>NW_004624777.1:17680790-17739060 GCF_000247695.1 Heterocephalus glaber
ATGTGATTTGTTTCTTTTCTCTAACTGCTTGTAGAATTTTGTTCTTGTGTTGGCTTTCTGGAATCTTAACTATTAAATGCCTATGTGTAGATTTTTTTTGATCATGGCTAGTTGGAGTCCTATGTGCCTCACCTATCTCTATGTCAAGTTCTTTTCCCATATTTGGGAAGTTTTCTGCCATTACTTCTGTGAACAGGTTTTTTTTTTATGTCATCTCAACTCTCTCCTGTTTTTTCATTTACTCTGATCAGTCTGATGTTATTCTTCTTTGCATCATCTAGCAGCTGTTGGATTGATTTCTCATGATCCCTTACTATTTTTAAGAATTTTTTCTTTTCCTGGTCACTAATTTCAATCCTATCATCTATATCTGTAATTCTATCTTCACATTGGCTTGTTCTGCTGTGTAATCTTTTAATGAAGTTTTTAATCTCCTGGAAATCTGTTTGCATCTGTTTTGTGGATTCCATTTCTTTCCTATGTTGGGATTCCATCATGTTCCTCAGGCCCTCTATTTTTTTTTTATCTGTGTTCTCTCTAAATTTATTAATCATGTCTTGTTCTATGGTCACAATCTTTGCTGTTATCTGAGAAATTATTTCTGATTTTATTTTTTCCAGATCCTCTTTCATTGCCAGTTCAGGGAGTCCAGGTGGTTGAGTATCAGATTGTTGCATCTTTTTGCCCTTTGGGGTTGCCTTAGGTGATCTGGAAGTATGGTTTTGAGACTTATTTAAGTATCTTCTCTTTTCAACAAGTGCAGCCTACTGTGCCTTTGTTGAGGTGACTTTTTGCTTAACCAGTGGTCTTGAATTGTCAGCAAGCCACCGAGCAGCCTTTACTCTGCTGCTCACCAATACACCAGTTCCTGGGTTCAGAGTAGTGGCCTTCTGGATCCCTGAGCTGACCTGTTGTCTGGGTGGGCTTCTGTCTGTGCCTGTGCACACTTTGGATGGTATGTAGGCATGCCTCTCACTGGGGCCCCTATGTAGCTATTGTCCGAGAGGGCCTTTGGCTGGGGGTTGTGCACCCTGGTTCCTCTTGTCTGCACAGGCTTTTGAGGAGGATCTCCATGCTATCAATAGTATCAGGGCAAGCCTCTGGCTGTTGCTTGTGTGCCTATGCAGTTCTTTTCTGGCTTGGGCAGGTGTGCCTGAGCCTCTGGTGTTGGGGTGGAGTTGGGATTTGCCTACAGCCACAGTGGTCTGGGCTACACAGCTGCTCCCCAGGATCTCCATCCAGTTACCAATGGAATGGCAAGCCTCTTGAACTCTAATAATTTTTCAAGGCAAATTGCCTCCTAAGTGTAGTTTCCCACTAAATAAACTAAACTGGCATTTTTCAACTTGTGATATGAGACCATCAATAACTACTACGTTTAATACTTACACATACATATTTCTTTCCATGGGAAATTCCATGGAGACATTATCTCAATCACAATAAATCCAGAAACAAAAAAATGAATAAATTAAAGAACAATAAAATGTGTTACATAATTGCTTCTTGAGTAACTCATAGAAGTGGTTCTTAATCAATCTCTTAACCTCCATGGGAGCACTACTTGTACAAGAGGATGAAGAATGTTCAGAACAATGATCTCAGGCACACCAGCATCCAACTTTTAGTCACCTCAAACATAAATATTTTTTTGCATGCTAATGTATCGAAATTATATTCTACATATTTGCTGTAGGCCAAACTGTGTTAGTCAAAATTTTAAATGAGAATAATCTATTTGGTAAACATTTTTGTAAACTACAGTTTATATGGTTTACAATAAATTGCCTCTGTAGTGCCATGATCATATTGCTAAGCATAAATGAGAATGGTTTTCAGTTAACTAATTCCTGTCAGGAACTTTTAGGATTACTTTCTACTTCACCTTCTATTGATATCCTCTCTTCTACATCCTAATAAATTTCCTTATTTTGAGTGTTATTGCAATGGTTTTGTATAACTGAGACCTTTCTGCATAGGCAACAGTCCCAGGGATGAGAGAAACATTAGAACTGAAGACATTTTCAGTCATTCTGCTGGTTTATTAAAAGAAGTAGTTTGAATTTTCAACTCCAGAGTCATTCATAGACTATGTGGCAAGCATTATCAAAATAATTGCTGTTTCATCTTTCAAGTCAAAATTATGGCTCGGATTTCTATTTTTAAGATGTTTCCTATTTGCAACACCGAAATATAGCCTTCTATAGAAGGCAATTAATATGATTTCTTTTTCAAAATTAAGTTTTTAAAGTTAAATAAGGAAGAGAGAAACATCTGCATATCATGTCACGGGCTTCTAATTGAAAATTGTTAAATATCATTCATTATTTCTTGATGTATAGTCATTGCAATATTTATTATTTAAACGTATTCTACTTATTGTTACAAAACTATTCTTTGAAGCTGTTTTGCTGTGTATGTTTATGTAATAAAACTGTATTATTATGGACATAGTTCTTTTAACTGCCCTTTTGCATAATTATATATAATATTTTAAATTTTTTATTGTATCATCAATTATCCTGAGTTAAACTTATGCATCCCCACATAGAATTCCACTGTATAACTCAGCAACTGCTCCTGAATAAAAATCATTTGAGTAATTATTTTAAACATATAATTTATCAAGGCCCACCATGAGATACCTCACACACTTACTCTTGGTAAATTAGAAAAATCCACTATTTTATCAAGCTCCTCAGGTGATTTGAGAAGCAGAGTTTTGAGAAATACAAGTATAGTTTTACTTTTCTTGGACAATTTTATTAGTGCAATTTTAGATTTGTAGCAATGTTCAGGGGAAGGTACAGACATTTCCCATTTTCCTCTGAACTCTACAAATGTACAATCTCTGTCATTATCAATATACAATATACACTATCAGTATATCAATATAATATGTCATTATACAATATAACAGAATGGTATATTTGTCATAATTGATAAACCCACATTGAATGTAATAATTGCACAAACTCCATAATTTACATTAGGATTCACACTTGGTATTATACATTGTATGGGTTTGGATAAATTCATAATTATGTGTATCCATCATTATATCTTATAGCCCCCAAATTTTCTGAGCTCACCAGACATGTCTTCTCCTTCCTTTTAGCCCCAGCAACTAGTAACCTTTTTGTAGTCCATTTGTGTCCTTTCCAAAATGTCATGTAATTGGAATGTTCAGTATGTAGCCTTTTCATATTGGCTTATTTCACATAATATTATATATTTAAGTTTTCTCGTATATTTTAAAAGCTTTATACATATCGCATTGCTTTTCAACACTAAAAATATTCCATTGTCTAGATACACCAATTTCTCAAATTGCCTGCTGTGGAACATCTTGATTATCTCTCTAAGTTTTGATAATTATGAGTGAAACTATTATAAACATCTATTTGGAAGATTCTGTGTGGGCATATGTTTTCAACTCCTTTGGATAAATACCAAGGAGCACTATGGCTGTATCATATCTTGAAAGTGTGTTTAAATTTGTGAGAAATGAACCAATTATTCTCCAAAGTGGTTGTTTCATTTTAAATTTATACCAGCTAAAAATGAGAGTTCTGTTTGCTCCAGGATTTTTTTGGCACCTTCTAGCACTATTTAACAGATTGCTTTTGTTCAATTATATTACCTATGCTCCACTTCTTGATGATCAGTTGACTATGTTCCTTTGGGTCTACTTCTGGGCTTAGTGTTCTGTTTCATTGACCTATTTGTCTATTCTTCTGCCAATACCACACTGCCACATCTACTATTGCTTCATATGAAATCCTCATGTCTGGTAATGTCAGTTCTGCAAGTTCACTGCTCTCTTTCAAAATTGTGTTGCTTATTCTGGGTCTGTTACTTCTTAATATAAACATAATCAAATTTATAACACACAGGGTAACTTGCTGAAATTTTGATTGAAATGTTATTGAATCAATACCTCAAGTTGATCATCCCATGAACGTGGAATATATCTACACTTAACCACTTACCAGTTCAATCATTTCAATACATGATGACACAAAATTTGCATTTTTCATTAATTTTAATAAGAAAACATAGCAAGAAATATAAAAATAGCAATTTTTGAAATATTTCCAATACACAAATGAACTAGTTGAAATGACACTTGCCCAAGGGATGCTTGGGGTAAACTGTTAAGTGGTTACTTCTTCGATTTCTTTATTAGAGTGTTATAAATCCTATACTTAATGGTGCATCTTTAAATCAATTATTTGTTTTTGGACATTAAGATAAGACTCTGTTTTCTCAAAAGTCTAAGCTATAATCTTTTGTATATCTGCTTGGCTGTTTTCCAGAATTAATTTCTCCTACCATAATTGTTACAGAGATTATTGTGTGTTACTAAATATTGCTGCTTTTACTTCTATCATGCAGTCTTTTCTAGGTACACTCATAGTGACCAAAGAAGTAAGTGAATATATGTTAATTACTCCAGAATGATATTTCAGGGTACTTTTAATGGTATTATAACATCATGTTATTACTTTTTACTTAGTCTGATTATAGATTGAGTGTGGCAGTTAAATTGTAGTTTCAACGTGATTACCTTTGGGGTCCTCCCTGGTGAATGGTGACACACACTTCTCAGTGCTTCTAGGTGGGTCATGGAGGTGTGACCTCCCAGGGGTCTGTCTGTCCCCTTGGTTCTTCCCCTCTGGCACTGATCCTGGTTGCCATGAACCTAGCACCTTGCTCTGCCATGCTCTTCCACCATAATCTCTCTACCTTGGAGCCAGCTGATCATGGACTGAAACTATGAATTAAATAAACCTCCCCTCCTTTGTTAAGTTGGGGGTATTTGGTATTGTGTCTCTCTGATGAGAAAGCTGAGTAATACAGTGAGTTTCAGTTCACAGCACAGAGCATAATTTCTACAAGATGATCCATAGGATTGTTTTTTTTTAATTGACTAGTTCATCATAAAGAATATCCAAAAAGATAGGAGTTTCTGATTATGTAGTCTCTTGCTAGATCTCCAAAAAAATAGTTTCTGATAAGTGGAATATATTTAAAGCACATTTTTGAACAAATTAATTTTTCCCCCCATCTAGTTGATCAAGCTTAGAAATTTAGGTCATTGATTCTAGCATTCTTTTGCCTTATGATCTCATCTCTCTCATGTCTGAGAAACTGGAAAGTTTTATTCATTCTATTCCAATAAATTATTGCACTATCTTTATTTATTTAAGTATCCCAAAGATTTTCTTCCTTTTATACTTCCAAACTCATTCCATGTTGAACAGAATAACCTTTTAATTTTATCGCAGAGTGGCTAAAACTTCTCACCCAAGACTTATCTCCTGTTAACCTTCTCCAATACATACTACAAACACATCAAATTTTCCACAGGAGGGGCAACTCACTTTCTGGTCCCCCTTGTGTCTCTCTTGAACAGAAGCTTTCTTTCTCTAAATAAATTTTTCCTACTCTTAAAAAAAAGTTTCCCCCCCTCCACAGGAAATTAACCATTTGTTGTCTGTTCAACTGGACATTTCTTCTGCCATATCCAAAATACGATTAAATCTTATTAGCAATCTTCTCATTTAATTATATTTACAATTTTCCCTGGATTTTTATGTTGCAATCACATTGCTAAATTTTCCTTAATTTTATGCACATATTTGTAATAGCTGATTTACTGTGTTTTTATGTTTAATCTCAATGTGAGTCTTCTTACAGATATTTTCTATTATCTACTTTATTTGGATGTTTTTAAAACAAAGCTAAGATTTCTGTTTCCCATTTTCTTTGCATGTCTAAAAATGTTTAATTATATTGGAAGCAATTAATCATACATATAAGGAATGTGTATTATGGTTTCTCCTCTTGAGGAGAAGATCTGAGGTTTTTTCACAAATGCATAAATTTGGTATTGTCCTTTACTAGTTAGATTGTAGAAAACACATACTCCTACAAGTTATCAGCACTCCAAATATCTACATGTCTTTTTATGGGTTATTTGGGGGCTGTCTATTGAGTCTGGTAGTGGAGGTCTTAATCTAAGGTGAGGTCTTTACATCTAGGATGCAAATTTTAAGTGCACCAGCTTTCTCCAGGGCATATCAATGTTGTGTCAGTATGGTTTCTCCCCTCTTTATTTGTCAAAATCTCAAGATTTGCTGTACATCAGTAGTACATGTGTTTATGCTTGACCCCATAGCATTCACTCCTTGTAAGCTTCCTAGAGTCTTACCTTGCATATGTGGAGCAGAACCCTCGTTGATTTCTCATGTGATACCTGCACAGAATCTCCTTGGAACACAGCTACCTTTTCTATTGTGCTCTGCTCCAGGTGATTTGAATTTTGATCTGTGCGTCCTCAGCTCAGTGGTCCACTGTGCTTCTCTCACTCAAGTATTTTGTGGTTGAAAAATTACCACTTTTCTTACAACTTGGGGTATTATGGGTTTGCAAAATGCATTTTAATTTTCTTGGGTATATCAGACATGCAATCCCTAACACACAGTTTCTGAAAATAGTTCCTTCATGTACTTTTTGGAGTCCAATTTTATGTTAGAAATAGCAGTATATATCAATCAGTGATTGTAATCACACAGAAATTATCAAAATAGTTCTTTATTTTTACTTACATTTTTAATTTTGTATTTTGTATTTCATTATACTCTGTCAGGCAAAATTTATCAAAAAGCAGAAGAAAAGAGGAGGAGTTCTGGAGAAGAATTAGCAGATGTGAGTAGCAAAACCACTACTATGCCATTTAAGATTTTGAAATTATTCACATAAACTCTTTAGTATCTCAATGAATTTTTTCTGTTGCAATCATAAAATCTCATAGTTAGCCAATTAATTTTTCATAAAACTCAATGATTGAGGGGCATAATTTGCTGACAGAGCTTCATAGATCATTCAAACAGATTGTTTTTCAAGTCATCTGAAACTATGTATTGATGATCCAATATCACATTTTAATAAATAAGATTTCTTGCTTGTTTTTGCATATTTTGCTGTTTCAGTAAATTGTTTAATCATTATGCTTGCCAAGTTTTACTGACTAAGCATTATACTCGAGCTCTTGATTTTGCATATTTTATTGCTCACATTACATATTTCACAGACTTTTGCATATTCTAGATAGTTGACAAATTTTTTATGCATTAGCACTTATCAGAGTCATGTTATCTATCAGGCTTTACTTATTTGTATAATTTGCTAAATGAGCTATATATTTAACCAGAGCCTGACAATTGCATGACAATATATCTTACAAGTGTACGTTATTCATAAAGTTTATTGACTTATAGAATACTAATCTTCTTTTCATGTCCTTTATTTTATATTTTTTACCTGTATACTATTTTACTTTTAAAAATTTTCCTTGAAAGATGATTTTGAAAACCAAGTAAATTGAAAAGGAGATATCAGTCTAGAAATAAAATATGACATCCAACAACTGTATATTGCACCTTAAATTATTTTTAATTCTCTCATGAAACTGCATTTTGCAGGAAAGGTACATGTGTTGTTTACAATATATGTGGGAAAATAATCATTTTGGAAACGTAGAGACTGCTATGACAAAATTTCACAAATTGGGTGGCTTTAACAAAAGAAATTTATTTTCTTCCAGGTTAGGAAGCTAAAAGTCCTCCAAGATCAAAGCCAGACTGTTCCATTTCTTCTGTGCTCTCTATTTTGTTGCCTTTCTTACTGTTCTCCATTTGGTCTTCCTCCTATGGGTGCTTCCCTGGTATCTTTCTGTCTATCCTAATCTCTTAAGGACCACAGTCAGATAAAATTTTAAATTAAATTAATTACTTCTTTAAAGATCCTAACTCCAAACATAGTTACATTCTGTTGTACTAGAGACTAAGGCTTGAACATATGAATTTTCAGGAAATTAAATTCAGTGCATAACATCTACTTTGTGCTTATTTCCACAATGTTTTTAAATAAGTCTTTTGCATCAGGAAATTAATAAAATCTTATGGAAACGACCTGATATCAATTGGAGATTGACAGATCTTCTGTATGGACTTATTTGATTATACTGCAACTTTTTTCAATTTATTCCAAACTATTTGATCATACAACTTAAACAAAATATTTAATGGAATTTCATAAGTATTTTGTATGTGAGATAAATTTTTGGCATTAATTCTTATATGAGTGACTGAATAGCAAGAATGTGAAAGGTAGTTTATTTCATAGATATGCCCTACTGGATATAACTTTATATGTTGAGAATTCACTGAACTTAACAGGAAGAACTGTGATGTAATTCTTGTTATATATGGGACATTTTTATGTAATTATATGCATTTGTATTATTCGATTTTTAAAAATTAATTTTATTGGTAAATTTAAGGTATACAATAAAATGACATTTATCATTGGAAATTTGCACCTTTACATAATCTCTCTTGATTCTTATTTTTCCCCATTCCTCTGCCCTCCCTTCAGACCTTCCAGCCCTCCCTATTTACAAAGACTTCGTTTCCATTTTTTCATTTTCTCATATTAATTCCATTCTCCTCTTTCTTTTCCCCTACCCCTATTTCCCCTTCCACTTTGCACCTTTTTTCCTGTTTCACATTATATATTATGTATTTTGAACTTTATTTACTCTTTCAGTTTCTCACACCAGAGAAACTTTTCAGTATTTGCACATGTGTATCCTATTTATTTCACTTATAAGTGTGGCCTCAATGTGCATCCATTTAGCTATAAATGTCTCCAATTGCTCATTCTTTATGTATGAGTAGTACTGCATTTTATTAAAACACACACACACACACACACATTTTCTTTATCCAGTCTCCAATTGATGGGAAATTGGGCTTTTTCCAAGTTTTAGCTATTACAAACTGTGCCGCTATGAACATGGGTGCACATATATCACTGTGGTATGATGCTTTTAATTCTTTTGGGAAGATACCCAGCAAGGAAATAGCTGGATCAAATGGGACCTCTAATCCTAGACCTTTGAGGTATCTCCATACTGATTTCCACAATGGTTGCACCAGTCTACATTCCCACCGAGAGTGGGAAAGGGTTCCTTCTGCCACACAGCCCTGGTAACATTTGTTATTGGTTGATTTCATGAGAGCAGCCATTCTTTCTGGGGTGAGGTGGAATCTCATTGTTGTTTTCATTTGCATCTCTCAAAAGACCAGTGATGTTGAACATTTTTTCATATGTTTATTTGCTATTTCTACTTCTTTGAGAAATGTCTGTTCATTTCAGATGTTTAGTTTTGGATTGGATATTTAAATTTGAGAGGTCTGATTTTTTTCAGTTCTTTATGTATTCTAGATAGTAGACCTTAAAAATAGATCAAAGAGGATATCAGAAAATGGAAAAAAACATTCCCTTGCTCCTGGTTAGGAAGAACCAATATAGTGAAAATGGCCATACTTCCAAAACTTCTATATAGATTCAATTCAATCCCAATTGATATTCCACTACCATACATCACAGACCTTGAGAAAACAATTCAAAAATTCATTTGGAACATGAAAAGACCTAGAAGAGCAGAACCAATTCTAGGCAACAGATACATGACAGGGGGTATCACAACCCCCAACTTGAAACTATACTACAAAGCTACTGTGATAAAAACAGCATGGTATTGGCAAAGAAACAGACCGAGGACCAGTGGAACAGATTAGAAGATACAGAAACAACTCCAGACACACTCAACCATCTCATCTTTGACAAAAGAGCCAAACACCCTCACTGGAGGAAAGATAGCCTCTTTAATAAATAGTGTTGGAAAAACTGAGCTTCAACTTGCCAAAGATTAAAATTTGATCTGTATCTCTCACCATGCACTAAACTAAAACAAACATGGATTGAAGATCTAAATATTAAAACAGAAACATTAAACCGGCTAGAAGAGAGGCTAGGTAGAACTAAACTAAAATCAAAATGTATTGAAGATCTAAATATTAAAACAGAAACACTAAACTGGCTGGAAGAGAGGTTAGAACTCTTGCAAACGTTGACATAGGAAAAGATTTCAAACCTCAGTTGCATGTGAACTAGCACAATCAATCAACAAGTGGGATCTCTTATTAAAAAGCTTCTGCACAGCAAGAGAAACCACCAACAGTGTGAAAAGACAGCACACAATGTGGGAAAAAAATTTGCCAGATGTTCATTACTAGATTTTAAAACATTTATTTAAAATATAAACTCACCAAAAGAAAATACATGAGCTAATGTTGAAAATAATCCAAATTTTAGGGTAATCTAAATATACCCTTTTATATTGTTTCTTCATTGTAATTAACAGTGCAGTTCCTCATGTTAGGGTTTTCAGGCACCTCTTAAGGTTTCCATGCATAAAAATTTATCAGTTTCTGGGAACTATTTGTAAAATTAGGGTTTTTGTATGTTCTATATATTTTTTTCATTCTCTCTGGTCTTTGGAATATATTTGTGTGGTATGCAGATTTAAGACAAAAGATTAAATCCACTTATCTGTGAAAATAGCTTGCTTTCTTTCATTTGAGGATTGTTAGAAATTAGAACAAATCTGAAAAATTCTTAGTATAGTTAAATTTGGTAGTAGAGAGGGAAAGGAATAAAAGAAGGAAAAGGTGGTTGCTGCTCCCAAAGTGCTTTGAAGTCTGCAGCTGAGCTGTGTCAGCCTGGAACCCTCCCAGATAAGTCCAGTTTCTAGGAAGGTGCTTTATCTGGAGAGTGATAATGTTTTCAAATTACAGTGAAATGCAATGAACTTCAGAATCTTTGCATAGGCTATTTCTACTGCTTAGAATATACTCATCTCTTTACTGGACTTTTTACATCTCTTTTATCTTTCAGATACAAATATATTTGTTCCCTTTTCAATCACCTCAGATCAAGTAGATCCTACTATTTCATAATACATGTAATTAATTGTAGTTGCACAATAAATAGCCATAGATTTTTTATATTTGTTTTCTTATTTAATAAATATGTTGAAATAAGTTATACCTATATACGTAAATATATAAAAAAGGAAATGTTTCACTTCCTAGTTTTGTATCAAGGATTGATAAATTACATCTTTTTTGATAGATTACATCTTATACCTATAATTAATTATGTATACCATACCTAGATATATACATGCATATAAAGAAGGAATAAATATGTAAAGAAGGAAAATATATAAAGCAGGAAAGAAGGAAATAGTTCACTTCATGGTTTTGTATCAGGGGTTGATAAATTACATCTTGTACCCATAATTAATTATGTATTCCATACCCAGACATATTAAGATACCAATCTAATTCCATCACCATCATATTGACCTACTTCAGTAATTTCAAACTGTGTTCAAAATAAAGGCAAAACTCTGGACTAACACACAACTCTTCCAACACAGACCCAGATGTTAGAATTCCAAAAATTTGCTTCCTGGTGCTTCCCTAGACATCTCCTCTTCCTGTAATCTCTCTGCCCATTCCCAAGGCTCCACCTTCACCCTAGACGTAAGCCTGTAAGAACTTGACTTAGGACATGACCTGTTCTTATTTAGCTTTTGCACATCCATCGCCAATATCCATCACTTTGCACTCCCACTGATTAATGAGTGAGTTTATACCCACATTTAAAATGTGCTTAAAATATGAACTAACTTGCCTCCCAAGAATTAACTTCTCTTTTTCATCAGCCTGGTTACATTAATTATATTCTCCTTATTGTTTAGAACTAAATTTTGGAGTCATTTTAAACTGATGTGTATCTTCTTTAGTTCTTCTAACTCTTATTCAGTCAAAATGTCAATTGATTTTACTTGTAAATGTTCTCTTTTATTATTCTGTTCTGCTATTATTATCAGTTCCTTGAGGAAGTATTATTTAGTCCATTCCATGTCAGCTTAAAATAGATTTGACTATCTATGATCTTCATGCTAATTTGCAAACTTTCAGACCTATCACCAGTAGCTTTATCTTATAGATCATCCCTATGTTCCCCACCCACTTCAATGTTCTTATTTTGCATGTACTGGTTTCTTTTCCTCAATCTCCATTTTTATTAAATGTTTAAAAAATAAGTTTAATTACTAAGCACATAAAATATAATTTGATTATTTTCAGCTCAACTTCTCCGGCAAAAGTTATACTTTCTAGTCTGAAAGACAAATATTGAAATATGTTTTCAAGAACATTTTCATATATATTTATGGGGGTTTTTTGTTTTTTTGGTATTGGGGATCAAATTTAGGACCTTGCGCTTGCGAGGCAGGAGGTGGCACCAATGAGCTAAATCCCCAGCCCCTTCTCAAATATATATTATTGTAATAGAATATCTGAGATTGAGTGATTATTACAAAGGAAAGAAGTTTATTTAGTTTATCTTTCCGGAATCTGGGAGTTCAAAATGGGACCACTGCATCTGGTGAAAGCCTATGATACAATATAACATAGTAGCAAAATGGAAAGTCAAGTGGATATGCTCAGAAGAGAAACAAATGAGAAGACTTGCTGCTTAACAGCCCACTTTTGAGGTAACTATTTCAGCCCCATGAGAATTATATTCATCCCTCTTGTTTTCATCACTTCTTAAAGGTCCACCACTTCTCAACACTGTTAATTTGAGAAAGGACATTCCGAAGAGTTTTAGAGGACCCAAACCATATTCAAATGATAGTAATGTTTTCCATTCTCCTTACAATGTTATTAAGTATTGAGAAGAGAAAATGACACATTTTAACTGTCTGCCCACTCTCCCATCTGCCATTATACCTCACAGAAAGGAAGGACTGAATTAATCCATCATGAACATTTAAATGAGAATGTTTGAATAGTTGGTAAGGAAAAAAGAGGAGGGAAAGGCTGCTATTTTTCTGACCCTTGCTGACTCAACTATAAATGTTTCCTGGGATACAAGTAAAATGTTTTAAATGATGACTTATAGATATGTATTCTTTGGAATGTAAAATGTTAAATGAATCCAGTCAAGTACTTAGTTTTCAACATTTAAGATTGGCAAACTTCATATAATTTCCAAGGTCTTTTGAAACATAAGAAGCCAACCGGGCACTATAATCAAAATTGGCTAGAAATGAGGAGCAACAGACCAATTTAGCTAAGACATCTGGGTTCTAGTTTTCCAGGACTTCCAACAGCCTATTCACTTACTTTTTCTTTTTTTTTTTTGGCCTGGCCTGTGTAAACATTTAGTTTCTACTTCTTTTATAACCTTGATTTTAAGGCCAGTAAAGAATAAGTTTTCAGAACTTGCATTTGAATTAGATTTAAATACACAAGTCCTCCAACTATGCCAGTCAGCTAATATGAGGCAGAAAGAAATTGATACCAGTGAAGAAAATGAAGAAATGGAGAAAAAAAGCCAAGTAAGGAGAATGTGTTAGCATAGTCAGGGAGAAAAGAAATAACTAAGATCAAGAAAATGTGCCAGACTCTTCAATAATCATATATATTATTATATTATTCATCACCATAAATATAAGGAATATTTGTTAACTGTTTCTACTGAAAAGGCACAAAGTCAGTGATAATCAAAGAGTAACGATAACATCTTGAGCCCAAATTTAATCTCTAAATGTCATTTTCTACTAAACAGATTCAAAGTTTATTGGGGAAATGTCTTCTCCTAAGGCTAGTACAGGAACATTTCTGTGTGAAACTGGAACAATTTGTTCATAGAAGAAAATGTACAAAGAATCAGAGAGACACAGTGGGGCACACGTGTCAGATTCAAGGGGTACTGCTGCTTAAATTTAGAACAATTTCAACGTGTAAAAGAATAACAAATAGTAATGATTATAATCCATAAAAAAGGAAAGATTTAATCTGTACTCTATATCAATTTTCAAATTAATTATTTGAAAGTAAGAAACAACTAATTTTACAGTGAATAAAATTTGCTGAAACTACTGTGATTGGTTTATCAAAATTAACATCAGGTCCGGGGATTTAGCTCAGTGGTTCCGCTGCCTACCTCGAAAGCACAAGGTCCCGAGTTCGATCCCCCATACCAAAAAAAAATAAATAAATAACATCACACTAATGCTACAAATTGATATCTGCAAGTACTTAGTATGAAGCATTAAAAAGAATGTGTTACGGTTCCCCAAAGAAACAGAAACACAAAAGATCAGATAGCCCTATAGTGAGGGAATATAATAGGAGAATTGACACATGTTATTATAAAGGCTGTGAAGTCCTACAACATGCCATCTACAGTCTAGAGACTCTAACTTTCAGGTAGCATGGCTTAGTTCAAATACGAAGGCCTCCAAACAAAGGAAACCCCCAGTGTAAGTCTCACTGTGAAGTCAAAGCCTACGTAACTGAGGCCTGCTGGTGTAAGTCTTTATGTTCAGAGGCTAGAGAACCTAGGTATGTTCTGTACAAGGCCAAAAGAAGGGTAAATCAGCTTCAGGAGAGAAAAAATTCAGCTTGCCTCTGCCTTGCCCTATCCAGGCTTCCAGGCAATTGGGGTAACTCAGTTCTCTAAATCTCTTGCTATCGTTTCTAGAAAGGTCCCCACAGACACACCCAGAAATAATGCTTAAGCAGCTTCCTAGATATTTCTTAATTCAGTTAAACTGACACATGAATTTAACTATCACAAAGAATAAGCTTTACTCCCATCACAGGCGCAATTCCTAATCTAATCAAGAGAAAATGTTAGACAAAACTAAAGCAATGAACATTTTACAAAATCACCACCCTGTAATGCTCAGAAGTGCCAAGGTCAGGAAAGTCAGAGAAAACATAAGGAGGTGCTTCTAACCCCAGACTGAGAGACACACAACTAAACCTGACAGGTGACTGCAAACTGAATCCTTTTCTATAAAGAACACTTTGGGGCCATTCAATGAAATTTGAACAGGATTTGAGGATAAAATTAAACTATTGATAATTTCTGATGTTGATGGGTATATGATGATTATATATACTGTTTGTTCAGCATCTGACTGACAACATATTTTCAAATGGTAGAGGAAAAACCCTTTGTGCTCTACTTTTATATAAAAGTACAAATTTTATGCAAATTTGAAATTATTTCATGTAATTTTATATAGTATGTGTAGTGCAAATGAAAAGTAATAATTTCTATATTTAAAGAATGTTAAATCAATCTTTATAATTTTTGTATAATTTAAATAAGAACATTACTTGCTGAGTTCACACTAGCAGACAGAAGCATGACAATTAGCTCTGTTCCTTTTCTTTCTGTTTAGGATACAGTTCAGAACAAGAAAACATAAAGGTTTGCTTTGAATATATCTAAAGGCACTGCATGTTCTTTTAAGCCATCTCCCTATTGAAATTTATTCAAAATATAAGTTTTTCAGCAAATAAATATATGAAAAAATGTTCACTATCACTGTTCATTTGAGAGATGCAGATGAAAACAACACTGAGATTCCACCTCACCCCAGAAAGAGTGGCTGCTATCAAGAAATCAACCAATAATAAATGCTGGCGGGGGTGTGGGGAGAAAGGAACCCTTCTCCATTGTTGGTGGGAGTGCAGACTAATGCAACCACCGTGAAAATCAGTATGGAGATACCTCAAAGAACTAAGGCTAGAGGTCCCATTTGACCCAGCTATTCCCCTGCTGGATATCTTCCCCAAAGAATTAAAAGAATTATATCACAGTGATATATGTGCACCCATGTTTATAGTGGCACAATTAGTAATAGCTAAAACTTGGAAACAGCCCAAGTGCCCATCAACTGGAAACTGGATAAAGAAGATGTGGGTTTTTTATAAAATGGAGTACTATTCAGCCATAAAGAATGAGAAACTAGAGACATTTATAGCTAAATGGATGCATATTGAGGCCATACTATTAAGTGAAATAAATAAGACACATATGTGTGAATACCGAATAGTTTCTCTAGTGTGAGAAACTGAAAGTGTAAATAAGGATTAAAATGAATAATTGATAATTTGAAATAGGAAAACATCCAAAGGTGTAGGGGGTTGGGAGGGGAAGGGGAAAGGGAAGAAGGGAAAGGAAAAATTATGAGGAAAGAAAAAAAATGGAAACAAAGTCTGTGTAAATAGGGAAGGGTGGAGGGGGTGAAGGGCGCACAGGCAATGGGGAAAAAAATAAGAACCAAGATACATCATGAACAGGTACAAGCACCCAATGATATATGTAAACATATTGTACACCTAAAATGTACTTGTAAAAGAATAAAAAAAAGAAATTATAAATCAGTAGGCATTATACTTGGTATGCCTTTATGTAAAAAGGCAAGGAGTCTTTAAATTGTTCAGTAGTTGTAGTGTATAAAGATAAAAAAATGGTTTAGACAAAATATAAGCTTTTGAGGGAGAATGAACAACTTCCTTGCCATATACTTATCCAAGTTGGCAGGTGAAGCTGTGTCATCAAGAAGTAGGATAATACCATGCAATTACAAATGCTGAATAAAAGAAATAGACACAGGTCAGCACAAAGTGAAATGATGATGCAAGGAAAATCCATGGACTTTGTAGTCTGATATACTTGGTTTATGCTCAATTCTCATTGTATTTATCTATGAAATCAAGAAAAAGTTAACTAATCATTTTGATCCTTGAGTTGACATTTGGTAAAATAAGAAAAATACAGTCTGTCACAGAGTTATTGTGAGATTAAAGGATATTATAAATGAAAATGGCTTTCATAGGACTATTGGATTTATGCTTTTCTGCCTAAAATGGATATGAATTATTGACTAACTTTCATTGCTATAATCTATATGACAAATAGACTGTACTTTCTCCTCAATTACTGGACTCGGGAACACTAAAATATCAAAATTGAAGATTATGCAGCATTTCAGAAAAATTACACTCTTGGTCAGAACTGGTGATTCAAACATACGACCTTAACAGTGTCTGCTGATTCTGTGAGCTCACAAAACTGAGAGCTAAACAAGTGCTATGATGATGTCAGAAACGTGATGTAATGATAACACTTACCATTTAGCCTACCTAGAAGGAATATGCAATTAGTTTTCATTTTTCATAAACTGTATTTGCAAATTCACTAATTCACTAACGTTTATATGTAGATGGCAAATTAATACTTATAGCATTTGATGCTCATCTGTTGTCCTACAGTGTGGGAAAAAAAATCACCTGTCATTCATATTCTCAGCTGAGACCAAAAAGTATGAAATTCTCTCTTCTTATTTCACCTTTTGTACTGTAAAGAAATAAACTTTGCCTGGTCTGTTGCATGCTACTTTTATCACATGTTGGTGTTCTTGCTTGATGATTTTGCTGTTGAAAATGGCCCCTAAGCACCGTTCCTAGTGCTCCTAAGTACAAAAAAAGCAGTGATGTGCTTTGTGGAGAAAATACTTGTGATAAATAAGCTTTATTTTGCTATGTATCCCGCACTTATTTTTACATACTTATTTTTAGTTTTTACTTTCATTAATATATGTTTGTAGTACATGGTGATGTATTCGTCATAAGAAGTTGGTACACATACAATACACATTTTAAGTCTTTTACACTTCTTTCCTCTCCCTCCCTCCACCTCCCTCCATCTCCTGGTTCCCTTCCCTTGTAGCTCACACTTAACAAATATTTTAATAACACATGAAAGGCGAAATGAATAGGCTATTTTATTTTTCAGTATTTGATAGGTACAATAGTTGAACCAAATTAGTCTTGAAATGATGCGTGTTCCAGAAACTCAGGTATAACTCAAGACACAATATACGTGTAAAAGGAAAACCAGATGTAAAGTAAAGTGCTGCCACAAACTTTTGAATCAATGGTGTAAAAGAAGAGTAAAACTGGGCTTACAGTTGTTGGTAGGCTATTCAAAAAGTGAAAATCCACTGCTACCCAATATAAGAAGTCTAAATGGAAATAGTCCTCCACTGTTAAATTTGAATCCTCTCAAAGTTACTTTATCTGTGCAAGTTTAAACTAGAAATAAATATCCAACACATAAAACCATGCAATTTTGCACCTAAAATTGTCTGACTTTATCTACATGATGTAAAAACAAGAAAATATTTCCTGTAGAAACCATAACTGCAAACTGTCATGATACATGCATTAAAATGGCATAATTTGAGTTGATAGAAAATACTGTCTGTGGGCCAGGGATTTAGCTCAGTGGTTCCACCACCTGCCTCCCAAGTGCAAAGTCCAGAGTTTGATCCCCAGAATCAAAAAAAAAAAAAAAAGAAAAGAAAATACCGTTCCTGAATATTGAGTTTTTCCACTGAGAACACAGCGTAAGGGTGCCCGGACACAATAACAACTTCTCAAAAATCCACAAAGTGTAGAAAGCAGAGGTTTAATTAAAAAAAAATAAACAATGTCATACAACAATGAGATTATTTAATAAACATAAATAATCAGACAAATTGACTTTGATAATTGCTTATATAATTTATGTTTTTGAATTAATTTACACCTGCAAAAGTTATTACAAATAATGCAACATTCACAGGTTCCAGGAATTAAAAACAAATCTTACCAAGGACCCATTAGAGTCCTCTCTCTGATCTCCAAAATTTAGTTCTATCCCACTACAAAATATATTGATTTTATCTAGATACTCCTTTAGTTTTAGCTCAACAAATGCATGATATCAGATCATAATTAAATTTAGACATGAATATTATATGTCCAGGTAAACAATGTAAAACTAAAACCATATAAATACCTCTACTTCAAAGCACTGTGATTATATTAAAAATCAGTACTAAAAATGTTATTTTTACCTTTAAGGAGGCAATAAAATGGAAGGGAAGAACTAAACCTGGGAGAAAAGAGTAGAAAACATAATAAATTGAAGG
This sequence comes from Heterocephalus glaber, assembly GCF_000247695.1. The sequence continues at coordinate 17,699,563 of NW_004624777.1, forward strand.
ATCTCATCAAATATATCAATAACTGCTATTATTAAATGTGATCCAAACACACCAATTTAAAGATCAGGATTACTAACATGGATAAAAGATTATAAATTATGTGTTCTCTTAAAGAAACCTACTTCAAATACAATGACTTTAGTAGACTAAAATCAAATGCTAAAGTAAGAAAGCTGTATGAATATATTATGATCATGGAAGACAAAACTATACGAAAGAAGGGACCAAAATGGAAATTGTGAGGTGTAATTAAAAATATAGAATTAATGCTACTGCCTCATGTCATCCAAGGAAAGGAAGTGTTCTTCAATAGGACAAGCCGTGGATCTTCCCCTAGTTAAAGGGCGTGACAAGTTTCAGCTTCTTCAGTGCAGCCAGTCAGTTGTGAGCTATGGCTGAGAGGTGTGTCTAAAGTGTGTCAAAAATCATGCATCATGAACAGGGCACTCGATTGGATTTGTGCAATCTTGCTGCTTCAGATTCTAGCTTCTGAAGGAATGTCATCTCAGAACATGAAACCTGGGTCCATGGGTATGATCCTGTGATCAAGTGAGAATCACTCAGTTTTCCTTGTGCGAAAAAGTGTGTCAAAGAAGGTCCAGGTTCAAGGTGAACCTGATTGTGTTTTTTGGCCTTGCTTAGAATTGTATGAGCTGAGTTTGTACCCAGAACACTATGGTACATTTGGAATATTATAAAGGCATTTACTGAAGCAATGTTCATAGCAAAAAGCCTGAGAATGAGGAAATGGTTTCATCCTCCATCCTGAGGATGCTTTGTGTCACACATTGCTTCTGGTACTGCAGTTTTTCTCAAATAAAAACATGAAGATGCATCTTCATTGACCTTTTTAACTTGATCTGGCACCATGCAATTTCTCGTTCATTCCTGCAGTCAAAATGACCATAAAAGTTAAAACTTCTCAATGAATTCAGGACATTGACAGTGCAAATAAAGGCACTGATATAAGGTAACTTCCAAAATTGCTTCAGAAAGTGGCACGAGTGATGTCATAAGTGTGTTCAAAGTGAGGAGTACACTGAGTAAGGTTAGTGGCAGTGTATCTTTTATTGCAATCATTTTTATATTTACACATTCACCATGTTTTTATCACACCTCACCCTCCTACAGGATAAAAAAGGATTTTTTGACAAGATAACACACAATCCTACATGCGGATTACCTAACAAGGCTTTGCAGTACATGAAACACAAAACTGATAGAACTAATAGGAGAAAAAGATACATTCACAGCTCTCATTGGGTACTTCAACAGTACTCTTAGAAACTGATGCAAATACTTGACAGGAAATCAGCAAGTGAATACCACTTTCAGGGCACAACACTGAAGTATGACCTCAAAATGGGGCACAAAAGGACATGTTAGCAACCCAATATATGTGTGTATAAGTCTGTATCTGCATTATAGGTGTTTGTATTTAGTTATAAAGGGAAAAGAGTAAAGGAGAGAAAGAGAAAGGAAGAAATGAAAGAATGGAACAATATGAAATAGAATATACACAGGAATAATATTTATTTCTTGTTACCTATATCTTCATACCTATATGGAAACCGCATCCTTCTTCACATAAACACAAATATGTGCTTGCTTTAATAAGATTATTCCATACATTTAAAAACACTTTAATAATGTTGTGGAAAATTTCCCAGGCTAGTCCATGTTGATGTAACCCATTTATAGGTCCATATACCTTGGAACTAGATGTCTTTTGAAATTCATATTTTTGGAACAATAATATGATGCCTGTACTGTATACTATCATAGCATTTCCAGTTGTATTTTGGGTATTGTACCCTAACCAAATAAATAGTTTTCCCACAGGGTCTTAACTACAGTCACACTAAGCAGAGTAAATAAAAGATGCTGAATAGCTTTGTGTTTTGATGGTTAGTTTTATCTCCAAATGTATTCACTTTACCGAGACTACAGATCTATATAATGTCCTGATTTTTTAAGTTATTAATAAACAATATGGTATCTAAAAATGAACTGAAAAATGCCATTGTGGATGAAGCAGAGAGAAATCAGTGTAAGAAGCAGAAGAGTCCTGGAGATCTCAGAAGTGGTCTGATGCTCCAGGCAAGGGAGGTCTGCAGAATGATGGATCTGCCCCACCTCTTGGATTACAGAACACAAACTGGCCACAGGGCCATTTAGCTTCTTGACAGGTCCTCACCACAGGCCTGCATTCTGCACACTCTGGGAGGCAGGCAATGTGAAGAGAGCTTTGCACATAAGCTGAGAGATGTACTGTACCAAGTCATCTGAAGACAACCCACCTGGGAATATTCTTTTCTGCCAATGGAGGGAAGTAGCACAGAGGAACAACTGGCAGTAGATGTACTGCAGTGTCCCCACTTGTAGAAACAAGCACAGTGATGTCTGTGGTCACACATCATTCAGGAATATTGTGAAATATGAAAAGTCTCCATTGCATTTCAACTTCACCGAAAGCATTTAAAGAAGTGATAATAAATCATATATACTGGCCATGAAAAGGAAACTGCTATTTATTTGCAATCTATTTTCCTTGAAAAGTCAAACCTATCCATTTGTTATCTTTCAATACTAGGTGGTAAATCTAACACCAAAGACATGGTGTTCTGCCTCAGAGGGCTTTGCCATTGCCTTTGATTTCCACTGTAAAAGGTTGTAAGAACAGAAGTTAGAATGGATGGATGCTCACATAGGTACATGTATTTATGCATCCATTCATTCCATATAACAATTTTTAGTGAATATTTCACATTTGACAACTCTCAATTAACTAGCTGTTTTAGTGTTTCACAATGGTTTCATACTTTTCACAGTCTATTGAACAACAAAACCAAGGTACATTATAAGTGTGAATAAATAAAAGATCTATCTGTTAAAATCTATATGATGATGCCAGAAAACTAAAATTTGTCCCAGAGTTTGCCACATTTGAATCTTATGCCCCTTTTCCAAGTTGCTTAACTTCTTTGAATCTATTTTGCTGCTACCAAAATGTTACCATGATTTAGTATTGAATATTGTGTTTTAATGCTGAATAATGATTCTGAAAATATGTATAGAGCTTGAAAGCACTATTGCTTTTTGTTCACACATTTATTAAACATTTCTTGACCACTTTAACTGCTCAGCACTGCTACCCACTGAAGTATGTGAGATATGAAATGGGTATTTGAAAAAGATAGATCATGAGAGGCAAGTGAGGTACGAAATGTCTCCAGGATACTCTAGTAGAACAAGTAGTTCATATACTGCATTGTCACTGATTTTACAGCAACATGTGTGTGAAACAGAGAAGAGATTGGAGAAATGAATGTAGTGTTATTAGATCAACACCATAGTAAATAAATTATATATTATGAAGGAACCAGATAGGGAATACCAAAAGTTTAAATGTGCTTGGAAAAAGAGTAACCTCCAAATGAAATAAATGAAAGAGGTAGACATGTAGGAGGAAAGAAGAGAAAAATAAACTAATAGAGTTAAGTTTTGCAATTAATAGTCAGCAGCATTAAAAGGAAGGCAAAGAGAAGTATAAAAATAAATGTACTGAGTAACAGGTAAAGATTAGAAATGATTAGAAGAATGTTCTTTATAACACAGAACTAAAAACCTTTTATATCTTTATACAATCTGAGTTAGCTCTTTTAAGTTAAATGCCATGGTTCAGGATTATTTATGAATATTATTCATGGTAATCCTTTAATGACATAATCATTGGAAGCATCACCATGGCAATCAAGGTAGTTATTATATGATTACGTTAAAAATTTGTCAAAATACTTGATCTCTATAAATCTAATATATAAAAATGAATCTCTCAATCTTTAATGTTACAAGTACAGAGACTTTCACTGTGGCAATCTCTATCCAGTTCTATGAACCACTAACTAAATCTCTTAGTGCCAGATCTAGTTAAGGATTCTGGTACTATGGGATTTTTTAACAGCAACATTAATTATATTTTGCATATTATTAACATGGTTGAGGACTAGGCAGCACCTGATGATCAAATGTTAATATTTCTGCAGCAAAATGTAGGAGTATTCAAACTTACTAGTTTAATAAAGGCAATAAACAGCCTAATAAGTAGGATGAGGAAATTCAACTTTGGAACTGCAAAATGGACTTGTAATTTAAAAAATGTTAAAAACAAGAAATAATGTGGATTCTTATAAGATATTATTCATCAATTCAAATATTAATGTAGATTTACAATTACCTACCTGGGAAAATTACTGTGATATATAATAAAAAAGAATAAATATTCAGAGTAGCATACATAGGATAATTTTATTTCTATAAAAAATTACCATTGTTCCTATATTTGTATTTTGTTATAAGCCTAGGGGAAAGAACAAGAGTATGTATGCAAGAAAACTGCTATGTAATATAATTTTTAAACACATAAATAATCTAGAAAACAAAACAAAAGTAAGACTTTGGTTGTATAAGACCTTTTAATCTCACATACTTGGCTGGTAATAATAAGGTTATATGTACAAAGCTTAGAGCCAATAATATCATGTTTCCTTAAATTCTCTGGTTGACCAAGCAGTTCACCAATATGTGATTAATATTTGGTGTAGCTGTAATAACCAAATTAATTAATACTCAATGTATAACATCTAAATTGTATAAGGCATATTTATCTGTTTTTTCTGACAGTCAAGATTAATTTAACTAACAATAGAGATGGCATTTCGATCCACAGAGGTATAGCCTATAAATAATTAATTCTCTTGTAAATTGTTTAGAAAAATAACAAAAATAAAAGCTCAGAAACAGGTTACATAAGCCTATTACATCCTAATGTATGTTTAAAAAATAACTATTTTACTTGAATGTTCTTCATTGAAAATACAACTATAAGATTTTGCCATGTCTAATGTCAAATTGGTTATCTCATATGTAAAATCATTTTAATCTATTCAAAAACTATGATGAAGAACTGCTCCCATAAAAACATTTAGCCTTTCAAAGAAGGTTCTAAAAAGAGAAACACAGGCAACCCATTTTCCAGACCCCTTTCTGTCTCTCTTAGACAGAAGCTATCTTTCTCTCAACAAATTCTTCCTACTCTTAAAACAATAAATAAAATAAAATAAAAAGAGAAACACATACTTTTGAGAGTGTGGCCAAATGAAATCATAGTTGTTTGGCATCATGAAGTTAACTGATCAGGGAAAGAGAAATTAAAGACAATTGTTTCCGTGCATTGAAAGCAAAGGGGTTGGCTTCTTTTATGTTTAGTTTTTATTGATCAATTTTCACATTATATTCTATAAGTAATAAATGATGTTTTTCTTACACACAATTTTTTTATTAAAATCCTCTCATGGGTGTTAACTGTATTATAGATGTTCACAGGGTAATCAACACCCTGCTAATGTATTTGCTTGCTTCTGTGTGCTTTAATATTCAGAAGAGAAACACATGTTCTGGGAAGAAATATGAAAATGAAAAAGTGGGAAAACTGCAGACAGAAAAGTTTCAGTATAAATTTAAATAGAAAAGATAGCTGAGAGATTAAAGATATTGTATACTTCCCTTCAAAAGCGTAAATTCACACATTCTGTTGAAATCCATCTGAGTTCTTTTGAGATAAGGAAAGTCTTTTAGATATATTATGAAATTGAGAAAACATCGTACCATCAACTACTGTTTATTGAGAGGTGACCATCTGCCAGACAGGGTCCTGAGTACTTATCTACTTTATGTCATTTAATCATTTTAAAATCATTCTACACATAATGATAATTTTAAGAAGCTGAAGGAAGAAAGGATTTTATTACACAATCACAGGTAGCAGGTGTGTGACTTCCAGATGTCTCTGACTCCCAGGTCATATGGTGATTTTTGAGCATTTTTTCTGAGCATTTTTTCTTTCAATATACCAGGCATGGCAATAAGCACCTTTATACTAGCTCACTTAATCTGCACTACTAAGGTAGTTAGATAGGTCTATTCTGATCTTATACAGGAGTAAATTGAGACTTGGAACAGCTAAGTAATGTGTCCCAGCTAAGTAATGTGTCCCTCACACCCTTTGGCCCACACACGTGTTATCAATACCCTCTCCCATTTTCAATGCCTGCACAAAATGGTACTTTCGCTGCACTGATGAATTCACACTAACATTTCATTATACGAAAAATCTGAAGTCTATAGGCTCTTTCCTGTGTTGCACAATCCATGCAGTTGGACAGGCAGCTAGGTTTTTTGTTTTGTTTTGTGGTTTTTGGTTTTTTTTTGGTTTTTTGTGGGTTTTTTTGGTACCAGGATCGAACTCGAGACCTTGCAATTGTAAGGCAGGCAGAGCAACCACTGAGCTAAACCCCCAGCCCATGGGTAGCTCGGTTTTTAAACTAGGTCTCTGACATCAAAACTTGCACTCTTAAGTGCAGAATGAGTGAAAAAAAGAACCTAAGATAGAGGAGTAATAGTACGTGCCTGAGATGGAGAGGGAGGAGAAGGGGCACCGAAAGAGGAAGTGGGAGGGAGGGGAGAGGACAGGACTTGAGTGGGGAGTCAGAGAAGCCTGACTCAATCCAAATTAAGAAACAGCCTGGAAGTAAAGATGTTTCTGTGATGAAAGGCCTTCTTCCAGCTCAGTGCTTCTGAAGTTTGGCTGCACATTAAGAATTTCCGATGCTGCTCTTTTGACATGCCATGCAGACTGAGGAAGACCCAGTATCTTCGCCACGTGAGCCACAGCCACGTCTGCATCTGCAAGCACCGGAAGCACCCAGGAGATCGGGGTAATGCTGGTGGCATGCATCACCACAGGATCAACTTCGACAAATATCACTCAGGTTACTTTAGGAAGGTTGGTATGAGGCATTACCAGTTAAAGAGAAACCAGAGCTTCTGCCCGACTGTCAACCTTGATAAACCGTGGACACTGGTCAGTGAGCAGCCACGAGTAAATGCTGCCCAAAACAAGACTGGAGTAGCTCCCATTACTGATCCAGTGCGATGGGGCTACTGCAGAGTTCCTGGCAAGGGAAAGCTCCCAAACCAGCCTGTCATGGTGAAGCCCAAATTCTTCCTCAGAAGAGCTGAGGAGAAGATTAAGGGTGTTGAGGGGAGGGGGCGCTGTGTCCTGGTGGTTTGAAGACACAGGACAGGGAGCTTATTAAATGCTAACAAATGGTTTATTTAAAAAATTCCTATGCTCAGTGTATAACGCACACCAAATATGTAAATCACAATCTTTGGAGGTGGGAACCAGCCCTCGGCAGCTGTCAAATCTCCCAGTGATTTCGAGGTGAACCACAGTGAGGCCTCGAATGTTAAAACTCTTTAACTGTGCACTATTGTATTACTTTTCCTTCTTTCGCACGTTTAGAAATGACAGAGCAATATTATCTTCAGTGACTTCAAATTAATGGAATAAATCTGGAATGAAAAATTAGGAAAGAAAGCCAGGGATGGTGGTGCCTGACTATAATCCCAGCTCTTGGGAGGTTGAGTCAGGATGACTTCTGCCACTTAGAGACAAGCCTGAGGTACATAGTACAGGCCAGCCTGAGCTACATAGCGAGACCCTGTCTCAAAGCAACAACTATGACAAGTTAAGAAAAAAAAAAAATTCTCTTCCTTAGTTCACCCAGGATTTTGTTTCTATCATTAATACTGGAAAACTCACATTACATAATATTATCTATATTCTGAGACATTTTCCAATTCTTTTTCTTTCTTCTTTTCATTTCTCTTTGTATTCCAGATGGTAAGGAATCTAGGGACACATCTTTAGGCTCTCTACTATTTTACTGGCTGTGTTCAGTCTATTGATAAGTGTATCAAAGTTGTTTTATCTAGTACACTGTTTTTATTTTTAACATCTACCTTTCATTCTTATAGTTTCCATCCTTCCTACAACATCTATCTGTTCTTAAAATTGTCTGCAGTTGTCTATTCAATCTCATACTAATCAGGGTTGTTTGTCTCTGTGTTTTTGAAACCACAGGCTGTGACTAATAGGGAAGAGGGGAGGGAAAACAGGAGAATGGAAGAGGAAGGGCAGGAATAAGGAGGGCCAGGGGAGGAAAAGTTAAATAGTGGGAAAATCTCCAAACACTTGGAAATTAAACAATAGGGTTTTTTTTAAGTAGTTCATGGATAAAATGGGAGTCTCAAAGAAAATTTTAAAATAAAATAATATAAATAAAAATTAATATGTAAAATCAAAAATTTTAGGATGCAGCAAATTCAGTATTGAGAAATTTGTAGCAATAAATGTTTCAATTAGAATGTAATGGAGATATCAAAAATCAACAATCTAAGCTTTGACCTCCAGGAGCTAGAATAGAAAGAAGAAGCAACTCAAACCAAACAAAAAAAAAAATCAATATAAAAGAAGATGTAGATAAAATTGAAAACAATAGCAATAGTAAAAATTAATTCAAATGAATCAAAATGTAGAATTAGTTAAAGGGTAAATTTTGGTTCATTCACTAATGAAATATTACTCTTCAATAAAGGGTGAAAAAATTTACTAGAGCAACTTGGGTGATCTTAGGGGTCTTGCATTGAACAAAAAGGCCTATCTCAATGTGTGAAACACAGTCAAGTGTTTTGATCAGCATTTTACATGAGAAATTTTAATTATAGAGAACCGATCTGTGATTGGTGGAGTTAGAGTATGATTTTGCAGAAGTGGAAGAGAATGTGTTTGCGTGTTGGAACAGTTCTGTATCCTGAATCAGATGTTGGCTATATAAATCTAGACCTGTGGTAACATTTGGTAGAACCATTGCACACACAGTCACAAAAAGAACACATAGAACAGTCAGTAAAATTTGAAGAAAGTTTGAGCTTCTGTTTATAATACTGATCCAATAGCAACTTCTAGATTTTGATAATTGAACAAAACTATATAAAAATTTATCATTGGGAAAATACACACATAGAAGCCACCACACACACTACATATATATTTTAAGCACAGATACTCACCAAGGAGAAAGCTATGTGAAGACAACCACAGAATCCAAGAAAGTAGAGACTGCCTACAAACCATTAGAAACTAGGGTATGGGCATGAGAGGTATGTTTTCTTGCAGCCCTCAGAAGGATTCTGCTCTCCTGTAACAATGAATGTATCTTGTTCAAGCCACTCAACTTGTTAACTGATCGATAGGAAACTGATCTATACTGTTTATGAGACAGATTTTTTTTATTACACTTCCAGTAAAAGACTCAAGTTATAATTTTTGGTAATATTAGAAAAAGAAAATTTGTGTAATATGTATAAATCCACCTTAACATGCATGGGCTGCCATAAAAAATGTACTGAGTGGCTTTAATCATACAATGCTTATCTTATCAAGGCTTTAGAGTTGAAATCCAAGGTCAGGGTACCAGCATGAAGGTCCACTTGTGGTTAAGCTTTCTTCTTGGCTTACTTACTGATCGCTTTTCTGTGTCACAAGATGAAAACAGGAAGGAGACAGAGAGGGGAGGAGGTGAAGGGAGGGGAGGATCAGAGAGGGAGACTTATTTTTGATGTGCCTTCTTATTATAGCATTAATTGTATCATGAGGGTTCCACCCTTATATCCCTACTGTCATGATTCCATCTCAAAGGTTTTATTTCCAAATATTCTCAGCATTTGGTGTAGGACTTCAACATATGAATTTGAGGACGTGGGAGGAATTCCCTCCACAATAGGCCCAATGGGCAGGGCTGACCATAAAGAGATGATGCAGAATATTGGGAGACTTAAATGACCATTTATAAACTGAAAGGATTTACTGCACACCACATTAATCCCCAAAGAGATATTAACTGTATGATAGCCATAACTTGATTTGATTCTTGCTGCCAGTCTAGGATTAATTGGCCTTCATCTCTCTCTACTTTCTCAAATTTATGTCCTATTATTGAAGTCCTGAAGCAGTTGCCCTTTTCAGGTTTGCAAAGCCTCTCTTTTTCACTCTTACCTATTCTCTCTTTTTTATTTTTACCCAGCCAGTTCCTTGAGTCTATCTTTTTCGAATAAAACCTTGATCAAGGCAGCCAAAAGCATCTAACAGCACCCAGGAGCAGCACAATCCATCTGATACATGGTGTGCTCCCCAAGTTACTGCCAGACAGTTTTACAAAATGTTTGTGTGTTACAGATTATCCCAGCCATTTCTCAATCACTGCTGTGATGCCAGGTGTTTCTGGTGTTTGTCAAGGTGGGCCATAATTCTCTATACTAATATCCACACAAGTCTGGAAAGCCTAATTTATGCTATGATAAACTCCAAAATCTCAGTGGATTGCAAATACCAACAGAAGCATTTAATTCTTGCACAGGAAAAATAACAGCGAGTTAGGTTCTCTGCATGAGACACTCATGGACTATGGCTGATGAGGTCTTGCCACCTCTAGCACTGTATCTGGGACATCAAACCAACTTGGTAGGGTTCTTAAAGTACGTATTTGATCTTATTGCAGACCCAAAGTATATTCTGCATTTCTCTTCCACTTTAAGAAGTGGAAAATAATTACCTTTTGATTGAAAAATAAAAATGGAACATAAAAATCAAACCAAAATAAACAATATGGATGCCAACTAAGACATCTCTACTGTATATTTAAGTTACTACTATTTTATTCAATAAAATAATTGCTAGAATTTCCCAAATCCAAATTATTTGTTTCTATTTAACTCTTTTTAAATTAAACAAAATTTTATTTGTGAATATATCAATAATAAAACCATGCATTCAGCATCTGCAATATTTCTGTTATTATAGACACTATAAATACTTAAATCTTAAGTTTTTACATAGCTCTCCTTGGTTTAAGAAAATAAGACCAGTAAGAAAGTGCACAATTGATCTGTGGTTTCAAGAAAGGCTGAAATAGTGGGGGGAAATAGCTATATAAATAAAGTTTCCATCATCTTTTCTTATTTTCCCAAATTGAATACTCTTCTTTCTATCTCAACACCATAAACTCTCAGGAAGCATAAATGGTTTCTCCAAGAAATTATTGTGGATATGTTTTATACATTACTTTTATGAAGTGATCTATTGTTAACTTCCTTTATTTTCAAAGCAAAACAGGCCTAGGAAAAACATCCAGCTTTTCATATAAATCCTCAAGAATATATACCATGGCTAAATATAATTCTTGTTTATGTGTTAATGCTTTTTGAAAAATACACCTCTGATATCAAAAGAAAGTCAAAACACTCAATAAATGAGTAGGTACATGGATAGGAAGACAGATGGATGGTTGAATGGATAGATAGATAGAAAGTTAGAGAGAGATGTTAAGCTCTCCTTAACTAAAAAAGTCACCAAAAGTTATGTGCAGGGTAATGAGGTAGATGGTTTTTTCCAAGAAAGGTAAATGACTTTTAATGCTTAATAGTATGGATGTTTCAACTAGTATGCTAAACTACTTCCACACAGATTCTCTCAATTTTGAGTGGATATAATTATCACCCAGTTATACCTGGGTAAATTGAAGTTTAGAAATTGGTGTAACAGATTTAAGTTTATAGAGCTAAAAAGTTGTAAAAAAAAAAAAACAAAGGCATTCAAAACTACTCTTCTGGAATTTTAAAAATTTTATCTCTATTCTAACATGCTATCTTTCAGCCTATAAATTCATGTTATGTCAATCATTAAAGAGAGGGCATTTTTACACCAAATAACTTCAGATCATAACATGCACTGTCTTAAAAATTTAGCAAGGAGAGAGACTGTGAATTTATGTAGGAAAAACTAAAAAAAACCCAAAAAATAAAAAACACCGATTTTTCATTTTCTCTTGGTACTGTAACAAATTATCACACATTTCATAGTTAAAAGCAACAGAAATCTATTTCTCACAGTTCGGTAGGTCATATTCCAGCGCAGTAGGCTAGATTTTCTGCTCCTATTTCACAAGGCAGAAATCAAGGTGCAATAGAGCCGTGTTCCTCTCTGCAGGCCCTAGAAGAGAGTCAGCTGACAGACTCATCCTCACAGTTGCCATAATTCAGTCCCAGGCAGCTGAGGTCCAGTTTCCTGCAGCTGGGCTCCTCCTTCATTTCCCAGCAGCCTCTCCTCTAACTTGTTTGGTCAACCCCCACCTCTACAGAGGCTTTGGCCAAAGACAAGACCTCCAGGGTTGGCCTGCAACCTCAGATAGTACTGCACCCTATTAATACAATGATTTTTCTTATATCTATGATCAAGTTTAATTTGTAAATTAGGTACAATAAGAGATTAAAACTGTAATAATATAAAACAATTGTAACAATAAACTGCTACGAAAGTCATATGAATGTGGTGTTTCTCTCAAAAGACTGAAGACAAATATAAATATTCAGAATACAGTTGACTGTCAGTGACTGAAAACAGAGAAAAACATGGATGAGCAAACTGAGGTATGCTGCCCCCTACAGGTCAGAACCAGTAGCAGAACATGGAACAATTCGCTCTGCTATATGTAATCTGCCGCTTATTGGTCTATTACGACATTTTCCTTTAACTTCATTAAAAGCTCTCCACTTCTGAGGTCTCCTGTGCTTGGATCGGGGCCACTCCGGTTATCCAGGATGATGGCCCTCTCTCAAATTCCACAATCTTAATTATATTTGCAAAATCTACTCTGACCTATCGACTGGTTCCAAAAATGAGAACGCGAACATCTTTGAGAGCAATGTTAGTCTACTATGAACAATCCTATCGACAACCTAAAAACCATAAACCGAAAATCTTGAGATTTTTCTCACTTTAAAAATATCAGCATCAGTCTGAATTACTCCCATTCAGGTTATAATATCATAGGTATTCTGCTACATTTTGACAGGCTTTATAAATTAGTTTTATCCTAGTTATAACCTGAACTAATTTAAGTGAACTCAAAAATAGCTTGACATTTTATAAATGTGTTCAAAATAGACGATCATATTATTTTAATGAGTTCTTTCGTTTGCTACTAAATTAAGGGTCACAAATACTACTATCGTTGTTTTTTTACTTTCAAGTATGTCTCAGCACCCATTTATTGATGTGATCAGTGAAAAGAAAAGGACAAGATTAGTACCATGTTATGCTTTTATAAATGTAAATTTTAAACATAACTTCTACTTAGTCTGAATGAACGCTACATATAATGAAAGTCACCCATCTTTATTCTATGAATAAAGGGAAAAACACAAGTATAATGTAATAAATGCCAAAAGACATTGCTTTCTAAAACAGCAGATTACTAATTGACCTTTTTCTGCATTTACCATTCTATTTGTCACTTCATCAGTTAGCTATCTTTCTGACAAGTAAATTCTTTTAAAATGTGTATGACATTTAACTGGATAGAGTTATATGGCATTGAATAATTTAATGCCATCTCTTATTCCCTCAGTTTTAAATAGTTGAACTAGTTTTTATTTGCAATGTAAAAATTAGAGGATACATATTATATTGGTTAATGTCTAGGTACTTTAAAAGTTTAGAGGAATACACTTTTCATTTGTCGACCTAATCAAATAGGGCATATGAGATTGAGATTAAAGTCAATTAAATCACATAGTGAAATATACTTACTTTAGGTCCTGTCTTTGATCATTTATTCACATCTGCTATAAATGCTTTTAGAACTCTCTGTACATCTCTAGTACTGAAAAAATTATGAGAAATCATTGATTGATCTTTGTGGACTTATATTCTGACTTCTTTGCATTATTCAAAAATTCCAGATTATTACATACTGACTGTTTCTTTTAACCTTCTGTATTCAAATTATACCTTCTTTCTTAGAATTGCACTGAAAATTAACATTAATGCTCTTTCTGAAAGCTACAGGTAATATTTTCTTAGTATCTATCTTTTACTCCCAACAGTTTGCATAGGTATTATCCTCTGATAAATTATTTATATTTATTCACTTCTTAAGACATTAATTTTTTCAGTAGTTTGTATGCTACTGCTCTAATACTAATACCTGGCTTATGACTTTTGTGTTATTTATCTGCCATTACAAAGTTTTAAAAATTATAATAATTTTCATACTACTAGAATATTATTTGTGTGTGTGCCTCACAAAGTATAAAACAACAAAAGTAATAAGTTAGATGAAAGGAAAAGTGAATTACTACAGTAAGTTTCTAGCTTGTTTACGAATTTTATAGAAGCTAATATGAAAATAAAGTTAGTAGTGGTATAGCGCTGTGGTATACTGACTCAGTGGTCAATGATTTGAAATGATGAGCCTGTGTCAGGTAAGTTAATATTGTGAATCTCACTTTGTTTTAACATGAAGATTAATAAGTGTACATTTTAGCAAACATTTTGTGAATGTTAAATGTCTACATATTCCTTTCCATGCTAATGTATACTTTACAAAGAATTACTCTAATTATTTATATTAATCTATTACTTGAAAAATAGAAACACTGGTCGGGGGCTTTTCTTATATTACATTATACATTTCTCACATAATTACTTTTTAAATAGAAGTTCCCCTAATAAATAGTAAATTAAGCCTTGTATTTCCCATTGTTTTGGCATATCCACCTGGCTTTTAATTCTTAATCATTTTCTCCAAACTAGGTTCTACCTCTGAATAGCATGTTCTGTAGAGAATTTATTGAAGAATTCTTGAAGATTATTTCAAAAAAAATACGCAAGAGGAAAAAATAAACAAATCAGTTCCATTTTTAAACAAGAACAAAGCTATCCATCATAATCCTACTTTATATTAGAATTAGAATATGGAGCTGAGATTCAGCTCAGTGGTAGAGCACTTGCCTAGAATGGTTAAACTCCTAGGTTCACCTCCCCACACCGAACAGAAAAAAAAACAAGAGAAAGAAAAAACAAAAGAAAGGAAATTAATATATTTTGGTTTCTCCATCAAAGATAGACTTTTGTTAGTCAGTATTTGTACTACTTATCCTTTTGATAACTTTACTCCTTAACAAAAGATGAGATCATTGAACCTATAACTGCACCAAACTTATTTGATTTGATGATCAGACCAGTTGAACCCAAGGGAAATAACTTCCTTAAATATAATAGTTTTCCAAGATAAGGTGGAGGAAGAATGTGACACATTCTGAATACAGTTGGAGATATGAAGTGAAAGTAAGACTTATGAATATAATATACTTATCTGCTGAGATCATGAACTAAACATACTTTTCAGAGCTTTTGCTAATCATCACATTTAAGGAAGCAAGTACAGTACTTTATGCTAAATCATGCTCTTTGTGTTTCCTTCACCATCAAGCTTGCCTTGTGAGAGAGAAAAAGTACTGTCTATAATATACTTCTTTAATCAGTGGTGGGGAAATGGGTTCATTTAGTTATCATTCATTTTTGTGCAAATTCTCAATACTAGATTTTATTTTTTAATTAGAAATGAATTAATTTATTGTCTATTTTCTTAAAGAATAATACACACCATTTATACTAAACAAGACTAGGGAAAATGATGAAATTACATAAAAGGTACTGAAGAGGATTGGCCATTTGGAATTTGGTAAGACATGTCACTGCATCTTAATTTTAGTGAACAGTACTGTGTTTGGTTGATTGTAAAGCACAGTTCAGTAGCACTTATTCATGGTGCAAACTCTGATTTAGTTCTCTGAGCTTCCTTTAGATAGCTACTAACAATACATTTAAAGGATACAGGTCCTATTTTGGGTCAAATTGAACTTTGCTTCTTGGGTTTAGGTACATTCCCAACTGAGAAAATCAATTTGTTTCTTCATCTTCTATTTGCCCATTACCCAGCTAGAACAGTTAAGAATATTTTGTAAAATGTTTGTCACTGCTTAATTCAATCACTATTCCTGTTTTAATATATGAATATATTATTATAAACCAAATAAAAGAGATCATAGACTACCTCTCATAAATATTAGTAAACATATGTCAATAAGAACTTTTGTTTTAATATAGTCACTACTTTAGTCTCACACTTGCTACATCTAACAGTAATCTCCTATCAATATTGAATTTTCCCTAATTGTTGAAAAATATATTTACAGACTGTCATTCCCCAAAATAATATCCCCAAAAGATCCATCAACTGCATGTAATATTTTTTTTTTCATTCTGTAACTTTACCCTTTTGTTTCATTTATTCTCTCTGTTATTGAGGTATTTTTGAAAATTAAGCTATCCTATAGAATGTCCCATTTTCTGATATTTGGCTCACTAATTTCTCATGACGTTATGTATACCTATTCCTGTAACACCAGTACTTCTTATAAAGTTGCATTAGATGGAAATACATTTAATTTTTGATAGCAAGGACAATTTATGGATACTTTCTATTTTATTACACTATGGAATACATAATATCTGTTTATTTCATTTAAGATGCTAATCATAATCAGTAGGAGATAAAGCTATCAAACTGATATATTCTTTACAGATATTCCCATTACTCTTGCATCTAATGGTTTTTGCATTCACTTGTGGTAAATTTAGTATGTAATCAAGAATTTCAAAGTGAGATATCATTCTAATCAATCTTTTAACATGCATTAGCCATAATTTTTAATAAGGAAGCATTGTTCCACATAAAGCATTTTGCTTGGCTAACATATAATTTTATAGTGTATTGGTTTGCTAGTGATGTTGTAACAAATTACTCCATGCTAGGTGGCTTGAGCCATAAAACTCTGTTTTCATAGTTCTGGAGTCTGGGAACTCAAGTATGGTTCTTTGCACTGAGTCATCTGTCTTTGGTCTGTAGATGGCCTACTCACAGACATTTCTGTGCATTTTTTATTGGTTTCTCTCCTGTTATCAGAACATCAGTCACAGTAGAGTCTGATTTGACTCTTATGGTTTCATTTAACCTTATTTAACTCTCTAAAGGTCTTATCTCCAAATAGCCCTTATAAGGAGTGGGGGTTAGGACTTTGACATATGAATTTGAGGTAGATGCAAAATGCAGTCAAAAAAGAGAGAAAGTACAGACAAATGCTTCGTCCTGGACCTTATTAACTTTCAAAATAATGACTTCGTTCACTAGAAATACCCACTGATGACCAATGAAGTTTTGTTCTTTTTATATCTATGTAAAATGTTTTACAAAATGTTTTTGAATCACCTTATCTAGCATAGAATTCTGAGTAGCTGATTTGGCCAAGAGCAAAGGAAAATAATAGCTAGTGGCTGTAGGAAGTCAGAAATAGCAAGCATAGTAGGATAAGAAGAACTGAAGTACTACACTGATCAAGTTGCATTCCCAGTGGGTTCCATGTAAATCACACACACTTAGAGGACAAAATCAGAGTACAGGAGGTGAACTACAGCTTCAAGGACTGTACATTGTAGCCTGCTGCACTACGATTTCATAAAAAGAGTACTGTAAAAATGACACAAATATTCTTCCTTATTTGTATATGCCATGACATTGGTACTATAATGAAAATTAAATTTACCAGGCATAAGATATTATTATTAAGTTGTACTTCAATTAAAAAAATAATTATCACCATAATATGAACTCTTAAGAGGAGAAAGCAAACACATCTCTGTTGGTGAAAGAAATACTCCATTTTTTAAAGTAGGAGCATGTTAGTACTGACATTTCTTTCATTTATTGTTTGTGGGGCTTCCTAGTAGGTGAATTAGGGCAGACACCATGAAATGGTTCAATCAAAAATCATTCCAAGTATCTTTCAGTACACTTCCCATTGGCACAGATTCTAAATGCAAGTCTCCATCTTTCTGAGATTTCTATGTAGATAGGGGCCTGATTAGGAAGATTCAGATTCCACAAATCAGATAATCTCATTAGGTCATTTAAGGGTGGAATTGATTTAAGTGTTCAAAAAGCTATAAAGCATTCATTCGCCCATGGATATACTGGCAGAAGTTATGTGGGTCCACTCTTAGCATGTCAGAAGATTCCATACCCTTCTCCAGGATTATGAAAGCTTTAACTGTCTGCAGAAACCGAGCGATTATGGAGTTTGAAACTTATTTCTGGAGGCATGGGCTATTTACTGTTCTAAACTTCTAAGAAGTTTGTGAGAAGCTAGTAGGTGACGCTAAATACTCTCAAGCTTCCAAGAGTGATTAGGGTTTCCGTTGTGTGTAGCTAAATTCTAAATGAAACTGGTAACGTGTTCTATTTATCACATTTATACTGTTGTTGCCAAACCAATTTCTTGCAAAGATATCATACCATACTTTGCAATTAAAGAAAAAGAAAAAATTAGGTATGGAATTCTAAATTTAAAATCTATTAAATATGATAACTATTGGAACTCTATTTAATCAACCATGTAAGATACAATGGATTTCAGAAAATATATTTTAAAACTGGGTAAGCAATTTTAGGTGGCTTTCTATACTAGCCACAACACAAAATATCAGGATTCTGCTTTGATAGTTATATTTTAATTTTTTCTTTCTTAATCCTACAAATTCTAGAATAGAACAAAATATTATAATATATTCAAATAAATATAGTTCAGAGTATATTCGCAGGCCTATGTTATACTTATAAAGTCTATACTAAATTTTTAGACTAAAAAGATAAAAATGACAAATAATTAATGTTCTTAACATGATGAAAAGACAAAATTGAGAGTAATATTCCAGTTCTCACTGATGTGATTGTCACATCACACATGTGCCAATGATATTCTCTTTACTTTAAATATAATATGAATAATAATATAGAGTTTTCTCCTTAACTATTATGAAGAATAATTAACTGAAAGGACTCTCTGAAGATTAATGTTGTACCCTTGGTTCCTGGCTAAACAAGTTATGTAAACACTTCAGAGAAGGAAGCCATCTAAATCTATCACACATATTTAGACTGGTCAACACAGCCATCTGGGAGGATGTGGAAGATTTATTGCTAAAGCGCTGCTGTTGTATGTATTTCTTGGTGTTCTTCACATCTCAGTAATTCGGTCTGGAAAGTTGTTGTGATCAAAGCTTCCCATCCATTATCATTAACAAATTTCTAAAGTGTGACCTAAGTCAACTGCATTAGCTATCTATAGCATCATTTACTGAAGTAGCATGCAACTTTGTACTACCTTAAAATTTATCATAATAAAAATTTGATGACTCTACACTCTAAAAGTTTGCTCATATTCCTTGTTTTGTTTTGTTTTATTTTCAGGGGAGATTCGTACCAGAAATTGAACTCAGAGCCTTACACTTGCCAAGTAGGAGCTATGGTACTGAGCTACATCCCTGCCCCTTACATTTTTTCAGTATTTTCAGTTTTTAACGCTATGATGTTTGTTTTCATATTAGAATTGACAGATCTATAGAAATTATACACTTAAAGAATGAGTGTTACTTTTATATGTTTATTTTGTGCTTTTGAGACACAATCTCATTATGTAGCCTCAGCTGGCCTTGATCCCTCCATTCTCCTGCATGAGGTTCTGGAATATGGGAATTACAGGCATGCACCAATACCTCTACTAATATTGTTAATATGATGGTAATTTGCTTTGCCTTATAATCTCACTTTCTATAAATTATTAAGGGCCATGTACTATTAAAATAACTTGTCATTTTTACCCTTTATTTTCCACATTTCCCAAAGAATATACAGTAAGACATTGTATTGTGACTAACTTGTTCTGTGAGTATGAGCAAACATTTTTAATAAATTTTCACATGGTAAACCAGTAAACATCTTGCAATATGAGTAGTATGTAATACTGAACATCACATGATCATAACTGAGCCAATGGCTCTGTCTCTCTCTGTCTCTCTGTCTCCCTCTGTCTCTGTGAGTGATTGTCTCCCAGTAGGAAGAAGTTATAGAGGAGATCGCCTCAGAGGGGGTGGATAAAAAGGCAGAGGAATCCCTAACTTCAAGTGAGATTATGGAGATGTGTACAATGTAGGAAACCGCAAAATTTTGTAGAAAAGCATCACTCAGATAAGGCTGTAACAGTGCGAGCAATGAACCTGTATAACAATAATGCAATGTCATATTTCCACGAAATCCCGAAAGAGGGGCAAAAGCATATGTCATCGGATAGATTCCTTTTTAAAGTTGTATGAAAAGAAAAAGATTCCATTGAGCCAATAGAGAGCAGTGATTCTGTCAGTGATAGCGAAAGACATCCTACATAATAAACCTACTCTTATCTCCCTCACACCAGCCATGAAGATTTTCAAAGGTAAGTGCAAGTTAATTTGGTGATTTTTCTTCATATTTGATATTTTCTTTATTATCTTTTATTTTATCACAATATTGCAATCATTTTTATATGAATATTTTTGAGTAGCAGAATTAATCATCTAAGTTTCCATTATTTCTCATAGGAAAATTCATTTTCCTATACAAGTGCTTTGGATTTCAAATATTTTTCTAGGATGAATTACAGTTGCAAACCAAGGTTTTACATTTCATGCACTTGGAAAATGTAAGTATTTAATGTGTGCTTTTTACCAAGAGACTCCTTTTATTACTAAGCATAGGATCTAAATGCTAACAGAGATTCACTTAAGGTATTATCAAGAACTGGCATTTAGTGGAGTTAAGGAGGAATGAAAATGGCTGCAAGTAGCACTGAAAAACATTCCAAATGTTACTCTGGGCTCTAAGTACTTCAATTTCTTTGATATCTTTTAACAATTTAGAATTATCATTCTCAAAATCTGTGAAAACATGGATAAAGAAGACTAAAATAATTTCAAAAGTGAAGATTTTAAAAAATGTTTTCATTAAACCACAAATACATTTCAGAATGATGAATCTATCTACACCCAAAATATCTTGTATTTTATTCATTGCTTGCTGTGAGGGTACTAGGAAGAGAAAACTATTACTTCTTTCCTACAATTAGAAAATAAAGATAGACTTACAAGAAAAGTTATATAGCCTGTGTCTTGGGAAAAGTTTCATGATGCATGATTTTGAAGAAAAAACTAGTCTAATAGATCTGAGTTGTGATTTGAAGACATTACTTCATATTTCACTAAGGACTAGCCCAAGCAAGCTCAGTAATTTATTGTATTATCCTATCCCAAGCAAGGCTAGACTTTATGTAACAAAGATAAATGAAACATCATTCCTAGTTTCTGAAAAATTTATGATGTGATACCACATGTGCCTAGATTATAATAGAATAAGTAACTCAATGTAATAAAGTATACACAGATAAAGAAGTATATATTTAAGTATGGTTTTATTTTTCTTCTAATGTAGAGTTAACCAGGAAAAACATTACATAAACTTTAAATGACCTTGAAGATGAATGGAATCTTGGCAGAAAGTTGACAACACAGATGGGAGAATCAGCAGGAGCATGAACCAAAGAAATCATCTAGAAAGAAATTTGGTTGTAAAGTGTCTAAAATAGTAGCAATCTGAGTTATGAATATAAGAAAAATTATTCATTTTGTCTTATTTTTTAATTAATATAAAACAAAAACACAAGTTGCAAAAGATTTACCATAATATGCAGTTCTTTATATCTCAAGTCAGAGAACCAATCAATTTCTTCTGTAGATTTCCAGTTATGTTTCCTGTATACAGCATATCCACTGTTACTCTTGCTTTAATTTTTATACAAGTAATTGCACAAGACATATCATTCTCCATTTTTATTTTAAACAATGTGTCACTATGTTAAATCTTTTTCAGTTACATGCTTATATCTATGTAAAATATGTTGAGTTGACTAACTTTAGCAAAGTAGTAACTGGTGCAGTCTGTTTGGAAAGACCTACAGTGAATGAACCATTGGCCAAGAATTGGAGGCACCTTATGTAGATGATTGTCAATCAGTGTAGGTGACAAGATGGACCAAAATAAAGTATTTATTCAGAGATTAATTTTAAAACATAGGAAATTATGATAAAAAAGTTTTGTTAAAAAAAGGCTTTTATTAAACATCAAACTACAACAATTATTAATTCTACAACATTGGGCTAATCTCTTTCCTTGAACTTCAGTTAAACATTTGAAAAATAAATAATTAAAATAACAAATTCACAGGACCCTTGTAATGTTTAAGTGAATGCTTGGTTCTTGGACTATAATTTGCATTTTATGGCATTCTATAGTTATTTAATAACTAAGCATCATTTTAAAACAAAAATTTACATTCATCAATACTATAATTTTTCTTATTTGTATATGTGTTAGATTTGTGATTCATTTTTATTATTGTTTTATATATTTATTTAATATTCTAGTTCTAGGACATAGACTCAGAGATCAGTGGTTATATTAGAGAGATGTTAACTGCTGAAAGAAACCTTCAAACATCAGAGAGATCTCACAATGCAGGCTTGTGTCATTTAACAACAGGACAAGTACAATGAGACATGCTGTTTGGTGAATTCAAGGTTATGCAAACATTATAATGTGTACCAGTAGATATAGTTCAATCAGTCAATAAAATGAGATGCAGTGAACACAAGATGCATGAGGTCTGCCAGTGCAATGCTAGATATTCATTTACAGTTAGCATTTTTAGTAATATAAAGAGTACATTCTAACATGATGATAAAATATAAAAACATATAAACCAGTAACATACATGTTTATTGTCTTATCAAGGATTATCTGTAAGCATATATTTTATGAGTACTGTACATCACTGTGCTATACTTTATAAGTCTGGAAGTACAATGGCCTGTTCACAGCATCACCAAAAATACCAGTAAACCACCATCCCATGCTGGAAGGCAAGCTAGGATGTGACTCAAAAGTCAGTATTTTTTTGCTCCATTATGAACTTATGGGACCATGGTCAGACCTTTGGTCTACCATTAATGGAAACATCACAATGAATGCATGACTATAGCTTATTTTTCACTTATGAAATAATGTAGTTCATGCATTCCTCATTAGTGGGCAGCTTTCACCCATGTTGTGACTAAAAACCCAGTTCCTTAAAATCTTTTGACTCCCAAGTCCCAAAGGACATTTGAATTCTCCAAATCCAGCCATAGAAACAGAAGGTGTAGAGAAACCACACCTGCAACATAAATCCTCTAGTCTATAAGGGATGCTTATTATTTCTGCTTACGTTCTACATGACTGCAAATGGGAATGAGAAGAGGAGGGAAGCACTCTGGGCTACATAGCTGCCTTTCTATTAATATTCCGCACTCTGGAAGGTGAACTGATTTTGGCTGATCCAACCAGTTTAGCCAAATACTCGTCTTTTACAAAAGAAGAAATTTAAAACCTAGAAATTTCTCGTTCATCAGAGATATCTATTGTTTTCCTATGATGTTTGTGATCTCTTTGTACATAATGGAGAGAATTTCAATTAAACTGTGAACAGTATGAAAAGAGGATATGTTAGATGATTATAGTAGCCAAATGATAATGTTGCTGATATATTTACACTTACTTATAGCTTATAAAGTTTTATTTTCCTGCATCACATAATTATTTAGTATTAAAATCATCATAAAATGTACTAAGAAGACCTATGATTATGGTGTTGGATCTTCATTTGGAAGTTTAGCACCCTGGATACATACATCATCATAATAATAAAAAAATCATTATTCTACTTTATGCTCCCTGCAGAATAAACAGAGGAAAAATTGGAACTGTCCATACTGCAAGAGCCACATTATGATCTGCAAAATATGATCTAAATGGAGAATGCTACAAATTTTGAACGCTATATTTGCAAAACGTGTTCCGATGTTTCCCATTAATCAGCACAAACGCTTTAAGTCTATATATTTGAAAACCTTTGCATTTCATTCTAGTACTGAGGGAGTAGGAAATTTATGCTGTGCTGTGCACAAAATATTACTAAGCTATTCAAAGAAAACAATAAGAAGACATTTAAAGTGCATAATATAAAACTTCTCATGCAGTTGTTTCAGTTACTAGTATTGCATCACTGTTATCTATCAGATTCTTAACCAAAAAGACAAAATCTTTTTTTCAAATTCCGATTGAATAAATGAACGAGGAATATTGTATTCCATAAACAAAAATTTTTATTCATTCAACGTCCAACTGAACAGCTGCTCTGTGCAGGGATAGTTCCGTACACTAGGAGATCCAGCTAGAGTCAAAATATGTGAGTTCCACCCTTGGGCACTTTGATGCACAAATCTGCCACTCCTTGCTTAGCAACAAAACCAGAATTTTGCTTGTGCAACGGGGAATGATCTTTGAGGAATGAATTTGTATAAATTGTCTATTTGAGCGCTAGAACTTTGAGTAGGTGTGGAGTAAAAATAAGGTGGACATCGTGAATTAGAGAAACAACAACTTGCCTCAGAGGATTCCGAGGAGTAAAGAGCCATTTGCCAGTACAGAGGCCGACCAGCAGAGGGCGATGAAGCAGATTTGTGCAAGGGACTCTCAGGCAGTGTCCTTGAACGTGAAACGCTGCACCTTCAAATACTAGGAGTTGAAATACTGTGGACTTTTATAAGACTATAGGACGTTTGTTCTGGGGACTTACCATTTGCAGAACATATAACTTTAAAATTACTTTTCCTTAAAGAAAGTTATCCTTTGCTGTGACATATTTAGAAGTTAATGGAGTTGGAGCAAGATTTTTGGTGAGAATTTAAAGATATTTGTTGTGGTGGTTTATATCTAGATCCCACTAGAGCTTCATGCAGTCATAGATGGGGCTTTTGGGAGGTGATTGGAACATGGTGGCGTGATACTTAGCAGTGGATTAGCCCACTGGTGAGCTGATAGCTAATGTGATATGAGATGTGAAGTCTGATTGGAGGAGTTGAGCCACTGGGGGTGTGGCCCCTCCCCCCAACCTTGATCTCTACCTCTGCTTCCTGTCTGCCTGCCATAGGCGGTTTCTCCTCTGTCATGACCTCTGCCATGGCACCCTGCCTTGGAGCTCCCAGATATGGACTGAAATCTCTACCAACTGTGAGCCAAATAAATCCCTCCTCTTTTAACTTGTGAGTGTCGGGTATTTTTTCTCAGGGAAGAGAAAGTAAGATTTGTGTTTACATTTTACAAAATAAACTTGCCTGTTTGATTCATGCACTACAATTATTTTGGTCATAATTCACAATTATTAGGCAATTTTAAACTCAGTAATTCTTTAGCAAAAGCAAATTTGGGTGAGTGACATAGAGAGCTCAATAAAGGGTTGGTACTTACAAGACTGATTGAAAGATACAATTTTTACAAAATTCATAATGAGTATAAAATGTGCTAGATTTTGGCAAATAATACATGAAAATGAATGGTCTTTTATGAGTCCATGTCTATAAATCTTTTAAATTCAAAGATTATGATCTTGTTTAAATACTGTAATGCATTACAGGTAAGTTTGTGTACCTGGGTGCATAATAAAAACATGTCATATTCAGTGATATGTTGACATTATATATATATATATATACTAAAAATTGTCCATTTTTAAATTTGTGTCTTTTAACAAGCATTTCACAGATTTTATTCTTTTATTTTTCCATATCAGCATCAACATTCTGAATCACTTGAAAACGTTACAAATAAAAAGCAAAATGTCATCTTAAGATTAATATCTGATGCAAGTGTGTTGGTAGTTTATCTTTCTTTTTAAAATGTTGCCCACATATTAGATGTGTCCACATCACTTCAGAGCATACTAAAATCAGAATGTGCATTTTAACCAGATCCCTAGATGAATGTATGACCACAGAAAAGACGCAACAATTTTCTTTCTGCTTCCTTTCTGCTAACCAAATCCATACTCTGTTTACATTTTGGGTGGTCATGTTCATTATGATTCCTGCTAGGCCCCAGAGCACAAAGGTTGATTAGAATAAGCCAAGCATGATAATTTAATTTCCCTTGCCTTTGACTACTTAAGCACAGGAATGGGATACAACCCTAAACAAAGCACCATAGGAAACATTTTGAGGGTTATGGGGAAAAAAAAATGGTACTCTAAAAGTGTACACAAAATAAAGGCTAGGCTCCTCTTTTCTTCTGAATGTTTTCTTTCCATAAGCAATGTCTTAGATGGTCACAGCCCTCCTGGGACTGAGCAGAAGACAAAAGCTATAAGACCTGAAGTTCCTTCCCCTGCTCCAGGAGTCCCTCTTCTGCCAAGATTTTTAATAATGAATCCTTTCTTGCAGACTTCTTTCAGTTTCCTTCTCTGTTATTTATGCCAATAGATGTGTCCTTTTGTAATAATCCTTTACATCAATAGGTAGATTAGCTACATTAGTTGACTTTACAGCACCATCTTCTAAATCCACAGATGGGATAATTTGTGTGGCTTTGTGTTAGTGAATTGCAGATGGATGGGAAGCTGTTTCAGACAAAGCACAGCCTCATCATCAGATTTGTTTGTTGGTCTGGGCTTGAAATACATTTACAACCAAATTTTCCTTCTACTTAAAGATTATATTTATTGGTTTTCCATGTTTTCCTCCATTAGTCAGGAAAAAAAACAAGACAGTACCTAAATATGTATCATTATTTTGATCGAGTAAATGGTTATTTTAGTAATTTGTTTAATAGTTCACAACTTAAATATTGTCTTGCTTGATGTTGTATAAAAACTATTCTGAGGTAGCTCACAAGTAGCACTGATACTTGCACTGCTAATCAGGGTTTTTCATTAGATCTGTGTTTTCATTAAATTTTCAGTTATTCCTTGTTATCCACAGTGAGGTGGTTCAGAACTCTTGGAGAATATCCAAATCCAAGGATGCTCAAGTTGCTCATATTAAATGAACTAATGCTTCACATGATCTGTACCATCCTCCAGTATACTTTAAATCATCTCTTGATTGCTAATAATGATTGTAATCTTTGTGTTTGTAATGCTGTGTTGTTCAAGGAATAATGACAATACAAATCTGTACCTGTTCAGTACAGATGAATCTTAAAATGTATCTTAAGCTGCATCTGATTGAATTGCCAACACAGATCTCACAGATGAAAGTGATGATTGTATGTTTTATTACATGTACATTTTCATACAGGATCATTTAATAAATGCAATTGAAATTTAGGTTAATATGAATATAATTTTTTGGTCAAGATAAATACTATTTATAAGAGTATGGCAAAAGGTAATTTCCAAAATTTCCCACAGAATTATTTCTGCTCCCAATGAGTCAGATGTGTTTTCTGTAATATTATATATTCATTATGAATTGATGTTATAAGCATACACGTGTGTATGTATTTAATGCATATTACTGCTAAGAATCATCTCTCCCACTATGATTCTCTATCCAGGCTACTGTACATTTAAATTTCTTATGTTGTTTTACAAAGCACTAATGACCTTCCCAAACCACTTAATTAGAATCTGTGGGGATGGAATATGGGTATTGATATTTCTCAAAAGTTCCCACACTATCCATATGGGCATTCATTTCAGGGTCACCAATCTAAAGGACACTATGAAATAATTTGAGCTCATTATTATGCAATTACTTGCTTCTCTCTGCACCCCCAAAATCAGTGGCTCTCTTTGTATATGTATGTAATATTGTGCTGCTTTTGTCTTCCAAAATGTATTTTTAAAGCAGTCAAAGCTTATCTGAAATGCCGCTATGACAAGTAACATTAGAGTTCAATACAATTATATTACCAATTTCTCAATCGTTAGTGTCCTATTAACGTAAAAGCAATTCTTTAATTTGAATTTTAACTTTAAACTTGGTATTTCAAAATCACAATAAAAATTAACTTTACATTAGAAATGCTCAACATATTGGGAAAAACAATATAATAAAAATAAAATTGTAAGATTTACTTAATTTTTGTGTATGCTTCCCCTTTTATATGGAAATAATACTAGGGTTTGTGGCACATGCCTATAATCTCAGCTATGCATGACTCTGAGGCAGGAGGGTTGCAAGTTCAAATCACATCTGGGAAAATTAGTGAGATCTTGTCTAAAAATAAAAAATAAAAAGGGCTGGGTATATAGCTGAGAACTAAGGCCCTGAGATCATTATTCAAGTAATACACACACACACACACACACACACACACATATACACACACACACGAATAAAATTAAATATATTGTTCTAGTATATTATGCAAGCCCTTTAGTATATTTATTTTATTTCTGAACACTATATTTTTTTAGCACACCAAAGTCATTTTATTTTTACATTAATGTTTGTATGAACATCTTATTTCTTTGGTTAAAATAAAAGTATGTAGATGACATTTTCCAAATTTTACTGGAAGGTTTTTTTTCTGTCTTTTACTATTTCAGAAATTTGTCACTGCCTTACAAGAGGTACCATTTATGTCCCTTTGCCTTAAACTTGTGTGCTCATGGCTGCTCCAGTCAGGAGACTGGAGGACACAATGCTCTGTGAGTTTTGAGGCCAGGTCATTAGAAGGGCACAGCCTCTGTCAATCCCCTCTCTTCTATTCTGTGCTTTGCTTGAAACTCAGCTACTTACTGTTCAGAATCTCAAGGTACAAGCAGAAGCCCTATGTCAGTTTCTGTCCACAGCTGGCTTTGGTCACCATAAAAATAAGTGAGTGGGGTGCATCAGCTGATTCCTGTCCTCAGGTTTCTTGTCTTCTGGCTGAGCCATGATATCTTATATTCCTTGGAATATTTCCTAGCTGAATTTTTGACCCATTAAATCTGTGAACATAACATACGCATGTTTTATACTACTGAATGTTGACATTACATAGATGAATTAAATGTACTTGATACTTATGAAGAAAGTTCATTCTAACAAAATGTTCATTTGAGACTTGACTATCAGTGAATTGATTAGCCAATGGGGTTGATGTTATCAATAGGGTTTGAGATATGATTTTGTGATTCGTGGTCACATTACCTCAATTTTCTAAGGTAGTTTTCTTAACTGAAAAAAATAGAGAAAAATATTCCTATTTCAAGTTTTGATGAGGATACAATAAAATACAAAATATCTAATTCACCCCCCACCACAGAGTAGATGATTAATAAATGAGATATTTTTCAGTATAAAAATCTGGATTATGAGGATCTTTATAAGAATAATAGCAATGATCTTTAACTTGAGTTCTTATCTGTGCTAGATACTGGGTTTGATGCCTGGTATGTTTCTTCAAGTAGTCATTTATTTTATCCATTGTGCTATTTTATACATATTTGAGTAATGTCTCAGAAACTAATGGTTTGTTTTAGAAATAACTGTATATATGATTTGATTCACTGGAATGTGTACATAGATTTATGAAGCCGTAGCCATAATTAAAATAATAAACTTTCTTCACTTCCAGAACCTTCTTCCTGCTTTCTCACCACTCTTTTCTGTGTTGGGAATATTTCTTTTGAGTTCTACCGAAGTCAGTAAACTTAAGAGTACAATACATTATGATACAGGGTAGGCACTGTGCTACAGAGTAAATTTAAAGCACTTATTCATCTTGCAAAAATGAAATTTTATACCTATTGAACATCCATTTTTCTTCTCTTTCTCTGAGTTTGACTATTTCAGACCTATCATGTAAATGCAATCGTGAAAGATTTTTCCTTCTGTGCTGGTTTGCTTCATTGAACATAAAGCCTCCAGGCTCATCTATATTATTGAATATGGCAAGGTATCTTTCTTTTTTCAGGGTGCAATAAGATCCCATCAGAGATATTCAGTCCATTCATTTGTCAATGGACATTTAGATTGATCGCACATCCTCGTTATTGTAAACAACGTTATAATGAAAATGTAAGTGCAAGTATTTCTTTGAGATCTCAATTTCAGTTCTTTTGGATATATGCCCCAAAATGGGATTGCTGCATGGTAAAGTAGTCTGTTTTTAGTATCTTGAGGCTCCTCTATTAATGTTGTCTGTTGTGGCTATGCAGTGGAACCACAAGAGTACCAACATCTTTTACTTTTTATTTTTGTTTTTCATGCTGTCATCCTGCTGGGTGTGAAGTAATATTTGATCATAGTTCTCCTATAATGTTCTCTAATAGTAATTTTGGTAGGCTCTTTTCAACTGTTGTCTATTTATATGTCTTCTCAGAAATATCTGCTCAAATGCTTTGTCCAGTTTTAATCAAGTATTTTGACTTTTCGCTACTTGTTTTCTTTCTTTCTATTGAATAGTAGAAGCTCCATATACATTTAGAACATTAGCATTAATTAGATAAGTAATTTACAAATCTTTTTTCACATTCTATAGGTTGATTTTTCAGTTTTTAATTTCTTTTACTGTACTGAAGCATTCTGTTTTGATGTAGTCTCATTTGCTCATTTATCTTTTTGGTGCCTGTATTTTGAGTGTCATGGCCAAGGAATTATTGTCCAGACCAATGTCAAGATGTCTCCTAGGTGCTTCTCTAAATAGTTCACATCTCATAATGAAATGCTAGCTGCATTTTGAGTTGATTTTTTCATATCATGTGACAGTAGTTATCCACTTCCACACTTGTCTATGTCGACATTCAGTTTTCTCAGCACCATTTGTGAATGACCCCTTCCATATTGTGTACCCATGGCACCCTCATCAGACTCAGTTGACTGTATTTGTATGGATGTATTTCTGGTCTTTCTACTGTGCTCCAAGAGTTGGTGTACCTGTTTCTGTTTTTATTTGTTGCCAGATAATCCTCCTGGTTCAATTTTTTAGTACATGTTTCGGTAAACAAGTGTGAGGCCTCCACCTTTGCTCTTCCTTCTCAATATTGTTTTCATTGTCTGAGGTCTATTTTTATTCCAGTTAACCTGGAGGTAGAACCTAGGACCTTCTCGTGCCCCACCTCTATAGCCCATATTTTATGTTTTTATTCTGAAACAGGGTCAGTTAAATCTCCAAGTTGCCCAGGTTAAGCCCAAATGTATCCTCCTGCCTCTGCCTCCTAGAGTATCAGAAATACAGGCCTGTGCCAGCAGGGCAAGCTATCTGAGTTCTTTAGAAATGACTTTTGTACCATATGAATATTGAATTTGGGTTTTTTATTTTTGTAAAATTCCCAGTGTAATTTTGATAGAGAATTTGTTGGTTATTTTGAGTAGTAGGGGAATTTTGACAATATTGTCTTACCATCCAAAAACATCCAAAAAGTAGTTTAATTTTTATGTCCTGTTTTAATAAATTTCATCAATGTTTTATATGTATCAGTGTACAAGAGACCTGAACAAAATATGATCCAAAAATATGATGAATGTTTAAAATTTTTAAATGAACTGCTACAGTAAAAGAGACATTATCATTAATCCCCCTCAAAATAATTGAAATATTCCCCCTTGCTTTGAGCACATTGATCCTAGCATTTGTGGCCATGTATCTTTTACAATACATTTTCTTTAATTTAAACATTCACTACATTTTTCAATTGCCCTTTTTACAGTGAAGTCATTTAATACAGAAGTAAGTCTTTACTCTAAATCCTGTACCAGCTATGGTTAATAAAAATTAAAATTGAGAGGATCATCCTTAAAATTTACTTAAAAAACAAATTAAACAATATTATTAGATGGTATCAAATTGCCATATGTGTCTTTTTGAAAGTCAATAAATTCTACTTTAAAGAGTAATTTGATGTTTCTAGTAACTTCCAAGGGTATAAACTACTATAGAAAAGAATCTACAGAATTTCAATGTGATACAGCAGACGCCTGTAAACATTTACGTTTAAAGTATTTAACAAATATCACAAAAAATAATTTGTTGTATTTTTGCATACACTAATACTTGTTCTATTGATAATGACCCAAAATATTACACTAATGATCCATTATTCCTTGATTTCACATGTGAAAAGATTGACTGAAAAAACTAATCATAAGTGCACTTGCATTTTCCAGAAAAAAATGCAGCCATCTGGAGCAACTTTAGCAGCAGAAGCCAATAATTGTGCTGTTATTTTCATCACAGGCCTTTCAGTGAATCTCTCTCCAGACAAGCAGGGAGCCAAGAAAAGAAATTAGTGGCCATTCAAGGACATGGCTGGTAGACAATTCTATCCTATTAGTCTATGTATAGCTTTTCTTAAAGCTGTGATACATTGTCCCAAAATGTGATTTGTTCAAAAGCAAGGTTTATTCAGACCATTAAATGAAAAAAAAAACCCTCTGTACTTCATTTAAACCACCTTCTTAATGTCAGAGTGTTTTTAGCTGTTCAGGCATTGCCTTTATTGCAAGCTTATGTTGAATGAATAATTCAGAATGAAAGCAGTTGCAGTATAATGATAAAATTACATAAATCAAAGGGTATCTGCTTGTGCCAAATATCTGCAGAAAAACAGTTCAATTCCCTACTCTTCTGTTTACTTAGATAGTTATTTTGTTTGTGCAGATGTTCCAAAAACTATCATTACACGTTTCTTTGCAATATTTATAACCCACTTGAAATCCTTGCTCTAAGAAATTTTAGTTCTCTATTCCATGAATCCTTTAACCTTCTTTTCCTGTTACCCAGAAGAGTCAATAAATTAATGACGGGCAAATTTCAGTGTAAATGGCCTTTTGAGACCAGAGTCAGGGCTAGGAAGAATTGAATAAATTAATAATTATCAGATGCTTGTTTTGTTCCAGTCACTGTGCAGGTGTTTTACTATTTTCTTTTACTTTTTCCTCATAATGGATTTCTGAGTTTCAATTATTGTGAGGCTAGCATCAATTTACCTTAATATAATTATTCATTGTCTAAGGTTATATAACTATATACTGGAGGAACCTCGCTGAATCTGACCCAAACCTCTTACTCTTTCCAGTATATACGAGAGCAATCTGGATAATTTAAATCCTTATTAAAGCAAAGGTGGTTTTATACAAAATGCTTTTTTAAAAATGGGAAATTAAAAAATATATAGGGCTAGATAAAAACAGGATGACCAGCACTTGGATGATGTAAGTGAAATTTATTGGAAAAGTTTTGACATTTGAGGATACCTTTCAACAGCCTGATTTTCATCGCTTTTTAGGAAAAGTCATATTTTAATACAACGATTGCTAGACTCACTCGGAAAAGAAATCTTAGCCTGAAGCTCACTGCTTGGAAATGGGCCTCTCCTCTGATTAGATTCACGCTAAAATCCACCACGTGTCAAATCGACTTAAGAATAAAAAGTCATATCTGCACAATTGGCTGAATAGCTTATTGATTCAGATTCTTTTTTAAAAAAATAGTGAGTTCAGCAAAATCAGAAGGGCAACAAAACCAATGATTTCAGCTCAAATGGTTCATTCCCTGCTGCACGCAGTCACAAATAGCAGAGAGGGCTCTCTTTGCCAACATAAGGCTGCACATTGTCACTCACCGTGTGCATTACCTATTTCCTTACTGAGGAAGAAATCAATGCTGCCACTTTCTGCCCAGCATTGCTTGAAATATTCATAGAAATGTATTCTAGAGAAGGGCAATTTTGATGTATAAGTTTTTATATCTGCAATGGCTTGTATACGAATTACTACACTATTTGTGGCTAAAATAATCCTTAATAATAAAAATATTATTTTAGAAACTATTGTTTCTTAAAGTATATCAAGCCCAATATTGTAGTTTTCTTTTTGTAAGTCTATAAAATAGCAAATAATTTTATGGAATTATGGAAGCTTTCAAATCAAAGAGAGCATTAGAGTTCACCAGGGCAAAGATTTACCTAGATGCATTGAAAAACAAATGTCTTTGAAATTATTTCAGTGGTACATTCATCAACATTGGTTGCTCCAAATATGAAGGTATGTTTCTACTCACAAAGTAAACACAACCTTCAATTGAAATGAAATCTTTATTATTCTCCCTTTTTAATCTTTTGGCCTTATATCATTATTAAAACAGTTCTATACAATAAAATTCATGCTGTAAGTTTAAAATACTTCCATTTATTTAATCCATTTATTTGGATTGAGAGATTACTGCATTCATGTAATAATCTTATGTACTGACATAAGCAATTTTTATTGTTCCAGGACAAACATTGTTATTATCTATACAGAAGACAATATATAAAGGATAATTACTTGGTGCAGAAGGCATCTAAGTGTCTAAGAGAAATCTAAAAATATGGAACATAAATTGTCATATATTTTATGAAGTTTTTGTAGCTAAAACATATATAGACACAATCATGACTGTTATATCCTCAGAAAATCTCAACCGGTTATTAATCAGAAAGATGATATTTAATAGAAAATGGAAATCATTTTCTAGTAGCTAATATACAATTTTCTTAAACTCATTGCTAAATTTAGTGAATAATAAACATACTATTTGTCCAGTTTTAAATTTTATCATTCAAATTACTTATCTCTTTAATTGATCTATATTTTATATCACATAAAATGTATTGAAATTTTCTTTACTCAAGTAAAAATACCACTATATAATTGTCTATTTTATACATTCTTGTCTTTTGGAAAGTCATAGAAAATGAAGATTTGATGCTATAAATTTGAGATGCAGTTTCCATGACAACAAGAAGCACAATACTGCATACCACTATTCAACTCTTATTTGAATATCAGAAAGAATCTACCATATTATGTGTTATTCTTTTTCTGGACTTAAATAATAATTCTATCATTTATTTTATTTTTAAATAAGAGTACTTATTATAGTACTAGAATAGGAATCTGTTTTAAGTATAAGTACACTGATCCATAACCAGTGAATCATTATAGAAATTCCATGACTTTTCTAAAGTGTGTAAAGCATACATAACTTAAAACAAATTTGTAAATATATATAATATTCAGTGACTCAAATGGTTTTGTGAGATTTAATTTAAAGAATTTCCAGTTCACCCATCAAACCCTGATCCTTATTTTAAATCTTTATAGTTACAGCTCCAAAGGTGCTCTGTTGTCTCCACCAAGGCCTTCTTATAAGTGTTCTAATGTGTTTCCAAACTCAGCATACTACCTTTGCCTGAACCCTCTTCCTTGCCTATCCCCTGAATTATGATACCAGTCACACTGTCTTTTCAGTCACCCAACCATGAACACCAACCATCTTTGTCTTTTCTTCTGCCATCATTATTTGACTTATTATTTCTATTTTAAATATTATTAGAGTAAGAATCTAATGGTCCTTTGAATATGGATTGTATATTTATTTTGTATTGTCAGAAAAAATAACATGCTATTCATATTTTATCTATTTATAGGTTAAACATAAATTTTTCCTGAAGTAGGTTATATTATACCGACATAGGAATAGGGAGGTATGGAATAGGGGAAGTCGGAAGGGTAGACAACATGAACACTGAAAACCTTCCGATATTTTGCTGCTTGATTTTATTCTGTAGATATACACAACACAGGGTAAGATTTTCAGAGAGGATACTACATAACAAATTTTACATAGAATAGATAATTTGAAATTTGGGAGAATGACTTAAAGGGAGAGATAAGTGACAGAAAACTCCCTGCTATAGTTCAGGAAAGAGACAATCAGGATTAGAACTACAGTACTAACAGTAGGATTTGAAAAGCTTTGATGAATGGAAAACTTACCTTTGTGCTTTCAAAAGTTAAAGAAAGTAGTAAAACTATGGTGTTTTAGAGGAGTTTGCATTAAACAAATATAACTATTTAAGACAAAACTTTAAACACATCTAAGCTATTACAAGAAGATAATATAAAAACTTGTAACAGTTCACCTTGTATAGTATTTATTTCTTGTGTAATTATTTTGTCTATGTATTTTAATTTTGTATCAATTTATAAATTTAATTAACATTTTAAATCTAACATGTCACAAAAACCTACATTTGTGCTTCAAGATTCTAATCAGAATCAAAAGAAGAAATATGACAGCTTATACAAAAGAAATATGAAGAATCATAAAAGACTATAATGAAAAACTGCACACCAATGAATTTAGATAATCTGGAAGAAATTGAAAAATTCCTAAAAGCAAATAACTTACCCAAAATTTAACCAAGCAGAGGTAAATATCTAAATATGCCAATTATGAATAAGAATATCTAATCAATGACAAAATATCTCCCATCAAAGAATATCCCAGGATCAGGGGGCACCACCACTAAAGTCTACCAGATATTTAAAAAGAAATAGCACTAATTATTTTCAAATATTCTAAAAAATTGGAAAAAGAAAGAATACTTTTATTATATGCTGTCGGTCCTGCTGTGATACTATACCCTGGAAAAGACATTGTTAGAAAGTAGTAGAGCAATATCCCTGATAAGCATAGAAGTAAAAATCATCAAAAAAATATTAGCAAAAAAAATTCAATAGCACATGAAAGGATTATAGGCCATCGTCATGTGGAATTTATCCTTAGGATGGAGGGGTGGCTCAACATATGCAAACCAATAAATGTCATTTATTATATTAACAGAATGAAGGACAAAAATCACCAACTTTAATAGATGAAGAAACTTTTCATAAAATTTACATCCTTTTGTGATAAAATTCTCAACAAATTAAATATAAAAGTAGTATACTTCAACACAATTACAAATTAGAGCATATGTGAAAAGTATGCAGCTAATATCATACTTACTATTGAGAATTTGAAAAGATTTTTCTCTAAGATTAAAAATAAAATAAGGATGATCAATCTCACCATTTCTATTCTATTCAGTACTGAATGTTTTGTCCACAACAATTAGAAAAGCAAAAGAAAGAAACACATCCTAGTAGGAAGGAAAAAAATGAAAATGTCTCCACTGATGACAAGCTCTTATATGTAGCACACTCTGTAAATCCCCTCCTCCCCAAATTAAAACTGATAAACAAATTCAATAAAGTTATAGGTTGAAAAATCAACACATAAAAAATCAGTAATTTTTTCACTTTAACAACAAACTATATGAAACATAAATTGAGAAACTGATTACACTAACTATAGCTACAAAAAATACCAAGGAATAAATTTAAGCAAGGAGATAAACATGTCTACAATGAAAACAGTAAAATATTCATGAAAGAAATTAAAGAGAATACAATTAAGTGGAAAGCTATCTGGTGTTCTTTTTTTTTTTTTTTTGGATAAATTAACATGATTAAAGAGCCCATACATCCAAAACCTATCTAGATATTCAGTGCAATCTATCAATATTCCAATCACATTCTTCACAGAAATGGAAAAACAATCCTGAAAGTCCTGTAGAACCACAAAATACCCTAAATAGTCAAATAAACCATGAGCAGAAAGAATAAAGCTTGAAGCATCACACTACTGACTTCAAAATCTATGACAAAGCTAAGATAATCATAGCATGGTAATACTGACATAAAAACAAACATATTGAATAAAGAAACAGCATAGAAAGCTTAAGAATAATCCCATACATTTATAGATAAGTGATTTTCCACAAAGATTCCAGTAATACACAATGGAGAAGGGCCAGTCTTGTCAAAAATGATATTGGAAACTGGATATCTACAAGCAGAATAATGAAATTAGACATTTGTCTCACAACACATACAATAACCAACTCAAAATGAATTAGACTTAAGTGCAGAACCCAAAATCATAAAAATATTTGAAAAAATGGGAAATATTTCTCATTTGTCTGGGCAAAGATTTAAAAGTACAGGCAACAGAGTAAAAATAAATATATAAAACTTTATGAAAACAGCAAAGGAAACAATTGAAGAGACAATCTATATATTTGAAGAAAATATTTCCAAGAAATTCATCTGATAAAAGGCCAATTTCCAAAATATAGGAGACTAATTTCCTAAATATATAAGGAACTCAAATAACTCAACAGTAAAGAACAAATAACCCAAACAAACATGTGCAAAGGGTCTAAATAAATGCACCCCCCAAAAGACATCCAAATAGCTAACAGATACAGAAAACAGTGCTTGTTGTCACTAATCATCTAGAAATTGCAAATTGAGCCACAATAAGACATCAACTTACTCCTTTCATGATGGCTATTATGTAAAGGTAAAAGAAATGTTGGAAGGATGTGAAGAAGAGAAAGCTCCTATACACTGTCAGTGCAAATATTTCATAAAATGTGATTTTTCTAGACACATATTTACCCTTATAGGCATGTCTTTTTTATTGCAATTCATTTTTCTGCTGTTTAGAGGTACTAAGTCTTTTATAAATCAAAAGTTAGAGGCAACTCTTCAATGAACAAATCAATCAGAGCAATTTTTCCAACAGTAGACGCTCACTTCGTGACTGTCACATTTGGGTAATTCTCACAATATTTCAAAGATTTTAATTATTATTGTATCTGTAATGGTGATGTGTGCTCAGTGTTACAATTGACATTGTCTTGGAGTGCCACATTGTTCCCATCTAAGTTGGAGGACTTCATAAATGAATGATATGAGTGTTGTGATTGCCTCATGAGCCAGCCAGTGCTCCATCTGTCCATCTCTCTTCTAGCCTCCCAGTTCCCCCGAGGCACAACAATATTAAAATTAGGCCAATGAAAAATTCTACAGTGACCTCGAAGTGATCAAGTAAAAGGAAGAATTGTAGATCTCTTACTATAAACCAAAAGCTAGAAATGATTAAGTTCAGTGAGGAAGGAATACAAAAAGCTGAGATAGGCTGAAAGCTAGGTCTCTAGCAACAAACATTCAATCAAGCTGCAAAGGAAAAGTTCTTGAAATAAATTAAAAGTGCTAGTCTATTGAACACACTTATGATAAAAAAGAAAACTTCATTCCTTATATGGGTGGAAGCTCGGATGTTCTGGAACAAAATCAAGTAACCACAACATTGCATTTTGGCAAAACTTAATCCAACCCAAGGGCCTAACTCTCTTTAATTCTATAATGCCCGAGAAAGGTAAGGATCTTCATATTTAGAGAGTAAGTCAATGACTGGCTCCAGAGCCTTCGAGGAAGAGTTGATTTTTCTGCTCTACACAAATGTAGCAGATGACTTGAAGGTAAAGTTAATGCTCATTTACTATTATGAAAACTCTAGTGCCTCTAGAAATTACAGTAAGTGTACTCTGCCTGTGTTATATGATTGGAAGCGTAAAGTCTGAATGATAGCACAGTTTTTTAATCACATAGTTTAATGAATATTTTAAGTGTACCAGTTAGACATACTGCTCAGGAAAAAAAGTATTCTTTCCAAGATGTTACTGCATATTGATGATTTACCAGATTCAAAAGCTCAGATGGATATGGACAATGTGACCATAATGTTAAGTGAAAAAATCAGACACACAGACTTGAATATCACATGGTTTCTCTTATATGAGAGACCCAAATTATACAGAACAAAATAAAGAGAACAGAAAATAGGGAAATAGGTCGTTTTGCATAAGAGAAGGGCCCAAGAGATGAAGGGAGAGAGGGGAAGGTATGAAAAGGTAATTAAGATGTGTTATATGTTTGGATATGTACTGTGTGTTATATGTATTAACTTCTCCCAAAGAATGCAAGCACTATGTACTGCAAATGTGTACTAATACAAAATAAAAAATTCAAAAATGAATAAAGTTAATAAATAATTGTGCTTTTCTGCTTGCTTATATAGTATTCATTCTGCAGCCCATGGATGAAGAAGTAATTTCAACTTTAAGTCTTTTTTTGTTGTTGTTAAATTCTTTTATTGGTACATTGTAGGTATATAACACAATTACATTTCTCATTGGGAATTGTACCTTTACATAATGCATCTTGGTTCTTATTTTTTCCCCATTCCT
>NW_004624777.1:17740186-17751315 GCF_000247695.1 Heterocephalus glaber
CTGAGGAAGAGCAGGTGAAGATTTTTTTCCCACATTAAGTCTTATTGAAGAATTACATTTCATAATATTGTAACTGTCTGAGATAATGATTCTTCTACCAGATCTGGACAAAGGAAATTGAAAATCTTCTGGAAAGATTTCACTATTCTAGAAGGCATTAGGGACATTTGTGATTCATGGGAGACAGTGAAAAATTGACATTGACAGGGCTTTGGAAGAAGTTGACCCCAGCCTTCAAGATGATTTTGAAAGCTTCAAGACCTACATGGATGATGTAACTGTAGATGTGAAAAAAGCAAGAAAATTAGAAATAGAAATGGAGACTAAAGATGTGGCTGAATTGCTGTAATTTCACAATAAAACATTAATGAATAATAAGTTGCTTTTTGTGGATAAGCAAAGAAATTGGAGTCTCAACATAGAATCTACTCTTGGTGAAGAGGCTATGAATATTATTAAAATCACCACGATGGATTTAGTGTTACCTAAACTTAGTTAACACAGCCATGGTGGTATTTGAGAGGACTGGCTCCAATTCTGAAAGAAGCCTACTCTGGGTAAAATGCCATTAAACAGAGACTTATGTCACAGAACTCCTTTGTGAAAGCAAGAATCAATCTATATGACCAAATTCATTGCTGTTTTCATTTGGGAAATTGTCACAGTCATCTCAGACTTCAGAAATCATACTCCTGATCATTTAGCAGCCATCCACTCTTGGACAAGATGCTCTACCACCAAAAGGATGATGATTTGCTGAAGCTCAGATGATTTTTGGCATTTTTTCAGCAATACTATATTCTTCAGTAGTGGTGTACACATTGTTTTTTTTTTTTTAGAAATAATGTTATTGCACACCAAATGGTATAGTGTACACAGAATTTTATATGTGCCAGGACACCAAAATATTGTAACTATGTAGCAAAGTGTTGCACTTTACTGAATTGAACTGCAGTCTTTCTGAGGTGTGTCTCTACACACACACACACACACACATACATAAGTACATGTTAGTACAAAATTCAGGTAAGATTAAAATGTTAGAAACCATAAAACTAGAAATAAATTGTGGGCTGGGCATGGTGGTGCATGCTTGTAATCCCAGCACTCAGGAGGCTAAGGTAGAGGATTTCTGTCAGTTTGAGGCCAGCCTGTACTAAATAGTGAGACCCTGTCTCAAAGAAAAAGAAGTAATAGTAACAGTAATATTTTTTTACTGGTGTCTCTTGCTGCTTGCACCTTCACTACTTTGCTGCCTGCTGCTTGCCATGAACTGTTTCCCCTCTGTGATTCCCCTCTGCCATGCCAACTCCCCTTGGAGCCATCCTATGATGGACTGAAACCTCTACAAACTGTGAGCTAAAATAAACCTGACCTCCTCTAAATTTGAATGTTAGGTATTTTGTCTCAGAAATGAGAAAAAAGTAACTAAGAGGGTGAGTTTGTCAGGAGAGTCATGGGCTTCAATGTGGATCACCACCTGAAGTTTTAAGTGGTTAAACTGTACAATTAGATTGAGAATGAAGAGCCCAAATATGAGAACCAGCTGGTCATAATATTTCCTGGTCTCTCTAGAAAGGTGGATTAGGATAGTTCTAGCAATTATTGATTTTAAGCTTTATTTCCATGCTTCCTGTGGAAGAGAAAGTATGGGAGAAGTGATATTAGATAAACTACCAAGAGACTGAGACCCTTAGTTAGCCTTAGCACAAGTACCCACATTATCAATCTAATTAAAAACTAGAGTCCCAGTACAGGTGCTCATTTAAACTATGGTGGATTAGAGGTCATTAGTGACTCTACGTATCTAAACCTGGAGCAGTACTGGAGTCTTCTGGTTTCTGTGTCTACTATCATATCAAGGCTTTCTTTGCATTTAACATTTCAATGAATTCATATTTAGCCCAGGTTTTGGTGTGTTTTGAATCCTTATGAGGGCTCTTGGTGATAAGTGGAGCCAAAACTCAGAAGTCTTTTGGCAAATTTTTACCAGAGTTTGGGGTCTTATTGGCTCTTGCCAGCTTTCTGAAAGACTTTGCCACACCTTGAGTTATTTGAGAGTTAAAAGAAGGTCTATTGTTACTCCGAAGGGACTGAAGCAGTCCAAACCTTGGGATAATTTATTTTAAGAGCACCTTGACCATCTCCACAACCTTTTCTGAAAGAGAAAGCAGGGTAAAGGTGTGAATTAGGACCAATATTTGTTTAAATTCCCCATAGGATTGTATGTAGATAAAATTTAATTCCAAGTCCTCCAGGAATGTCCATTTTTTCTGCACAGGTTCTAACAAAGGAGGTAGTCTGGGCTTGCCGGGGTTATTGTAGACAGAGTGGGCAAGCTTGCAGACCTGTCAGGTGACTGCCACTAATCTTAACCTGTGAAAATTTGAGGTAAGGTAGGTTTGAGAGGAACCAGATTTAACAGTGGAGGACTGTTTCCATTTAGACTCCTTATATTGGCTAACAGTGGATTTTCACTTTTTTGGATAGCCCACCAACAACTGTAAGTCCAGTTTTACTACCTTCATTTAACACCATTTGTACAAAAGTTTGTGGTAGATATA
Organism: Heterocephalus glaber; assembly: GCF_000247695.1. The sequence continues at coordinate 17,742,751 of NW_004624777.1, forward strand.
TTTTATGCTCCTTTCACTTGTCTTGACTTTTCCCAAATTTTTGAGGAATTCTTTATCTTCTTTTCTAGATTAAAATTTCACTTATAATTTCCTACTTGTTAATTATATGATAGTTTTCATGCAATCTTTATGTCATATAAGAAATCTCCACTCTGGAATCTAGAAAATGCTTCTTTTCTTTTAGAAAGTGAAATTTATACAATTAAATGATTGTCCCAACAATGAATGAATGAAAGCTGTTAACCCCAAAGAGGCAACAACAAACTTCTGTATCCAGAAGTCAAAGAATAATTTCTTTCTTTTCTTGTAATGAAGTTGGAACTTGGCCTCATCTCCCGTTCCCTTTTTTGAGACTAATTCCCTAACGTGTCCATGCTGGGCTGGAATTTACAATGCCCCTGCCTCACATTCCCAAATTGTTAAGATTATAGAAGTGCACCACCATACACATCTGGAACAATGTTTTTGTAGAAGCTGAAAAAGAATGGAGCTGCCACAGCCACATACAGCTTGCTAAATCAGTTGTTTGGGTAGCAAGAACAAAATTTTTTGGGTACATCCTTGAGTTGTTTCCTGTCCATTATGAAGACAGACTCTTGGATGAGAAACTCATCTAACCTTCTGCATTGACAGTTTATAGGCTCCAGCGGACCATAAAACACTCCGTTCATTGTAAAAAGACCCATCTGCTTCTTTAGGAGGTTTGCTTTTCCCAGAATTTTATATGATGACTATGGCGCTTTTCCTCATATTGTTTACTGCTTTCTGTTTTTATTTTTCCTTCCAACTCTCTGTAGAGAAATAGAATTTGGTGGCCTTATGTATCTTTAAATGTTTACTAGTTACTTCCATCAATTTTAGTGATGATCAAATCATGCTGAGGTTACTTATTTGGAAACCTAGAAGTATAACATTTAATTTTTTAAATTAAATCTGTGATGTCTTCCAGAAGTAACTTACCACAAATAGAAAGCTATAATCAAACACGGAGATGAAAAATGCAAAGAAAATGTCATGTACTCCTCTTCTGTATTTAAGTGCAAGTGCTCCACAGAAAATGAAGTACTGGCATTAACATCATCAATGTGTTTATTCTTGTGAAGAGTGAACATCTTAATGTCATCCTGAATAAATAATGTGGTTTGTGTGGGATTGATCTCTGAAGAAAATACAAGATATATCGTTAGAGGGGCTTCATTTACTCTGGTGAATAAACTCGCATGCTTGTGTGGGTGTCGTATTTATATGCAGATGAACTGAACACCTGGAATTTTAAAAATAGACCATAAGCTACTTACAGACTTCTTGTATTTAGTGTACTAGTAGATAAATATTCACTGATGAAAACTCAGCTATGAATAACTAATATTTCTTTATTTCTTTTTCAAATATACAAGGACATAGAACTTCACAGGACTCAGAAAATTACACCACAAGGACTTAGGTTTAAACTTCTTTTATTCTCCTCCTTCTTTATTAACTTAAAGTAAAGTCTTCATTTCCCAAAAATATTAATGTACAAGTATTTTGACATTGACCTTTCCCCTATCTAAAATTCCTAAGGAGTAGCTAAACAAACATGGCTCAGAAGAAAGAGGACCAATCCTCTAGTGTGTTTGGCTACAATTAAAGATAGTTACCATTAGGTAGGGATGGAGCTTGAATGGCCAGATCATTTTCTCTACCTTTAATTCTGGACATACAGAACTCTGGAAATGTAAATTTGGAAATGACAATCTCTATATAATAAGATTTGTCAGGTAAGCAAGTCCCTGTCACTATTCATATTGGAATTGATTATTTACAACCTCTAATATCTGCCCTTGGCTTTAAGTATTAGAAGATGGTAACAAGATGGAGTTTCTCCTTCCCCATTTTTAGTGTATACAATTATTTCTGCTACTTTACATTATCATTTGAGAGCATCAGGGCTAAAAGGAACTTGTATTCAGCCCAAATGGGATCACCTTCATTTAAAAAAAAATTGGTGGTTAAAACTGGACTAAGATCAGTTAAACAAACTGTAAAGTGGGGCTCTGAATATAGAGACACAGCTAAACTCAGAGTATGAAAAAAAAACCCAGTGATGTATCCACTACCAGAATTAAATGTCATACAGTCACTGGGTCAACAATTTGGAGGTGGCAGTAGATAGGGGTCTGTATGTTTCTGCTTGTGTCAGTGAAACTGAAATGAAAGGAATTAATCATTTACTGTGACAAAGTATTGGTTCCTAGGCAATTTTGCTGTAAAATGTTTCTAGACAGCACGTAACATGGATTCATAGAGAATTCAACTTCTCATACTAAAGCTAGATGTGGTGTATGATCATTAAATCACCCATAGTGTTCACTGCCAGTATGTGCACAAGTTATATTCCAGAAGTAGTGATGTAATATTTGCACATCTGCCAAAATACCTTTTTCAGCAAGGATTGCTGCATCATATATTTTAAAGTCTTTTAATTTTTTAGGTGAACATAATGTTGTGACTATTTATATCTGCATGTTTTTAATTTCTAGTGAGATTAAAAATTTCCCAAATGTATGTTGATCATTTGTCTTTCATCTTGCAGTTAAGATTATATAGCATGTATATACATTCTCTTATTTATATATTCCATTTCAATTTTCACATCCATTTAACATAATACAGAAATGACCACTAACTGCATCAACTATTTTTGGATACTCTTTTCATTTGGCAAAGTGTTTGAAAAGTTCCTCTCAGCAACATGGCTTTGAAGGCTTAGAACTAATTAGGGTGAAATCATAGTCCCCAAGGGATGAACATCAAATAAGAAAAAATATGACAACTAAATATAAAAGAAGGAAGAGCTAGAAGAGAGTCAAGAAAAACAAGAGTAGGAAGCTTTAGCTTGAAAGAAAATGTGCCAAGCAAAAATTTTCTAGTGTCAGGATAGTTTAAGGCTCCACTGAACAAAGGTTTCTCACATTCAACAGCCTCTGTTGCTATGATGGCTATCATCTCTATCAATCAAATAACGATAACATCAGCCCAGGGTAATTTATATAATATCACCGATAGCATTGCCCTTACCATTAGAAGGAGGATTATGACTTTAATTTATAACTAATTATATTTTTATCATAATAAATACCTTCAGCTGAGCAATAGGCAGCACAGTAATTAAAAGAGTAGCATCTAGAGTCTAAATGCTCTGTTCATAGCCTGAATTCCACAAAAACTAGGCTTATGAACTTAATCTCTCTAAAACTTACTGATATGCTAAATGCTGATAATATTGGTAACTACATCACAGGGTTCTTATGGGATTTAGTGAAATAATCCTGATAAGATCTTCATCTTAGTGTAAGCACTTATTAAATGTCAACCATTGCTTATATATGTCTGTGTATATGAGAAAACTACACAATAGCAAGTAAAAATTTTATCACAGGAAAGAATTTTGTGTTCTTTATTTTCACTACACATTCTCATAGTACCATTTTTATAGACTTTAATATTCTCAGGGTGATTTTGATATCATATGTATATATCTTATTTCTTTTAATGTGTTACAGTAAAAACAAACGTTTCTAATGTTCATGTATTTATGCAATCATAAATATAAATATTTGATACAACAAATTAAATTATTAGTTTAATTAATATATTTGTTTAATATTGTAATTGAAATACTTTATTACTTATTGGCATTTTCATTAACATTTTTATTTGGTTGGTCAAATTATCTATTTTTGTTTAATATTGAATTTTTAGGACTAGATCAACACTTTTATTTTTAACATTATTGGAAAAATAAAATAACTTATTCTTTAGACAACCAACAAATGCATTTTCTGTATTCAAACAGTTGGAAATTTGAAGATTATTTGAGATTCTTTTCTCATTTTTTAAAATTTGCTTAGACCCAGAGCTTTTTATAGACAGAATTAATTGCACTTACTAAAATGTTAATATTGAAATTTCAAACCTAGAAAGAAAATCGGTATGTTTCTAATTTATATTATATATAACAAATGCCTTCACTTTTATTTTTAAAGTAAATTGAAGAAACAATTCTGATATATAAGAAAACTTGCAAGCTGTATTAAATAAACAGGTAATGGTTTCTCTGGATAAAAATTTAAAAACATCTTTTTGAAAAATATATAGTCTACTTTTTATTAACTTTATTTGTACATTTTAGGAATACATTATGATCACATTCATCATTGGAAATTTGTACCTGTACATGATATATCTTAGTACTTGTTTTTTTCCCATTCCCCTTCCCTCACTTCCATGCCTCCACCTCTCCCTATTTACAAAAGCTTTGTTTCTGTTTTTCCTTCTTTTCTCATATTTTTTTCTTTCCATTCTTTCCTTCTCCCACCCCCTACTTCACTTTCCCCTTTGAACTTTTGCATCCTATTTCAAATTATCTATTATACATTTTTGTCCTCATTTATACTTTCAATTTCTCACACCAGAGAAACAATTTGGTATTTACACATGTGTGTCATATTTATTTCACTTAAGTGTATGGCCTCGATATGCATCTATTTATCTATAAATATCTCTAGTTTATCATTCTTTATGGCTGAGTAGCACTCCATTTTATAAAAAAAAAAAACCCACATCTTCTTAATCCAGTAACCAGTTGGTGGCATTTGGGTTATTTCCAAGATTAAACTATTATAACTGTGCCACTATAAACATAGGTATGCATACATCACTTTAATTCTTTTGGGAAGATACCCAAGAGGGGAATAGCTGGGTCAAATGGGACCTCTAGTCCTAGTTTGTTGAGAAATCTCTACACTGATTTCCACAGTGGTTGTACCAGTCTACACACCCACTAGCAGTGGAGAAGGGTTCCTTTTTCCCCACAGCCCCGCCACCATTTGTTGTTGGTTGATTTCTTGATAGCAGCCTTTCTGGAGTGAGACTATGGATTTTGCTATTTTATATGCTTACTGTTTGTTGTCTGTCTACAGCTATCGAATGCAGTATCACAAAAACAGGTGTCTGTGTATTTAGCAATGCATTATACGATTTCTACAAGAATGGTTCACATAATATTATTGCACAATGTGCATTTTTAATCTAAAAGTTATGAATAAATTGCACCAAGTAGCTTAAAGAAACAACTCACTACCATTGACATACAGTACCCAGTGTACATTACCCTTATAGAATCTAACTCCTTTGTCTGTAAAAGAAAACTAACTTGAATTTATTTTTATGTAATTATTTATATATTTACTACAAATTCTATTCTTCATAAGTAGTTAATATGTATTATTTACATATAAAAACTATATGATGGTTAAAATTTTATTTGTTAAATGTTTTATTGACTTTTTATTTCTTTTACTCCAATAGCATTAATACCACTTCACTGTTTGGAAATGACTTGCCTTGTATCCGTGAAGGTCAATGGTGAGTCCCTAACCTCCAACATGACTATTCTGGAGAAAAGAGTTTTTCAATGAGAAATTAAAATTAAGTGAGGTTTTAAGGGTGGGGCTTTAATTCACTAGGACTAGTGATGTCATAAGGAGAGGCAGATACAGCAGGGTGCCACATGCAAAGAGAAGGTGGCTATCTCCCCACCAAGGATCAAAACCTCAGGAGAAACCAATGCTGCTGACACCTTGACCTTGGATGTCCAGCCTACAAAAGTGAGAAATAAGTTCTGGTTTAAGCCATCCAGTCTGGTACTTTTTATGGCAGCTGTAGCTAACTGATTACTCACTACATTTCTGTTTTCATGTTATCAAATATTTGGGTTATTCCTAAAACTATTTGCTGAAGAAAATATTAGAAATATTGTTCCTTTAGTTATAATCTTGTTATACATGCAAAAAATCCTCTGGGATTATGAATATGAGGTAGAATTGTTTCCCTACAACTTGCTCATCATCAAGTTCATAATGTGTTATAAGTTGTATTCTAATGTGCTTATCAGGTTACGCTCTCATGAGTATATCATTTCCCTGGTGCTTCACATCTAAAATGTTCAGCATTATCAGACTTTGGTTTTTTCAGTCTTACGAATAAGAAATAATACCTGACAATACAATAATACAAATTAATGGGGTTTTAGTTTGTATTTAATTTCTGAATTACTAATAAGGTTGAATAATTTTTCATAAATGAGTATCAATTTATAATCCCTTGTATGTGAATATATTTTGTGTATTCTCTCAGTATGTTGTCTTGTCATATTCATTTGCTAAATTCTCTTTGATATTAACTATTGATTTTCTGTCTTTCCATGGCTTATCTTATGCAATATATTTTATAAGATCCAGTACAGAATAGAAATTTTAATTTTATTTTAACAACCTTTATCAATTATTTATTTTGTTGTTATAACCAGTAATAAAAGACTCAAATTTACTGATAAATGTTATTAAATTATGTTTTTACTGTTATACTTTAATGTATCTAATGATTGTTTATATACTGTGTGATGACCTGGTTTTATATTTTCAACTGTGTAGTCTAATACATACAGCATTTCACTATAGTTTTTATTTTTCCACAGTTGTAAATTTGGCAGTTTTGAAAATTTCCATTCACTGTTGCTTGAATTTCAAAAGTGGTTATTTTTCTTTTTTTCTTTTGCATCAAAATTAACTCATTCAGAATTCATTGATTATCATAGCTTGTCCAGAGTCTTTTAGCTTTTCAATAATTACTGTTACATGGTTTATTAATAATTATTTATTAGTTTTATTTATTATGAAACTTCTGTTGAGTCATACTGTGAGATCCTAGTGTGAATTACAGTGATCTTCAGTAATTCAAAAACAAGAAAAGAATTACATTCACAATATTTTTATTCTTATTAATTTTACACCTATTTTTCCTTTGTTTGTTAAACTCTCCTTCATCACTGCCCTCACTGGCAACTCTAGTTTTCCTCTGGAGATCCATTTATTTCTGGAAAACTTATTCGATTTCCAGGAATAAGAGAATATCCAATCAGAGCACCCCATTTTTCAGGAAGAAAACATGTGTAAGGATTAATGTGAACTTGGAAACAACTTGAACAATAATTTGGTGTGCATGTGTGTCTGTATGTGTCTGTGTGTGTTTCACTCCTTGATAAGCAGAGTGGATAATTTATGTGGGGAAAAAACCGAGAAAAAAAGGGGAAAAAAGGAGCAGAAAGGGGAAAAGAAAGCTCTTTGGTAAGACCAGAAAGTCATTCCAGGTCAAATCTCATTTGATGTAGTTGCTCAACCTCAGGAATCCTAACTGAACTGCCCCAATGTGCTTAATTTTAAAAGTCTTTTAGATTCAAATTTTCCATTACTCTAATTTTAATGAAAATCTATATACTAGCAATGTGCACACTAAGAAAGAATTCAAGAAACAATATCATGTGTGGTAACTTATAAAATTAAGTAACTAGGTATTAATTTAACCAAGGAAGTACAAGATCTCTAATAAAAGCTACAGTACTTTGAAAAAGGGGATCAAAGTGGACACCAGAAAACGGAAAAACAGCCCCTGTTCCTGGATAAGCAGAGCTAACATTTTGTATGTGGCCATATTACACAATTGATGTATAGATTTAATGACATTCTAATCAAAATATCAACTGTATTCATCACAGAACTAGAAATAAACAATTCTAAAATTTATATGGAAGCAGAAGAGACCCAGAATAACAAAATCAAGAACAAAGTAAAAGAATTTACAATCCGCGATCTCAAACTATGCCACAAAACTACACTGGTAAAAAAGGCATTGTAATGGCACAAAAACAGACATGCAGAAGTATCTCACAGAACAGAGAATACAGAAATGACCCCAGACATTCTTGATGGCTGAGGTTTGACAAAGAAGTCAAAAACATACTCTAGAGAAAAAAATAGCCTCTCTCAAAAAACAGTGCTCGGTTAACTTTATCCACTTAATTTGCTGGAGGATAAAATAGGTAATATTCTTAAATACATAGATGTAGTAAGGACTTCCTAATCAGGAACCCCATTGTGCAAGAAATAATATCAGGAATCAACAAATGAGGTCATATCAAATTGAAAAGCTTCTGCACAGCAAAGGAAACAATCAGTAGAATGAAGAGGCAACCTATAACGTGGGAAAATATTTTTGCCACCTATTCCTTGAACAGAGGACTAATATACAATATAAAGAACTCAAAAGAAATGCAAATTAAAGCAGTAATAAGATTTTTTCTTATGCCAGAAAAAATGGCTATCATCAAGTAATCAAATAAGAACAAATGCTGGTGAGGCTTCAGGGAAAAGGAAACCTTTCTGTACTGCTGGTGGGAACATAAAATAGTACGAGCATTATGGAAATCAGTATGGAAATTCCTCAAAAAGCTGAAACTAGAAATTCCATTCAATGCTGTTACTCCCTTCTACTTATCTTCCTGAAAAAGTTGAAGACATCATATGACAGTGATATATGCATACTAATGCCTTGTTATACAGGTCACAAGAGCTACATCTTTATTTTCCCCCATTAAGTTTATTGGTACATTTTAGGTATAAAATACATTTACATACATCATTGGGATCTTGTACCATTACATGAGTATCTTGGTTCTTATTTTTT
>NW_004624777.1:17757195-17799214 GCF_000247695.1 Heterocephalus glaber
TTAAGGACTTTTGCATCTATGTTCATTAGTGAGATTGGCCTATAGTTCTCTTTTTCAGTTGGGTCTTTCTCTGCTTTGGGGATCAAGGTGATGCTCACAAGCCCTTTCAAAAGAGTTAATGATATCTTATTTTTTTTTTGAAAACCAAACAATTTTCAGTGTAAAACCATATGGTATAAAGTGAGAAATGCAGACCTTGTTAACCAGGTTCAGGAATGAGCTACAGTTGTAAATACCACCTAGGCATTGTTTACAAAGCTAGGAGTTGTTTACAAAGCTGGTGATAATGTTTTTCTTCTCAAATCTTTCTCAGAATGTACGTTTTGTTAGTTTTTAAAAATTCTTTTACAATTTTTAATTTGTAAAACATGGTTCTCTCAAAATGTATCAAGATAATAAATAACCATGGGCTTATAAACCATCTTTATCTAATCAGAGTTGTTTTGTTTGATCTTTGAAAATATTTAGTCTTATTTAACATGAAATGCTTTAACAAGCCTAGAAGTATAGAAAGCAAAAAAAAAAAAAAATAGTCTAAGATATATCACAAAATTATCTTTGTAACTGTTACATAAGCTACAAATCACAACCTTTGCCAGAACCCAAAGCTCCTCTCCTGTCCTCTTCCATTATTACTCTGTCTTCCCTCCAAAACTAACCAAAATCTTGAAAATGTCTCCAAGAATCTATGGGCAATCCAATCTCATGACATCCAAATTAAGAGGCTATTGCTAAATTTAATTGATGCTGAGCTTCAGAACTTCAGAAAGTCAATCTCAGTTGGGGCAAAATTTGGTCCAATATTCCCACACTTTAAGATCTCAACCCAGAGGTGAGGAATTTATCTGGGCTGCCTTTTGCCCTATGGAAATTTCTGGGGTTCGATTTTTGTTTTTTCAGTTTCACAAGACTGTTGAAAATAGTTTTCATGGTCTCAGTTTCTCAGTTACTTCTCTTGGAACTGGCTAATACCCCAAGTGCTAACACAGACCTAAACACCAGGCTCATATCCTTTAAATTATGTCTTCTTCAGTGTTTAGACTTTTAATTTTTAAGTTTCCTGCAAACTTTATTCTTTGCCCAGATTTTACTGGAGTGTTTGAGATTATTTATACATATTTCCAAGGACATCATTACCAGCAGTTAAAGTCACAATAATACTTTTACATAAAAATATTACAGGGCCAGGGATTTAACTCAGTGGTTTTGTCACCTGCTGCACAAGTGCAAGGACCCGAGTTCAATCCCCTGTACCAAAAAGATAGATATATATATCAGATGAAAATAAAATTCCCTATGCTCTCCTATCCTGATTTCATCACCCTCTTTCTTCTTATTATCTACCACAGAATTGCTACCTAGTAAGGGTGGTAAGTTTTGGAATATTCACATCTCAAATTCAAGAAAGTTTGCACAATTACTTCCAAAGTTACCTAGCTTATATTCTTACCATTGCAGTATCTGACATTTGTTTGTTCCAAGTCCTTTGTAATACTTATTATTTTCAGAATGCTATTATTTTTAATCTGATACTTAATCTTGATATTTCCACTGAATATACAATTTATATGCCATTCATATTTTTCAAAATATATATTAACTGTCATAATTTCTTCTTTGAATTTCCTCAATATATATTTTCATAGTTGGTCCTTATATTTCATAATTTTCCTATTGGATTATGAGTTCTATATACATTTGCAATTTAAATTTTTTTACTTTATCCTTTTGTAAACCAAATCATCTTTAAAGTCTTAAATTTGTTTTTTTTTTAATTAAATTCTTTTATTGGTACATTGTAGGTACACAACACAATTACATTTCTCATTGGGAATTGTACCTTTACATAATGCATCTTGGTTCTTATTTTTTCCCCATTCCTAGACCTCCCTTCACCCCCTCCACCCTTCCCTATTTACAAAGACTTTATTTCCATTTTTTCCATTTCTCATCATTTTTCCTTTCCCTTCTTTCCTTTCCCCTGACCCTCCCACTACCCCTACCCCTTTGGACCTTTTCTTCCTATTTTGCATTATCGATTATTCATTCTAATCATTGCTATATTTTAGTTATACAATATAATGACATTCATCATTGGAAATTTGCACCTTTACATAATCTCTCTTGGTTCTTACTTTTCACCCTTGCTCAGCCCTCCCTTCAACCCCTCCATTCCTCCCTATTTACAAAGATTTTGTTCCTATTTTTCCATTTTCTCATTTTAATCCCATATTTATTGTTTTTTCTTTATTTATTTTATGCTTTGTAAAATTTCCCTAATAGAATTTCTATAGAATATTTAAGAAAACAGAAGAGAAACAGCAGTAACAAAATAATCCTCAGTGGTTGAACATGACAGCATAATATTCAATATTTACACAAAGTGCACCGTGACACGAGCGGGTCTTTCTTCTCATAAGGACTCAGTGATGCAGGTCTTTAAAGACAGTTAAAATGGTACTCCCCATCTGTTACTTTTCAGCTGCTTTCTCACTTCATGATATTTAAACAAAACACTTCTTTGTGAAAGAAAAATGCAAATTTTTTCCTCTGAAGTTCTCAATCATAAAAATAGCTATTTTCAATATATAAAGTTTAAATTATCTGTTTAATCCTTCCAACATTCTTAGAAGCTAAAACTCATTCCCCAATATATATCTAGAGCAATTGAGGATAAATTTAACCAACATAGCAGAAGTTATTGAATTACTAAAAAGTAGAGGAATGGCTCAATTCATGCATCTTCTGATTCTAGAGAACTTCCTTTTTGAGTGCTCACAGATGAAGTCAGTGGCTAACTTTCTACCTTCATATAAGAGCAACTTATCTTTAAATACTGGCTCATGATATAAATCCCTCATTTTTATAATTGAACAATATATAAGATGTATCAAATATATTTCCTGGCTACGTTTGATGGTAAGTACACAACCTGCCCATGCTGTTATTTAAAACAACAATATTTCAATTCTCCTTATTTAACTATGAGAGACAGAAACCACTCATTCAAGGTGTAACTCTATGATCTTGAACATTTGGAAGAACTGAATATTCTTCTATCCAAACTAGCTTGTTCTAGCCGTGCTGAATTGAAGTCATACCTGTCACAGAGAAGAATTCTGGCTCTTCAAAGTACATTTTTGGAAAAATACATGCAGATCATGGACTGAAAAACAGTTAAAAGTAAAACAAAGAAGTTAGCCCCAACAGTGAAAATATATACTTTTGTTTCTAATTTTCCTTCCTATGTATAGCAAGAACATAAAAAATGTGAATATTATTGTCTAGTACATTCAAATTTAAAATATGGTATTGGTGATTTTCTTGATGAGAAGCTTTGAATTTCATTTTAAAACATAGAAAATAAATAGACTAATACCTTAGTTCTGTTTGCAAACAAATGAGTTCTCAAACAAAAGCTTTCCACAAAAGTGTGCTTCTATTCACAAACTCCACATTTGGTGACAAACACAACCACAGCCATCTTCCCCATACAGACACAAAGGAGGCCATCTTCCCCCAAATCATAAAACAAATTAAGTTTGTGAACCAAGGCACCACTGTAAAATCATTACACAGTAGAGTGATATGTACCTTGGTTCAGGAATGCTTCTGTTCTCGAGCAATTCAGCTCCCAAACAGAAGCATCTGGCAAAATTCTGCTTCTGTTCACAAACTTCAAGTAGAATGGGGAACATGGCCAGGGGCATCTTCGCTGCATGAACTGCAATACAGCCGTATTTCTCAGAATTGTGGGAGGAACTAAGTTTGTGAACTGAGGTACCATGGTAGTTTATTAAATTTTCACCAGTTTACTAAACTTATCAGGTATTTTTTAAAAGTTTTCTTGGAATGCTTTTGCTTGTTTACATCTTTTTTGATGCTTAACCTCTTCATTCTTAATTTTAAACAATCATGTGTACAATTGATAAGTAATAATTTGAAGATTTAGGGGACCATACGAGTATTAAAATTTGACTTTTTAAATCATTTCTCCAAAGTATCTAGTAGAGAGGCATTGCTCATTTGAATGGATTATTTAAATATTCTCTAATACAATGTGTTAGGCTGCAGAACAAAGAAGAGAACAGAAGATTCTTATTTCTAAATGTTTTCTGAGCTCTTTTTTTAAATAGTATGCAGGTGCTTAGAGTGGTTGGAAAAAAGAAGAATTGGAACCACTATCTCAGAATTCTATCAGACTTTGAAGAGCAACTCTGCTTTAGTTGTTGCTTGCCCTTAGTAATTGTCTCCACTTTAACACCTACTTTGCTTTCAAGGGCATGATATACCTTACACTTCATGTTTCTCCTTTATATTTGATAGCTGAGTTTTTTTAGTCAGAAGGAGTTTTATAAAAATGGGTTCAAAGGAATAGTTGGAGGCTTGCTTACACAAACTGAATCCTGAGCTTGGGACTCACTGAATGCCTGTGAAGACAAGGGGGAAGAAATTCAATTATTTCCTAAAATTCTTCTTATATTTTTAAAGAACTGGTGAAGTGTCTTGTGCCAATTAAACTTAATTATAAATTACTAGAATGAGAATCTGCTGTAGAAGTCCCTAGATAATGGGTCTCTACATTCCTCAGTGGGCTAATCAACTGAAGCTCACACTGAACATGCGGTCAGGAGGTGGTGCTCACTTGGAGGAAGTGGGTCACTGGAGCCCATCCTTTGGAGAATACATTGTTCTTCCCCTGTGCTTTGCTTCTTTGGGGGCATGAATGACCAGCTTTTCTCCATTAAAATGTTCCTGTCTTGAAGGCAGATAACCATGGACTAAATCCTCTGAAACCATGAGCCAAATAAAATATTCCCTTCTTTAAATTGTGTCCGTCAAGCTGTCTGTCCTAGCAGCTGGAAAGCTAATTCATTTTTTATGAATTTAATTTATTTTTTATTAACTTACAGATATTTATTGTTATAATAGATTTTGATGTATTTGCATAAGAATACTTGTTTTGTATCTGATGATATCCATGAAATAGGTTTTTTTTTCCTGAAAGCTATTCTATTATGTCCAGATCATAGAGATCATATGATAATGTGTTTATAGGACAGTATAGGAATCATGGTGATGATGAGAAGCAACTAAAAGTTTAACAAGTCAGTGTGTCACCTGCCTGGATTAGACTTCAGGGAATATCACTTTGGTACCTGAAGACAGGTGGAAGAAGAATATCTACAGAAGTAGGACCCCCAGTTAAGAGGACGTCACTACCCTCTTGGAAAGAAGAGATAGCTTTCTGGACAAAGGTGGTGTTTGCAGGGACAGAGACTTGAGAATTGCGAGCAAGCCAGTCTCTCTCTTTTCCTTCTCTGCGCTTTCTGCTTAGAGATCACCTGATAGTGCACTTGGTAAAAACAGCTACCATCTTCTCAAGCTGTAGCCTTTAGCATTACAAGTCTGGATGAAAAATAATTATCTTCCTTTCAATTTTAGTGAAATGGAGGATAAAGAATGGTAAAAAGGAAAAGCCTTAAAATCTCAAAAATATTCATATCCAAGGAGTGATATTCAATTCCCTTAAGTCCTGAGATTTTATTGACAAATGACAAACATATACTTCACAAGATACTTTCAGCCAGCCATGATGGCACACATCTCTTTTTTTAGAACTCTGGAGGCTGAGGCAGGAGGATCACCTGGAGTTTGAGGCCAGCCTGAGCTGCATGCTGATTTCCAAAACAGGTGGAACTAAAGAGTGAAACCCCATCCTAAAAAATAAATAAAAATAAAAATACTGTGAGTATTAAATAAAAAAGAAAAAATGAGACTTGGAAAATATTACAAAGCACAGAGTAAATCCTCAATAAATACTACTTCCTTTCTTTCCACTCCACCTTTTTTCAACTAATAACCAGAATATGAGATATTCCTTAAAGCGACTAAAAAACTAAATGCTGCTAACCCCTAAATATTTTATCAATGATCTAGAATAGAATCCTAAGTAGCCATAATTATTCAATTTGCTACTTTAGTTTCCACTCAAAAGTAACCAGATTGCTCTTCTGTGGAATGTGGGGGATGGGACAGAATTGTCAGCCCACTTATGTGAGACAATGGCCTCTATTCCACTGCCAACATGATTACACTTTTTAAACTGTGAGGCAGAGGACCAGATTTAAATATGAGAATCTGGTAAGAAATGCTTCTCTACATTGCACTTGACCCCATCTGTCCGTGAATTTCTCATATCTCTTTTTAAATCTCTTTCTTATCCCATCAAAGTAATTAAAGTGGTTCCCCAAAGAATTGGTATGGCCTCCATTTCTCTCAAAGGAAATGAACAGGTTCTGATTCTGCGCAAAGCAGAGGAAGGAGAGCTGCAGGAAGGAGTTGAAATTTGGATGCCCTTCCACCGCATATGAAACCACGCCCACACAGTAGTGAAGACACGCCCACTTCCCTCCCAGCCCTTACTTCTACTCTCCTCTCCTCTCCTCCTCTATTTCTTTCTCACTCGTTCCCGCCTCTTCCTGTTTCTCTGGCTCCCCCTTATGGTGGAGGTCCAATAATTTCTTAATTGTAATATAAAATGCCACAATAAAAACACTAATCTAGAACAATTATTCTCACAGAAAGTTCTTTCAGTCTAAATTGTGAGGTGAGGAAAAGCTGATTTCTGGGTAGATCCATGGATCTGCTGCATCTCTTAAGTACCACCTGTCACTTCCCATGAAATAGGACTGCAAGGTAGGATCACCTCTCTGCATACTCCTCACTCAATTTCTGAATAATCTTATCCTGGAGTGGAAAACTTTCAAGAAGCACTACTATTCATTTCAGAGCTTTGAAACAAAATAAAATGTGCAATTTATATCCAATAAAAGCTAAAAATGGCCTTGCACAAGTTATTAAAACTCATTGTTCTACTGTCTCTGCATCTGAAAATGAGGGAGTTTTAACTCTGACCTCTGACGTCCTTTCAAAATGATGAAATACTTAAACTATATCGTTAAGTTTCAGTACCTTCTATAGTAGTTTCCTAAAGTGGTTTTCTTTTCTTTGACTGAAAATTCACATCAGATAGAATTTTATCACAGATCTTGATATTTAATATAGGTTAATCTCTAATATGGGTAAAAGCATGACATCTAGAACTGGATTTTAATGTGCAAAGCAAGTAATAGAATAAAGCTTATAAGGAATATCTACCCTGTAATGTTACAGAAAGAATCACTTTTTTTTTGACAGACACTAAACTCAGTAGGCAATCTTTTCTCAACTCTCAATTTGATTCAGAACCTTCCCTTTTTACAGCTACAATATTATGGAATTAGTGGAAAAAGTGAAGGAGAGGACAAAGAGGAATCTTACAACACCAGGCTGCTAGATGAAAACTCCCATCACACCCTTGACTCAACAATACCACTCCGACACAGGTCTGCAGCTGAGTTTGAATGAAATTAAATAAGCACCTTTACTCTTTTTTCTCTGGTTTAATTCTTATGAAAAAAAAATCAATTGTTATTTTCCAGGAGATAAAAGAAAAAGGAATGCAGATTATGATGAAACTCTTGTCAACACAGGACTTTTTATAGTTGTGCTATTCTTTGAGTTACATGAAAATACATGAGAATTTATTATTTTTATATTTGTGACATAAGAGTATTTATATAGTGGTAAAACATTTTACCTGTACGAGTTAAACATGAGACTAGTCACATCATGATTAGTTATAAATTACTATGTATTGTGCATTTTGGAATCTTCATAGATATCTTCAAAAATAAAAATGCTTATATGATTCTATTTGAACAGACCGTTGCTAAGTTGCTGAAAATGGAGCACAATAGGAGAGATTATGATTGAGAGACTTTGGAGGGGGGTGATGTCAATTCATAAAGTGAACTTTATAAACATTTGTCATGAAATAAGGACATAGTTCAAAAGAACTTATCCCACATACAATTTTGGCCACTGTAACCACTGTTAGGAAATAATTCTTCACATGTATGTATATGCAAGGACAAGATAAACTACAGTTCTTTTGATGATTGTTAAAAAAACACAAAATAACAGAATAATTTAATTCATTATTACACCAAGCTGTAAATGTAGACATTCCTAAATTTTTCAAATATTGCTAGAGATTAAAAATAAGAATTTTACATGGCAAGGCTTAAAATCTAGGGTTCAAAATATAAGTTTTAAACGTTATAACCAATCTATAATTTAACACTTTAAATGGTGTATGATAAATAATTATATTATTATAAATAGCTTTCTTTATAGAGCAATGCTAGTGATGTCATAAGGGTGTTACTTGATATATTTGCTACATTTTTCTGTCTTTCATTTTTGAAAAGATTTGGAAATATTTCTCTATTTAACAGCAGATGTGAAATGATTTGGGGATGATCTGTATCCATCAGAAAGTGCCACATGTTTCTAATTTAACTCCATTTCCGTGGAAACCTGAAGACGCCTCATGTATCATCTTTCAATTTCCTGAAGAAAAATAACTTTCATTATTTTGGCATGAGACACCCTTAGAATGTCCTATGTCAAGAATAATTAGAATTTCACTCTTCAGCTTCTCTCCTGCAGTGTATTGACTGTTTTAAGGAGCCTCCCTGTCTGGTGTCTGATAAATGTGTTCTTGAGTATATATGAATTGGAGCGAATCTGAGACAAACCAGTTAGAGCTGTCCATGTGAAAGTCTAGATAAAGGTGCAGAAATGTGCATATTGAGACATTCATTAATTTACTTCATGACTACTCCATTTATTAAATAGAAGCTACTGTGATACGCTAGCTCCAATGCTGTGTCTATAGATAATAAGAAAATATACCCAACTACATGATTACCATGGTGTTTGCCAAATGAGTTTCAATAGTTACTATCATTTTGTGAAAGCAAAGCATTGGAGTAGCATTGGTCTTAAACTCTTAAAAGACCCCTGAAAATCATAAGAATGACAAGGGCAAGTTTATGTGAAAAACTGGGGGGAAAAAGAAGAAAGGGAGGGGAGGACAATTATCTCATACCAAGTCACACTGAACACCCCCTCACACTCAGCCTCACACTGCTTTCCCACATCTGCCACTTATTTTACAAGTATTCTCTCTCTGCCTAGACAGCTTTGGGCTCTACCTTCAAACACAATCCAGTCTTCTCTTTCC
This sequence comes from Heterocephalus glaber, assembly GCF_000247695.1. Next base: position 17,766,329 of record NW_004624777.1, read on the forward strand.
CTTACATTCCATGTCTTCAAAAGGACATTCTTCCATAGCATCTACCCATAATTCTCTTGATATATATATATATATATATACATATTTCCATATATATCCATATATATGGAGAGAGAAAGAGATCACATTACATGTTAATTTCATATTTATTTGTCATAATTTTCTGTAAGCTTTTTAAATACAGTAACAGTATGTATATATACACACATGGCTACCTACCTTAGCACACACAAAAGGGTTTGATAGACAATTGATGTTCAAAGCACAATGACTGAATAAGGGAAAGAAGGTAAGAAAGAATGAGTAAAATAAAATCTATTACCAACAACTTTTTTACAGTTCCACTGGACTCAGTGTCAGCATTAATCAGGATGGATACAGAGATTTTTAACTTGTTCTAATTCAGGCATGTGTATAAAATTCTGCAGAAATTCATTCTACACATTGATTTAATACTAAACCATCTCTTCATAGAAAAAATTCCATTTAGTTGTATTATTTAAATTTAAAAATTAGAGCTCTAATCTACATGACAAACAGAAGAAATGCTGGATTTGTCTCAACAATCTAACAGACTGTAGCATATAAAAGACAACTGATAAACAAAGGAGAACACTGAGGAGAAAAATGGAAAGATTTTAATAGCTGAATCTAAAAATGAAAATTGAAAAGTTGGGGGGTGAGTTAGTTAATCATTTATAAGTAATATGAGAGAAATGAGGGATAATATGTGAAAAATAAAGTGTAAGAAATTCATATAATTAGTTATACTAAGGTAAGAATAGGAAAGGTAAAGATTAGTTTTGCTTTGAAAAATATAGTAGCTTTTGAAAAGTAAAAGGAAGTTGAAGTGACCATCTTTATTTAAGAATGAAAAAGCCTACTTTGATGGTAATATGAATATGTAGAAATGAATGAGAAGATAAGTCAAAGCAAGCCCAGGGCTGCTTTCTGCCTATATTACTTTTCAATAGAGATTGGTAATAAATTCTAATGATTCTGAGTTAACAATTTTTTAAATAATTAATTTCTTAGAGGAGTTAATAAGATAAACCTTGATTTCCTAATATCAGGAAGATTAACATGGAAAGTGGGAGAAATCCTGAGGCAATTGAAAACCCCAAGTTAAATATAGGATGCAACTCTGTGAAATTAGTTTAAAGTAAATTATTATATGAATGTATGAAGAAGAGAGTAGAGAGTAGACAAACATAGACTCAAGAATTAAATATGGGGTGAATGAATGCACTCATTCACAAACAGAAAAAGATAAAATAGGCAGATAAAGAAGAATATTCAAGAAGTATAAAAACATGAACCCACTTTTCCAAAGGAACATTAAAGTAGAAGGTTTAGACAATTCGGTCAAATATGCAGGGGAATGAATGCTGACAGGAACTGAAGGGGTGTGGGTTTATGTGTAGAGTTTCTTTGGTAATGTGCGTTAGGACAGTCTAGCTCAAATTAATCATGAAGTAAAAAGAGATGAGGAAGAGAGGAAAGCAAAATTTGCTATGCTCTCCTAAGTGGCTCATCCAGTATGTACCCTTACTAATTTTCACAACTGCATAAAATAAACATTAGTTAAGTAAAGGACTGAAGGCTTCACAATTATGCACCCAACTGGATCCATTTATATTCTTGGACATATAGATGAGAACAGAAGACAGATTTTGTCTGGGTCACCAACAATTGATCATGAAGGATAATATAATAACAATTTAGATTTAGAATGATCATGAGTCCTAATAAAGACTTTGTTCTGAAATTTTATTTTAGTGGAATGCAAAGTGGTGAATGTCTGAAGGCAAGTAGAAATTTAGTAAGAGAATTCTTAGACAAAGCAGAGTAACATTGTATTGTTCTCATAAAAATATTTCTTGAAAACCTATAGTTACGGTGTAGAGAAAACTGAAAAGAAAGCAAAATGCAAAGGCATTGCAATTTAGATGGAGAAAAAACCTTTTATAACAAGGCATTCAAAATGCTACCGCATATCTAAGCATGGAGAGGTCATATTGCTGAGGTATGTAAGAAAGCCAGCTCTATCAAGGACTCTATTTTTACAAAAAAGTGAAAAAAACATAAAAATGAACAAGCAATTCCTGGCTTTTGGTGATAGAGTAGATGATTCTGAAAATTGTTCAGAACAATATCAGCTAAGGTTAATAGGCTTGCTGGAAAGTTGGAAGTTACAAAGCCAGCCAATTTTATAGAAGTATACCGGGAATGATACCCCAATCAATTTTACAGTTATTTATATATATTTTTATGTCAATGTAATGTGTACATTACATGGCAACTTCCACTATCTCACTGAGTACTTTTTCTGGGATGGTATTTTTATACCTTAGATCTTGATTTTTGAATCAAAATAATTATGCAATATTCTATTATATTGAACAAGGTGATAAATTATGGTATCAATCATTCATATTTTGGAGCTTTATTAAATATTTTAGAAGATAAAACTTTATGCTAATGATATAGGCATTGGAAACAGATTCAAGTTTAAAATCATGATTTTCCCACTTATAAAAGTTTGTTTTCTTAAATGTAAATGATCATAGTACCTATAGTATGAAATTCCTGTTAGAATTGAAAGGACTTTGTGAATCTACTTGAATTGCATATATTATAAAGTAGAAGTAGAAGAAATGGCAATAAAAAGCTTGAAAGGCTTGAAATGATAAAAACATAGAGAATGTTATGGCTTGTGTCTAGATGTCCCCCCCAGAGCTTCATGCTGTCATAGGTGGGGCTTTTCAGGGATGACTGGATATACAGTGTGTGATGCTGGGATTAAGGATATGTAATTACTAAATTAGTCTGCTAATTGATTTGGCATAGTACTGGGTATGGATAATGGGAAGGCCTATCCTGAGTGAGAGTGCTACCTGCCCTAAGGATGTGCATCCTGGATAGAATATAAGGGATGGACAGAGTGCTGCTGTCCTCACTTGCTACTTCACTTCATTGCTGCCTTCTACCTTCTATTAACTCTTTCTCCTCTGTGATTCCCCTCTGCTATGCCACCCTGCCTTGGAGCCAGCCAAGTATAGACTGAAAACTCTACAAACTGTGAGTAACAAAAACCTTTCCTCTTTAACTTGTGAGTGTTGAGCATTATGTCTCAGCAATGAGAAAAAGTAACTAAGGCAGAGAATAATATTAAAGTATATTTTAAACTGTTAAAATCATCATGCTCATCTAAATATACTGTAAAAATATTTCACATATATGACTTAATTTTTTAATGCATGAGGGAATATGCAAGTGTTATATTTGGATTATCCTAAAAACAGACATATATAAACAAACAGGTATTCTGCAAATATTTTGCTTAACACAAAAATCAAACAAAATCACTGGCTTCTTCCACATAGTGAATGGTAATCAATTACATCGCTAGTAGTCTAAATGCACCTACATGTATATGAGCAATAATTATTTGGGTCGTGCTCAGTTTTCCATTATTTATAATTTTGTAAAAAATCTCAAAGATCATGACAGAAAAAGATAACACTGATGTAGGTTCTAAATAGGACACTGAATAATAATGTTTGCCAATTTCGCTTTGTACATTCAGATATTTTCTGACAGTCCTCCTACCTTCTATTTATATCATAATATCCAAGAAAATTTATTGTTTATCACAGAAAAATAAACTTTGCTCCTTAGGGTTGGCTGGGTTATTTACATAGAGCCAAATATTTAAGTGTTTAAATTAACTCTGTATATCTCCTTGTGTGTTCTTTTGCAAATCAATTGCCTAAAGTGATTCCCGATTTTCACTGCTGTCTGAGCTTTCATAAAGTATCTTGGATAATTCTTTTTAAATACTTCCAACTATTGGCTGACAATAGTATAATAATTATCAAGAAATGATGTCCACCAAATTTCAACTTGAAGTGCCTCTAAAGCTGAGTGAATTTTTTTCTTCTATAGATCTTCAAAATTTCCTAGGTTTTTTTGGACTGGCAAGAATTTATCTTCTCTACCATCTGAAAATCCGAGTCCTATAAACCAAGTATGAGTAAGTTCCTCTAACAGAATTCTACCAAACATTATTTTTAAAAGTAATTTTGTCAGGCCTGATCTAATGACGTGGTTCTTAAATACGACTCTCTTAAATACAACCATAGATACACAATGTGGCAATTATGTTTGGGCAAAAAGCAGAACATATTCTTATGGCTACCTACTTATTTTGCCATGATAAATAAGGATACTTGGTAATATTTTATAAATTCTAGACGGTCAATTAGAGTCAAATATTACTCTACAATGTCTTACTTCGGTGTATAAATATAGAGTTCATTAAATTGTTGTAGATTAAAATAGCTTAATAAAAAAGAAAAGGATTTTCCTATGTGTCTGGAAAATGGAACATCAAAACAATATTCCAAATAAATAACCATGATGTAATTCCTCTAGCATTTCACTCAGTACTATGGAATTAGCTTTTGTTCTGCTGGATCCTGGGTTACCCATCTACTTGTATGAAACTGTTTCCAGACTGAAATGAATTCTGGGAATATTGACTCCACAGTATGGTCTGAAAGCCATCTATGGGCTCGCTGCTCAGAATCCTATATCCACAAATCTACTCACTTAAGGGTCAGTATTTTGAAGTGCCTGGTACAATACCTTCCTGCAAATTCGGAGACACCTTACTGAAAACACGAAGGCTTATAGCAGACCTTTCAAGCAAATGTAAAAGTAAATTAAAAGTAAATAATAACGGATAAATTTTTGCTATAGTTAGTTTATTACTATAAATAGGAAAGAAGAGAGTAAAAGTCTCCATTGCACTTTAGCGTATATTTATTCTTTAGGGTTTTGGTCAGTACTTTCCCTCAGGGTGAATTCATAATGCTGGAAGTAAGCACACTGACAAATCTCTAGAGTTTTCTCCTGAAGCATAAACTTTCAGAAATACTTACCTCCACAAACTTAACTGAGGGAAAGCCAAAGATATCTTCTAATCTAATGATTTTCTATGTAATACTTTCAATAGTAATATGTTAGCAAAGCTAATTATTTCTAGCATCTCCTTCTGTATAAAGAAAAACAAATGCATGGCCTTAGAAGGTTTTATTACATGCATTCATAATGATAATATTTGTATAAAGCAGTTTCTTTTATCTAATCCCTTGGTTTTTCTGTGAAATAGAAGTTAATAATTTTAGTTAAAAGCTATTACTAATATATGTGTGTAAGCTATACTAGTAGCAATGGTGACAAAGGAATACAATTACACATGTACTTTTGTTTATCACATAAAGGGTGTCATATGAATTTTTAGAATCCATTTGAAAAATCTCAAAGAAAATTTTATGTGGAGTTTTTTTTTTGCCATTTTGTTTGGGTTTGTAAAGGCAAAAATCAAAAGCTTTGAAGCCTTGTCAAAGATTTGGGCACTTGACAAGAGAGACTGACAGGTAGGTGAGAAACTATAATTGGTTATATATTTAATCAAAGTGACAATAATGTAGCTACTTAGAAGATAGCACAATTATAAGGAACTATCTCTTATACAAATTAGGAAATGGTCTTTGCTTTATTCTCTAAGTAATAAAGGGTACTGTAAATTCAATTCATAAGACACAAAAAATTAATTGGATCCAACAAAAAAAATCTCTGCTATCCAATCAGATTGCATTGAACTAAAGAATAACTTTTCCTACGTTTCCTTAAGGCACTAATTAGAAGCCAAGGAAGAAAATAAATTTTTACCAATTGAGTGACTGTTGTTAAAATTTTAACATATGTCATATGCATTTTTCAGAAGATAGGTCTTATAAATTAGGGCAATTAAAGTTCACTTCCTAAATGTTATCCTTCATCATGCTTGTTAATTTCCAGAGAACACTTGACATTTTACATGAGGACAGTCGTTTTATCAGAGGTCTAGGAAGTCAAGCAATGTTCTTAACAATACTAAGATTTCATATTAAAATACAATAATTTTCATTATCTATCTTCAAATGAATCTATGTGTGAAAATGTCAGTTTCAATTTCACATATAATAAAAAATTAGTTGACTCATGTAAATAAAAGGTTTTGGGAGTCCTTAAGAGTATAAAAGGTTCAGAGAGGAGCAGGGGATTTAGCTCAGTGGTTTCACCTCTTGCTGCACAAGTGCAAGGACCTGAGTTCGATCCTTGGTACCAAAAATAAAATTAAATAAAATTAAATTTAAAAATAAAAGGTTCAGAGATTAAGTCTGATAATTACTGAGAATTCAGGTAAAGCCTACACATTTTCTGTGATAAACAAAAGTGCATGTCCAACTGTATTCTTTTGTCATCATTGTTGCTAGTATAGTTTACACACATATATTAATAATAACTTTTAACCAAAATAATTAACTTTATTTCATAGAAAAAGCAGGAGGCTGGATAAATAAGAAGTGTCTTCTTTACACAAGTATTACCAGTATGAATGCATGCAATAAAACTTTCTAAGACTGTGGATGTCTCATTTATAAATTCATTATTCAAAGCTATAGTCTCTTTAGAATATCGAACTTGGTTAGATATACAAGAGTATCCATTAATAACTTAATGTAATATCAAATTGAAGTTTTACATTATTTAAAATTAGAAATTGTCTTAAAATTGACATATAATAAAACTTAATTACTATAAAAATAAAAACGGACAAAATGATTCACTACAAATCAATACATTTTATAGTTTTTATCTTAAGCATTATACATAAATAATTGCCACCTTATTTGATCAGAAAATCTGTAAAAGTTTGGAAAAACAAACCCAGTTAGGATAAAGTATGTTTCTTTACACTTAACTGTAATATGTCATAGAACAGACATAGTATATTATAAAATATTACTTAACTAGTTTTATTTGTCAAAGGCTCCTGATTACGTGAAAATTTTATCTTTATGGCCTTTTTGTTCTTTTATGTAAGAAATCTTTATTTTTAGAGCATTAAAACTATTAACATTTTAATATCCTTAATTTCTGAGAATTTTATGAACACTCCATTTATATAAATCCTTATTTGTCTCTGTGAGTCAGTCAATAGAACTACCATCATTTAAAACACATTACAATTTAGGTTAATATCCTAAAGAAATAATAAGCTACTTCACATTCACACAGTGAGAAATAGAGGCTCCTCTTTTTGTCTGTGTGTTGGAAATTACAAATAGACTGGAAAATACAAAGAGTGCTCATGGCTTCAGATCTATAACTTCAGCCACAGATCAAAAGTAAACACAGAAATGGATATTGAAGAGGTCCTTTCCTTCCCGTGAGTACGTAGTTCATAATTTATTTTAACTCAGTTTTTTCAAAATGCAATAAAAATAGTAAAAAAAAAATTATTCCCTACAATCTTTCACCCAATAGAGAACAGAGTCTAAATTTATCTACAGTGATCACCAAGAACATCACCAAATAGATCATGAAACCAAATTCTCCATCATTGCTGTCACCACTGGAGCATAACTTGTACACAATAAGAAAAATAAACAGAAACAAATAATCAATGAAAAGAAAAAATAAAAGAAACACAAAATCAGCATAAAGTTCTTTTGCTACTCAGGGGGCCTAGAAAGCAGCAGCAGACAAACAGTATGAATTGTATTTCCCTGGCACCTCCTCCGCCATATAACTTACTTGAGCACCTCTATGAAACCTCTAAGATTTCAAAGAATTAAAAAGAAAATAAGAATACATACATGCTGATATCAAAATTTTTATTTTATTGGGGCCAGGGATTTAGCTCAGTGGCACTGCACCTACCTTGCAAGCATAAGGTCCTGAGTTCGACCCCTGGTACCAAAATATTTTTTTTATTTTATTCATTATTTACTGAAAGAACTAGTCATATGTTAAATAACATTTCAAGGGAGAATTGAAAGAGAGAGACATATAAAGAAATCAGGAACATTGACATGAACTTAAATAAATGGAAAACTAACTTCTTTGGGAGAGAAGAGAAAGAAATCAATACCACTTCTACTGGGGGGAATTCATTTTGCATTGCTTATGAGAACAATCATTTCCATTACTATTAGTTATCTCCAATTTAGAGTGGAAACAAAGCTCAAAGACAGTGAAGGATGAGCTGGACAGAATGCCCAATGATTTTTTTGTCTGTTTCAAAGTCATTCACAATTATCCCTCACAGTATCATTGAAAATAATTTTCCAAATTGTTTCTATTAAATTAACTGATTTCTAATTTTAGATAAATAGCAAATGACTTTAACCAACAAAGTTCCCAATAGAAACAATTATAACCCAATGAATAATTTAATGAAGTTTATAAAGTTGCATATGTTCAGTTTCTTGAAAATCTGGCTATGGTAGAGTGCAATATGTGAGAAATTTTATTCTTCCTCACAATTTATCATTTTAGTGTATTTTATGGATTCTTTTCTTCCCTAACTCTAATTGAAATTTCCAGAAGGTATTTAGATTTCTGGTTCTTTTCAGACAGTATAATTTCTTACTTAATCTGAATATTTAACCTCTTTCAAGGCTAATCTCTCTATTGTCTTTACTGATTAATGATCAAAAGATCCTGTCCTAGCCATTGCTCTTCAGAGGGCCTTCCATCTTTGGGACAAGAGCAGTGAGGAGCGAGGTAAGGGGCAGAAGTGTTTCATTTGCCAAGGAAGGCAGTAAGGTAGCATTAGTGTCATTTGAATCTAATATATACTAAAAGATTTTTGGTAACCTTTCACCAGAGTCACTAGCTGCCTGGAGCTCTGGAAGTGATTCACACCATTCCTTCCCTCTCTGGTTTTATATGTCCATGCCACTCTCACCCTTAGAGCCCAGAGGCCATGCTGGATTTCCATCTGTCTAGTGGAGGTCACCTCAGTCTTGCTTGACAGTCCTCTTAGAAAGGTTCTCGGAAAGATGGCTCACTTTTGGTCTCTTTGTTAGTATTGTATCTAGCACCTGAAAAATCAGTATGTCTTCCTGGTAGGGATTACGAGTCAGTCTCTCCTCTCCCCCTCCCCCCCATCCCTCCCTCCTCTTAGTTCTCCATTAGACCTTGGTCTGGCCTCTTGCACTTTGCCCTTCCAGGCTTGACGACAGACTTGGTTCACTTGAAAGTTATTCTTACTGGGCTTGAAATTGGGAGGAGGCACTGCCTTCCCATAGGAGGTTTGAGGAAATCCACACCTCGGTAACTTCTCTTCTCTAAAGAAAACCTCCCATTGCAGTGTTTTCAACATTATGCTGCATATTTTCCCTGCTTTCATATATCCACAGGTATTTTATGGGGTGATACTGATAGATATTTTTTTCCCCACATAACATTTCAGGATTAGCATAGGTAATCTAGGAACTATCTTGAGGATTTATCAGCCTAGTTCATGGATTTCTGCTGAAAATTAGAGAAAAATTCAAGCACATTTAATGTTTATACATGTATTTATTTTTATAAATTATAATTTACATTGAATTATATTTTGTCAGGTCCTGGCATTATTTAACTTAGTTTATAAAATTTCAAGCAGCTTGATTTATTTAGGCTAATTTCTTTGAAGTGGCACATGTTATGAACAGTCCTTTATATATCATTTTTTCACTTCACTAATTCATTGTAGAAAATTGAAACCACATTCACTTCAAGAACATTCTTCTTGTCCTTTCTTGCTTCATTTTTTTCTACATTTATCATGATGTAACAAATCTAATGGTGCTATATGTTGTATTTAATCATTTTGTTTATTTTGTAACTACATAGGGAAAAACAGCTATTTTGCAGAATCCTAATGAAGATAATGATGGTAGAAATGGAGAAGTTGTCAGGTTCGGTATTTACTTCAAGTGCAAATAAGGTGAAACTGATTGATGTACTAAGAGATGAGGAAAGAAATCAAATCGGTGTTCTACTTTAGGATTCAGAAGAAAGAAAGAGTTTTTGCTGTTGTTTATTTGAGTTTCATGTTGTATTTGCTTTAGAATTTACTGAGAAACTAGAAGGATTAAAAAATATGAACTTTGTTGGTGACATCAAGAGTTCCTTAAAAATGAGAATGAGGCAGGAGCCTAAGGCCTCACTAAAACTAGCTGGAAAAATAGGCATGACTTGTTAATTACAAAATCCCAGGAGGGCTTATCAAACTAGCTGGGGAAGTGGGTGTAACTTTTTAATTATGGAATTCTAGGGCACATGCAAAGAACAGTTCCCAAAGCCCTGCATGTGGACTTCTGAGAACTGGAGCAGGCTTTCCATAGGATGGCCTAGACATGACGTCAGAATGGAAAATATAAAAAAACCACAACTGCTCTTGAGCTGTAGCTCTCTGTCCCTTCAGGATAACCCACTCTCACCCTGTACAGTTTACTTATTTTTTTTCCCACTTTTACTTGTTTCAAACTTGCTCTGCACAGCCTGTTTTCTTCCTACAATTATTGCATGTAAAACATTATTACGATTTGTGCTTGTCTTGACAATTCTTTGCTCAGGACAGAAAGAACCTAGAAATCACCTCTAGAAGGAGACTCCAGCACACCAAAATCCAGTAATGAGAACACCTAATGTAAAGCTTTGAAGGATAAAACAAACAGTCTAAGGACAATACTGAGAACTATGACTGATATCATTGGAGGAGACACTGAAGATGGGAAGTAGTCCATTCTGCCAAATTCTACTAACATGGGGCAAGGAAAAGTCAGAAAAGTGCCCTTTAGGTCCCGGGATTTAGCTCAGTAGTTCCACCGCCTGCCTCGCAAGCGCAAGGATCTGAGTTCAATCCTCGTTACCAAAAAAGAAAAGAAAAGAAAAGAAAAGTGCCCTTAGCATTTAAAACCCTAAGATTATGATAATCTTACTCAGATTGATTTTAAGGGAGAGATAGGGCCAAATATAGATTAGAAAGCATGAAAGAGGGTAGGAATATTGGGAATAAAAAAAATTGAACATAGCAATACTTTCAATTACAGGAGGCCAGTATGGAGCAGCAGAGAATGGCAGCTGAAGGAGAATACAGGAGAAGTCTCAGGAGTCTTTTATTGTGATTTTTAATAAAGAAATATGAACACCTGAACACATTTAGACACATGTAAATATAGACCAGTATAATTATAGGACAGTTAAATGATACTTTTAAATGATACTAAGTTTTTGAGTATAGAATCGTGTACTTTTAGGAAAAACTATTGTTTGGAAAAAGGCAAAATGGTGTCAATATTATTTGTATGGTGATAATACAATTTATATTGAGAACTAACTATTCGTCCAAAAGACTAAAAAATATCTTGTATTTTTTCAAATGCTAATAGGATTATAATATATGAAGTAATTACTATTAGTAATGTTGTTCAGAGTTAGAGAAACTGAGACTTAGAGAAAATTTTCAAGATTTATTCAAGGTTAGTCACCCAACTAATTAGTGATTGGCTTTTGGAGTGAAATAAACGTGTTTTTCACTTTTCATATCTTTGGAATAGAAGTTTGTGCAAAGCACAAACTCAGATTCCTGAAGTATACTGCTGAGGAAAAATTATGGTAATAAAACAGAAGGAAGTTTTTTCCTCTCTATAACCAATTCTAGCTGATAATGATATTTGACATATGGGAAGAATAATTAGGGATTATGAAGTTTTATTTTCTCTCATAATTATATTAGAAAGCTAAGAATCACTTGGTGGATCATAATTACCATAATTCAGATAATTTCTGCAGCTTTATGAAAATGCATGCCTTCGTTTTGTAACAATTACTCTTCCCCAATGACTCTCTTGTTTCAACAGTTATTGAGTTTCCATAAATAGAAACAGCATTTATATTTGTAAATATATTATGCATCCATATATATGATAATGTATCTTACCTGTTGTTTTCTAATATTGTATCAGAATACCATAAAAGAATGACAGCTACTAGCGAATTTCCACATTTTACTAGCTTAATAAAAACAAGCCCATGAAACGTGTACATTTCAAGATTTCACCTATTAAATTGCATGGAATTGAAGTAGTGACTAAAGGCCATTCCACAAGCAACAAAAATTACCATACATACATATTAATATGCATGAAATTGATAAAGTGAGCCAGATTTGCATTCCATACATAAAACTGTCAACCCACATTTCCATGATAAATCATGGAAAGAATAAAGGAGTACTCAGGCATTGGAGCATTGCATATATTTTCTGGGCTGACAAAGGCATTATCTCTGTGTGTCTGATTCATTTGTTGTGCTAATTTTCAAGATACTTAACATTTTATCAGAAAGTTAATGTGATAAGTATAACTTAAAAAGGTCATAATGAAAAAAATGACATGTTTTCACAATTATATAGAATATGAGCTATGTAGTTTTAATTTTGTATATTCTTATTTTCTAACATATAGTAGATTTTTGGTTAAACCTTTATCAAAGAATCAGAAAATTAACGAAATATTAACTCTCAGATTTAAATTATTAAATTGACTATCTCAGGGTAGAATTTAAATTTTTGTATCCTAATAATACGCATTATATGTTTAAAAAGTAGTGATATTTTTATGTGTTATGTAGCAAGCTCTTCCATAGAAAATGATTATGTCTAAAACAACTAGTAAAAATGTGCATTCCTGCTCAGCATATGCTTAGGATGTCTCATGGAAATCACATCAATACTTTCTAAACCACACTTTTTATATATTCCTCCAAACCTATCCACTGCACGTTTCCCTGGAATACAGTAACTTCTCACTACTTCTACAGCTACTTTGTGATGTGAGATAATATTGTTTTCCTGCTCTAACTCCCTGTTTCTGTCCCTAGCATGGCTAAGAACTATGCCCAACATAATGATCTTAAGAATTCATTAAAGCAAGGCAAATCATGTCATTTCCTTCCAAAAAGTCCTGCTATGTCTCTATAATTGACCCAGAGTAAAAGGTAAGTCCCCTTATGATCTAGTCTCTCTTTCCCATCCCAATGTCATCTCCTACCACACAGTGAGATCTCAAGCACAACCTCCTCCCTGCTACTCTGATTTGCCTGCCCTCATCCTTCTTGAGACTTTTGCACAAGTTCTTTCCCAGGAATACTCCTCCTATCTTCTTTAACCATAGAAATCCAAAGACTAATTCCTTAATTACCATTACATCTTTACAAAAATGTCATCTCGTCATCATCTTCTACCCTGATTATCTTATTTTACTCTGGAACTTTTAGTGTCATTTCCTTTATATAGTTTTACTTTACTTATTCCAATAAAATTTTCTTGCAAAATTCTAAATCATTCATTTATTATCCTTTTCTAAATAATGTAATCCACACAGCAAAGGATTGTTGGATTTTGTTTGAGAGTGTGTTTAAAGAATCTAAAACAAGGCTGCCAGTAGGCATTCCATATTATATTTAAAGAAACAAATTACTTTATCTATTGCTAGTTATAAGCTATATACATATACATACATGTATACATAAACACACAAAATTAGTTCTAGGAAGAGTAAAATAAGTGAGATGTGAGACATATAAAATACTATTAGCTTCAAAGGAAATATACTGATTTGGATGTGAAAAATTAGTAAATGCTTGATAGAAGACTATATAACAAATAAGATTTTAAGGATTGGAAATATTGGCAAGTGAATAAAAAAACACATGGACATTATTATAACTAATCAAAAGAAGGCTTAAAAATAAAAGTGAACACTGCTTACTTTTTATGTCTCATCACTCTTTTCAATATTGGGGAAAAAATTGAATAATCACTAACTTCAAATTTCTACCTGCTAGTAAAATGTGTTTATTCTCATTTTAACAATAAATAGTAAGATAAAGAACATTTAGAATATTCCTTTAAGAAAGTTGTGAAATAACAAAAGACAAAAATTCATTTCACTCAATATTCCACAAATAGACTTTACTTTTATGAAACATTTGATTATATGGTCCAAGGTGTAAAATGGCACAGTATCTAGGTAGGACCTTAATTAATGTTTACATGGGATGCTCAGTTTCACCTGATTTTACTAAGATTACTTATTAGGGGTTCAATTTAGGCATGGTTCTTTGACTATTCATAATTACTGACATACAGGAAGAAGATTGAAAAGAAAGCTTCAGGAAAATTCTTGACTTTTATTCCTTACAGAAAAGTTTTGTGACTTTTCCCCATTCCTCCTATAATAAAAGTGGTTGAGTGACTTAGTAAAACAAAGAGCCTTTAGCATTACTCACGCCTCAACTTCAGGTTATCTTTAAGCTTTTCCTATTCTACATAAGCCTACTCTACTTCCTCTAATAGTTCAAAAAATTACTTCCTAAACAAGGATTATCCCTAGGTGAGAGGAAAAATTTCTACAGCACACCACTAGCAATATCATTGTGTCACACACCCCAATTCTACATCAAAAACTCCAAACCTATATAGGAAAAGGAACATTCACAAACTCTACATTTTGCCTGCAGTAGTTTTGCGTTTCATATCATTTCATTTGTCATTTCTACCAAAGCTGTATCTTTGTATATATGCTTTCAAATCCCAACATGGTTGGGGGAAATGAAAATAAGGCAACTACTTATCTTTATTTTTGTTGTGGCTACCCGATTGTCTCTCCTTTCGGTATTCAATAAATTTAGAAAGAATAAATATACTCACAACAAAGAGGAGATCCTTCCTTTCAGAACATGTTCGTATAATGGCCAAAATCCTTAAACAGCAGCTGCTACACTTTATCTGCATAACTTTTATTCAAAAGAATATTATAACCATAAGTGCTTTTTAAGATGAAGTGCTTGTAAACATGTATTAATTATTATAATGCTTGCAATGATTTTTATAATGTGCATAAAGAAGTAGTGTGTAATTATCAAAGTGAATATCAGAAAAATGCTTCAGGGCTGACATTTGCCTTTGCTCCCCTTTTCTATTGGCGGGTAGACACCATTATCTACCGTTAGAAGCCTATTTCACTATCCTTGGGCCATTTTTAATGGATCCAAAACTAAAATATGCATGAAAATTGGCCAGATATTTTTTTAAAGATTATAAAATTGGTTTATTGTAAAAGCAATTCAAGAATAACCAGTTAAAATCTTATCCCCATGCTACTCAATACAAACAAGAAGCATTAAAACACTTTTACATTAGGAAAAAGGACATAAAGCAAGAAAGACCACATTAAGGCTGTGATTCAAACTCAAAAGGAGAAAGGACTCAGATCTCCCTCAGGTCAGTACAAAGGGTACGATAAGATCAAAGCACTGTGTCAGGTACACAGTGCTGCTACAACACTGAGGTATAATTGAGCAAATTAAAGTCCGGGGAAAATGGAGACTATATATTTTTGTTTTTGGGGTATATTTAAGTGATTGAGATTTTAGGATCAACTGCCTTCAATGACTGCAAGATGCAAGACAAATCTTTACTGAAGAGAAAAAAATTTATAAAGTTTTCTATCAAGGTCCCACTAACTCTGCACAACCCACACCCACTTTCCCACCCTCCCGCTAAGGTAAAGCTACCCTGCTGATATGTATATGTGCATGTATATAAAACCCAGCTAATTCCTCTAATAGCTGGACCAGCTGCACTTCACCCTGTCCTCAGCCTAAAGAGCTTCACATACATATCACTGTGCAAATAAGCTCGCATCTTCTTCCATGAGGACACTCCACCACTTTTTACTACAAAACCTGTCTCTCTAGTCTTTGATAGTTTATCTGAATGCACCTTCCCATGGCTTGTGTGAAAAGCCTGTTTTCCTCTGGAGCCATAAATGTGATTGAGTAATACAATTCCATTTGAATTCATCTGTCCAGCACTAGGTATCATGTGTGTGGCTTTTGCATACTATTGAAAGTAGAGGATCTCTCCTTCAACAGTAGTGTGACTAGGAGATGAATCTTTCTAATATAGTGTGGTGCAAAGAAATTACAAAATAAATTTCCCTAAACTTACAGTTTAGGAAATCACTGCTATATTTTTGGATTCTAGGTTTCACATTTCAGTACACTTTCCAACAACAACAAAAACATAGATACCACTTGGAATAGGAGACTAATAGAGAAAAATGATAAGATATTCTAGATTGATTCTAAATTCCAGTAATTTTATATCCTATTAATACAGGTTCTAGCTTGAAGATTTCCATGTTAATTCAGTAGCCTGCAAACTCTGCTGTTCCTTAGAAAAGACATTTTAAGTTCTCTGATACCAATTCTTGCCATAGTACATTTGAGCTGCTATAATAAAATACCTAAGACTGGGACAATTATAAAGAACAGGAATCTATTTTCTAATAATTCTGGAGACTAGGAATTATTAGAGGTGAAATCAGCAGGTTTCGTGTTTTGTGACAACTGCTTTCTGCTACCAAATTGGTGCCTTGAACACTACTCATGGTAGAGGAGAAAAACACTGTGTTCTCCTATGGCAGAAAGGAAGGCCTTTTGTAATAGCATTAATTGTTCACGATGGTGGAGCCCTTATGACCTAAACCCTTGTAAAAGGTTCCAACTTCTGCATTGTTGTTTGGGGATTTAGATTTCAACACACGTATTATGGGGCACATTCAGGCCACTGCATAACAGCATTGGGAAGATTAGCCCTGATGCATGAGTCAAAATACATTTTTCTTAGTTTGTCACTTATTGAATTTGCTTATGGTGTCTTTTATTCTTTTATTTTCATCCAAAAATATTTGATTTTGGTACAGTCAAATTTGTCAATATTTTCCTTTATGGATTCTGCATATTCAGTACAACTGAAAAAACCTTCTACATTCCAACTTTATAAATGAATGTATACACTTTTTCTGGTATATTTATTATTTCATTTCTACATTGAATTCTTGATCTCTTCTAGGAAATTAATATTTTTGTATTTAAAATGAAATCTTGATATATATCTTGCTATCATGTATATATAAGAGGACATTCAAACTTCATGTTTATCAAAAAGACCATTCAAATATCCTATGAACAAGTTTTAATAGTATATTTTAAGTCTAATTTAAGTCATCATATGTATAATATGTTAAATTCCTATATCTGGGCCAGGGATTTAGCTCAGTGGTTTTGTTGCCTAGTGTGCAAGTACAAGAACCTGAGTTCGATCCCCGGTACCCCTCAAAAAAAAATTCCTATATCAGCTGGATCTACATGTAGACTTTTTGTTCAATCTTTTTATGCCTTTCTATTCATGAATGAATATAATGCTTCTTTAACTTTTATCCAGTACATTTTAATAATTGATGGAACTATTCTCTGGCATGGTTTCTGGACCATACCAATCTGTTTTGTATCTATAGGTTCTTCTGCGAATAGATACCAATTCTGATATGAGAACACCTGAAAGGCTGATATTTTCATATCTTGAATAATATTTCACAAGTATAATATTTCTTCTACTGAATATTATTCTCTGAACATAATTTCATTTCCTACACAAATGTCATGAAAGAAGTGATGTAAAAGCAGTGGAGTAGCAGTGACTGGGGACAGACATCAACTGTTGCAGATGTTTTTCCTGTCTAAGACTGCTTAGCAAGCACCATGGTTAGAAAACACCTCAAGGGAATGAGAAAAAAAGGAAAGTTATTTTCCCAAGGTCTGAGAATTGGAAAAGCTAGGCATATGTCCAGCATCTTTCACTTATCTCTTTTGGCTCCAGCACGGCAAAATATCTTCCCCTAAACACTACCATGCCTGCAGGAAGAAAGTTAGTTAGCTCTTTGATTGTCATCTGGTTAGATGTATGCTTTATAATCATGGGTACCATTATACTCTTCGCAACCATTAGGACATGTTAGTCAAATATTCACTCTTGAATGCCCCTAACTCTCCAATGTTTAACACTTTCATTAATATCATTTAAAAAGAAGTTATGAGGAATAATTCCTGTTGTATACATTTTACTAACAAACATTCTGTGTGTTACTTATGTAACACTGACTACAATCAGAAAGGATATGGTCCAAATATGAAATTGATTCTAATATCCTAAAATTTGGAAAGTTTTTACAGAACAAAATATATATTTGCATTTGTGTGTTCATTTGTGTATGCATAAATTAGTTTTACAAGCCATCAAAATGGATGTTCATACCTTATTTAAAAATAGAGATTAGCTACTTATGTACACTGAGACACAGCTAAGAGTATTCTCTGCCTGGATTTTTCATTTTCTTACTGCCTACTCTGCCCTTTCTTTCTTTTCCCTTCTAAGGGGAGAGTTGAGACAGCCAAAGTCAGAGAGCTTCTTAGCCCTTGTAAATATTTAGGCACTGCAAACTTCCATTTCCAAGACAATATTGTGGGGGGAGTCCTATGACTCATCTGTATTTCTAACATTTATACCACAAATGTTTATATGCAAAAACATAAAGATCTGCAGGGGTTTTTTTGTTTTGTTTTTTTTGGTACCATGGATCAAACTCAGGACCTTGTGCTTGGCAGGCTGGAGCGGTGCCACTGAGCTAAATCCCTGGCCCTTGATCTGGAGTTTTAATTCCCGTTCTCTTTACCAACTAAATGTCTTGTCTAGCACTTGTTGATTTCAGCCTTTGTTGTAAATTCTTTGGTGTCTGTTTTTTGGTCAAAGACAATGGAATATAGGATCTGAAGGAGAAATGTACATTTCACCATTTTGGAGAACAGCTTATATTTAATCTAGTATGACAAACTATCTCAAACTATGGCAAATAAAGGTAATATTCTACAGAAACAATTCTTAGTTGTTGGTAAATATTTACAGGGTCATCGCTTAGACACTTTGAGTGCAATTCTACCCTTCTAGTCTAATTTTTGTTGTCAGTCTAATACTTAGACTCTGAGTATTTGTATAAACCCATATTTTGACCCTAATCTTTGAGACAGACATAAAGATTTATGGCATGACATCAACCACCAAATGTAAATAAATAATACAGAGCTGAGTGTGGTGGTGCATACCTGTAAATACACCTACTCTAAGGATGACACAAGGGGATCACAAGTTTGAGGAAAGCCTGAGCAAATTAGCAAGCTCTTATCTCAAAAAAAATTAGATAAAAAGGGCTGGAGACAAACCTTAGTGGTAGACTGTTTGCCTAGTCTGCATCTAAGCCCTTGGTTCAATAAAAAAATGCAAATAATATACATTTTATTAAATATGCAACTACCTAGACAATCATAAATATCACTAGCGGAGCAATGTCTTCCCAAATGAAGTTTGGGCTATGTCCCCAGTTCCCTATGAGGATATAAAATTGCTGTAGAAGATTCTTTCCGGCATAAGGAATTTGCCTTGCTATTCTGAAATAAATTACATGCCTGAGATTTTGCTACAAAACTTGACTACTAAAGTGGTAAAAATTAATGTAAATAATCTCAGCCCATTTGTAAAATTTTCTATGAAAATGAGTTAATTTACATGATCAGTTTCCCAGAAAGTCTTTGACTCTGCACCTGTTTGAGGGCAGCGACTAACTGAGGGAACACAGGTGAGCCTGATGAGGATGCTTTCTGTCTTTATACTTCATATCCTACTGCCTGTCCATTATCCTTGGTGCTATAGAACTGAATTCACCTTGTAAGTTTTGAAGTAATAATGACCTCAAATTATGCTGATAGATGTGAAAACAGATCTTACTGGTCATTTATTAAAATTTCATGAAAGAAATTAAAATATCCATATTTAAAATGTGTGGTTCTCATTAACGCATATAGTTTTCTCATGGATACAGAAAATTGTGTAACTAGCTACATTTTCTTATGTTGTGTTGATTATCTGGAGAACCAGAATAAAATTTTAAAACACATTTCAGAAGGCATAGGAAATTCTGACTTCATTCCATTTTCATTTTCCCTGAAGTTGTTGGTTTAAAATTTTTCTTTAAAATTATTTCATAAGAAAAATAAAAATAGGGGCTGGGGATTTATCTCAGTGGTGCCAGGCCTGCCTCACAAGTGCAAGGTCCTGAGTTCAATCCCGGTACCAGGAAAAAAAAATACATACATAAATAAAATGAAAATAATGTAGAGATGAGGATAATACACTTAATCTCCCATATCATTGTTGCACATGAATTATCTCAATTAACCTTTAAATTTTACTTTGAAGTATAAACTGTTATTTTTCAAAGTCAGTGGGAAAAAAAAGACACAAAGCCAATCTTCTTTAACCTCATTATTTAAAAGTGGTGTATAATTTTTGTTCACATCCAGTGGGAAGAAATGGAGCTATGTAAAAGTAAGCTAAGAGTGTATATTAAAGATAAGTGACTTTCTATGTATATGAAAAGTGAGAAGAAGCTGAATTGCAAAGGACAGCAAACTCCATAAGTACTTTTTAGGATAAAATTAAGAAACAAAAGACACCTAAATTGAAACCTTTTTAAACATGAAGCAATTTAGCCTTAGTTGTCTACTCATTCTCCTTACTTTGTTTATATAAACTACAAAATTGTTCTATTTCCCTGAAGTTGTTTCTATATAGAGAGTACATTGTACTCCATGAATATTTATCTCATATGCAAATCACAAAAAGTGACTGAAAATTATTTCACCATAATACAAATCATTTGAAAAATCTACTTATTTTAAAAATCATTTTCAGGAAATATTTCCCTCCTATAATGATCTTAGCTTATTTTCCCATCAAAAACTACACAGGTGTTATTTGTTATTTAATGTTGCATATGATGAATTGCATTCTCTTTTATTGGGGACATGTCTAGCATATCAGATTTTAATGCACTGACTATTCTGGACTGTGGCTCATAATTTAATTTTTTATTCCTCTAGTCATAAGTTTGGCGATAAGTTTGTATCTGCCACCAAACTATTTTCAACAAATTCACTGAAATTAATTTGTATTGATCTCAGTATTTGGGTGATTTTGAAATAAAATTATAGATAAATTGCTAATAAATTTAAAATCACTGTTTTGGTAAGTTTTTCCTGATTATATTATCCCAACTAATCAAATATTTTTTATATAGTAGGGTATTATCTTCTTATCTGGCAGCTGACATGCAAACTTTATCTTATTTATTCTAAATTTCTAAGCAGATATAAAATTTCTAAATGGATATAAAAAGACAAAGAATATTGTATACCTAAAATGTACTGATAAACTTAATGAATAAAAAAGCAATAATCAGGGCTTCCTTATACTTGGAGATTGAATCTTCTCTGGAAAAGAGACCAGTGTAATCAAATGTGACTTAGCAGTTCTGTCTACACTGAGTATGAAACTGGAGGTAATTTTTAAAAAGAAAAAATACCCAGCTTTGCTTTATATTTAGATATTTTATTGAAAACTTTAAATGATACTTATTTTATTTAACAGTATTGAGTTTTACATACAAAATCACCCCTCCTGTGTCACTTAACCACTTCCCCTCAATAATTTGAAGTCCAGAGTTGTAAAATTGACCTTAATCAACTCTGTTTTGTAAATAAATATATAGAATTTTAAAAAGATGAAGTTCCTTGATATATGACTTACATTAATTCATGAGAATGCATTTGTGATATTTAACAGTGTTTACTCTGTATGTTAGAAATTTGGACAAGTATTGAAGAGAATGCAGTAAATAAAGTAGATACAATCTTTGTCTACATGGAGCTTAGCGACTAGTGAGAGTGATGTTTATCAAATAAATATACAATGATAGGGCTGCACAAGTATTATTTGTACTGTAGTGAAAATGAACAGGGCTCTAAGGCAATATTTGAGTAGCTGACCTCATCAAGCCAGTGGGGTCAGGCAAAGATTTTGAGAAAGTAGCCTCTTAACTGTTATGTGATAGAGTAACAGTTATTACTGATTCTATGGTGAATTTTTTTCTCCCAAGTTTTAACATTTGAATTTAGAAAAGTATATGCAATCAGTGAAGCATCCTTAATTGGTAGCCTGTCTGCATGTCTTCCTGCCTACCTACCTGCTTCCTTCCCTTTTTCTTTCCTGCCCTTCTACCTGCCTTTATTCCTCTTTAACTTTTGTCTTTCCTCCTGGCCTCTCTCCTTTCCCTTCCTCCTATCCTTCCTTCTAAGCAATATGCAAAACATCATTGTAAAACCACAGTGAAATATCACCACACATCTACTGACATACATTGAAAGAATAATATTAATAATAATAATAATGATAATAATAATACTAAATATTGAAAAGGGCACTAGAACACTTGATTACGAACAGGGCACTAGAACTTGATTACTAACAAAGACAAAATTCAGAGGAAAAAAAGATAATATTGGAAATAAGCATGATTAAAATGGTTATTTTAAATTTTCAGATAATTTTAATGAAAGGAAAATGAAGAAAAATTTAAACAAAGCCATAGGAATTAATCTTCCCCGTCTGAAGGAGTCGTAGGATCAGATGTTTTTAAATGTGGAGTTATTTTGTGAATCACAGCCTATACAAATGCAAAGAATTCCTTTTGTTACAGAAAATATGAGAGGACAAAAAAGTGGCCAGAGGGAAGCCACTTCTTATGTAAAGAACTGATGAGTCCGACATCAACCCTGTATGACTTCGGTTCATGTTAATGCAGGAAGGAGGCGCAGGTTTTGGCAGGAAGGTTTAGTGCTTCTTACTGTGACATTCAGAAATGATACAATTCTTTAAAACAAAATAAAGTTCACTGGTATAGCAACTCATCTCCAGAGGAAACGGATAAAAAGAGCAATGAAGCAAAAGTGCCAACAGGAGAGAATTTAGATACAATGGTCAGTTAAGCCACTAGTAAGAACCAAAAGAAATTTACCGTAAGCGATTGAGTCTAGTCTTTTATCTTTTACACAGGTAGTCAAAGAAATAAACCACTCCTAACAATATAGTCACTGGCCATTTTTACAGACCTCATACAAAGAAATACTTCTCAAGTGGCTAAAATTACTTCCAACTTTGTATACCAAAGTGATTTTAATTCAATCATTTTTACTCTTGTTTTATTTGTGGGTGCAATAAATATATATAACAGTATGTGGCACACAAGTATGATTAAATTATAGTCTCTTCTTGCTGTTTATGGAAACGGCTGTAGCAAAAAGCAAAAACCGCGTAATGATAATTATAATCTTTTTGCTACTATTTATGTAATTATTTTGTAAACAAAGTTTAATGGCTTAAAAGGAAAGATCTGAATAGTGAGTATACTGAAATGCACGACAGCAATGAAACCCTAAATGTGAATGAATAAATTTAACATTTCATAGTATATTCTGTTATTTGACATCCTGTTTTTCAGATTTTGACTTATACTAAATAATTTTGCCCAGCTAAACAAATTGTTTTTTCAGTGTTTTCATTACTTTATGATACTATTGTAGCTGACTTTAATATCCGCTTATTATTTAAAAACACAAATTATCAATGAGCCTTCTACACCTTCTAATTCTTCTAATTCATTTAACTATTTGTCTCTTTATGAACTTGCAGTTAGTAATCTAGTTATCAACATTATTTGAATGAGTTAATTTTGGAAATGTTTTCAGATATTTTTGCCACATCCTATTTGCCCCCTCCTGAGTATGCAGTACAAAGTAGAATTATCAATCATGCTAATAATTTCCCAGAGTAGCTACCCAAATGTAGCCAGTAGATGTCTCTCTTCCACTCACCCAATAAATGTGTGTTCCTTTCTCATCCTTGAGTTGGAACTCACCTTGATACTCTTGTATATTTAGTGCTATTTGTTCTTTGGGCAGTATCAGTACAATTTAAGTAGACAACTAACAGTCAGGATGACCTAAATTCCAAAGCAAGAGAAATGAAAAAAATTAGTTTTGTTAATGTTTTGTTTCATTTTCAAGGTTCAGAGATAACACTTGCTTGGTTTAAGAAGAAAACTTTGAGAAGGTATGAGACTGAAAGTTTAAAAATTAATGGCAACCAGAGCAAAAATTGTATAATTTACATTTTGAAGAAATGAGTAATGATATAATCAAGGAATTATATAACAAATGCCAATATTATGTATAATTTCATGTTACATTTACATACACTTTTAGTACACATCAAATGTAATAAATTCTGGTATACCAAATAATGAAAAAACATAAGGACTGAAATAATGTGAATAAATATATATGTACGCATAACCCAAGTTAGCCAGAATTTAAAAGCACTCAAAAGAAATACAATTCCTTTCTTTGATAAGTGTCTCTACTACTTCCTGTAGGCAAAGGGATATGCCACATGTGCTTCTTTTGCACTTATGTTATGAACTATTTGTTACCAAACACAACAATTGAAGAACATTTCAAATTATCAAAATTATATGACTTTTTTCAAAGTTACGTAGTTTTCCCAAGTACTGCTTTTTAAGTTATTTATTCTTGTTTTTCGTATTTTTGCCATTTTTGCCTTTCATCTTTTTTAATACATAAATTGTCATGCTTATTGATCATATTCATCATAGAGAATTTGTACCTGTACCCAATATAACTTGAATCTCCTTTTTTCCCCATTCCTCTCCCCTCCATTTAACCCTTACTCTTCTTCTCATTTATAAAAATTTTGTTTGCACTTTCCCTTCCATTCTTTGTCCCTTTCTCTTTCCTTCTGCTGCCTCACCCCCCTCCATTATTTCCCTTTCCATTTGAACATTTTCTTCATACTTTCCAATACCAATCCTACATTATACTCCTTATTTATTGGGTTTCTCACACTAGAGAGACAATGCAATATTTAAATTTGTGTGTCTGATTTATTTCACTTATGATTATGGACTCAATGTGCATCCATTTTCTTACAAATGACTCATTTATCCTTCTTTATGGCAGAGTAGCACTCCAGTATAGATAAATACATTTTCTTTATCCATTCATCTGTTGGTGGGCACATGAGCTGTTTCCAAGACTTAGCTGGACAAATATTGTGTACTAGTCACCTTTCATTGGTGGAACATGATACCTAATATCCACAACTTATAGGAGTACAGGTTGAATTTGGCTTGCAGGTCAGGGGACTAAGGCCATGGTCAGCTGACTCCAAGGCAGATACATCATGGTAGAAGGGCATGGTAGAAACAAGCTGTTCAACTCATGGTAGCCAGGAAGAAGAGAGAAGAGAGAAGACCTGGGGACAACAGTACACCCTTCCAGGTCAAGACCCTGGTGATGCACCCCCTTCGCCATGGCCCAGCTTGAAACACAAGAGACTTGGAGACATTTCAGATTTAAGCCATAATATTTTAGTCCTGACTCCCCAAAAGCTTCATGTCCATCTCATTACGCAAAATATGAGTCACTAAAGTCTTAACAGTTCCACACATTACTGGAAAGTCCAAGTCTAAACTCTCCTCAAAGCAAACTTTGAGTTGTAAGGCTCTGTAAAAATCTAGAGAAAATCAAATATTTCCAGTATATATTGGCACAGAGTAAATGTTCCCAACCCAAAAGAGAGAAATTGGGAACCAGATAAAAACAAGACCAAAATGCAGCAGAGAAGACATGAAATTCTATAGCTCCATGTCCAACACCTGGGTCAAGTTGCAAGCAAATATCAAGTCCAGTGGGCTTGGGAGTCCCACCTCTATTGCCCAAGTGGCCTCTGTCTTGACCTGACTATGCTTGCTCTCTATAGTTGTCTGCAGTAGACATTCCATGGTCCTAGAATCTCCAAATTCTTGGGGTCTCCACTGCACATTAAGCTTCATTCTTGCAGCTCCATGCATCATCCTGTCAGGAGCATATTGTTAGGCCTCCCGAGCCTTCCTTTGAAATTTGTGTGCAAGCCTCCATGACCTCACAAACCTTGCCTTTTGCATGCCTACATGACCAGCACCACATGCACGACATCAACATCTGCCACCTCTATGAGTAGTATTCTGGTTCCTTTGGTCTATGACTGCTATAGCCAGTGGCTGAACTCAGGCAAACACTTCTCTAGGGTTCCCTGTGCTTCTCTTTTCAAAGTAAAGTCTTTCAAAGGAGTTTACCTTTCATTGTCCTTGAGTTTGTAATGGGTGGGGTCTGGCCAATTCCTGAGATACTTCAAGACATCTCTCCTATTGTTCTTATACAAAATTCTTCACTTCTTTATAATGTTAATATTTTCAGCAACCGTGTTCTTGGCCCCAATGTTGCAGGTGTTTCTTTTGAACTGGAAATTTTAAAAAATTGTTAAGTTCTGCTTTTATTCCTCTTTCTCACTGTAGATTTGGCTGAACACAACTGGGTGTATCTACGCCACATCTTGAACATTGAGCTACTTTGAAATTTATTTCATCAGGTCAATTTAGCCTCTATAAGTTTAATCACTATCTATAAATTTAGCCTCACACAAAATCTTAGGTCAAGGACAAAATACAGATGAATTATTTGCCAAAATTGTACATTCATACCTCTAGTCTGCATTCCAATAGGTCCTTGTTTCCTTCTGAAACTTCATGAGCTTGGGTTTATTGTTCCCATTCCTACCAGTATTCTAGTCTTCTGAACTCTGATGAAATTCACCCAACAAGTTCCGATTACAAAATGTTAAGGCTTTTTAAGTGTTATTTCCAGATCTTTCCATACTCCTAACCCAAACTAGTTTCAAAGGCTTCTGAGCCACATGGTCAGGTACAATTATATCAGTGACCTCACTCTGGATACCAACTTTCTGTGTTAGTCATCTTTCTCATTGTTGAGATCCAATCCCCAACAACCATAGCTTAAAGAAGAAGAGTTTTAATTTGGCTCATGGTTCAGAGGATTCGGTCCATGTTTGGCTGACTCCAAGATCATGATAGACGGGCATGGTGGAAGCAAGCTCCTGACATCAAGGCACCTGAGAAACAGAGAGAGAAGGGAGGAACCAGGGACAAGAATTCATCCAAGTATTTGGGCCCACCTCTGGGTACGTAATACTTTAGAGAATCATTTTAGATAGATCTAAATCATAACAGACTCCATGATGCTATGGTGGAGTCATTTTTCTACACAATCATGACTCAAACTTTTGGAAGCCACTGAAAATGCTTAGCTAGTTTCTTTTCATTTCTGTCTCACTAGGATATCTAACATGCTTCAAGAGAAATCAGATTCACTGTCATTTATTATTTATGTCAGTTTTAAATATCTTACAAATAATCTAAAACACAATGCATAAAATATTATTCCTAGCAGTCCACTCTGTTAAATTGGCCTAGTTATAAACCATCAACACCCTATCACTCAAACGATCTGTTTTTCCTGAGCATCTGAATATTTAACTTCACTTTAGGAATCACCTCTTCATTTTTTTTTTAAAGATTTTTAGTAGATGTTTCTTGTCTTCCAAATTCTTTGAATTGCCATTACTCTACCTAAAATATAATTTCTAAAAATTGCCAGAGAAATTCCAAATAGCTCTTTCTCTCTGTATAATTTTTAGCTAGTATTGCTACCCAATATTTCAGTTTAACCTACTTTTAAAGAAAAAAATAGCTTTGTAGTATTTAAAATGTAATCTGAAATTGATTATTTGTCATGGAATATAGAGCCTGGCAGTCTAAAAATCACTGCTGTATTTTAAAGAATTAAAACCCAAATTAAAATTTAAACCATGCAATCATGCAGAATATATATTGTAGGGACAGCAAATGGGCTCTGTCATTTTACTGGTAACAGCTATTTTCTCCTCATAAATTCTGTTCATAGATTACATGCAAACTATCAACCAAAATTGAAACACAAAGTTGGAGGAAAGTAATGAGTAAAATGAACATGTTCCCTTGTAATATCTAGACCTCTCTTAACTGATCAACAAATAATAGTCAAATAATGCTGGTATATTTGAAAAATAAGGTACAGTTTCTTCCGACAGAGTGAAGGGGGATGGAGAAGAAGGAAAGAAGGAGGAATTGGGGAATAAAATTAGGAAGAGGAACAAAGAAAGTAGATTAGAAAAAAGGTGGGAAAAGGAAGCAGGAGCAAAAGAAGATAAGGAAAATGTGACTATAAGAGTAATCATTCAGATTTCATTTGTAGAGTTTGGTCACATGTAATACTTATAATATTTGTTAAGGAACTATTGTAGTGCATAAAGTCTCATATATCTTTACAATTACATTTCTTCTCCTTATTTCAATAAAATTAACATTATTCCCAATTTCTGTGACATTTCCACACTTGTTAGACTAAGTTTCTTAACATAGAAGTTCACACTAAGGTCAATACTAATTATGGAATTGAAATTGAGGGTCAAAACATTGGCTCTTAGGTTCAGGCAGTGTAGGAGTATATCACAGAGAGCAAATGTTTCAAAGAGCCACAAGGTTTGAAAATGTCCCTGAGCTAATCTCCCCAGAAAACCGACATCATTTAAACATGAGATACTGCCAAAAACATAGTATATAAGTAACATCTAGCCCCTTTTCAAATGTATTTCAAGAGAAAAAAAAATAAAAGAAACTCAATGATTCAATAAATAATAGGAAAAACACAGCCCAAAAGAAAATGATAGCATTATTTTACTATATAAAAGTTGGGAAAAAAAGAAATTAGAAAAATTATGCAAAAACTAAAAGATCAGCTGCAATTAAAGATAAGCTGTGAAATATAGACCTTGTGTCCAGAACATATAAAACAAGATCTCTAATATAACCAGAAAGAATTATTGAGAGCCAGAATTAAGGGAGGATATAAGCCAGAACAAATATATACTACTGAAAAAAAAGTAAGGCAAAATCAAAAGACAGACAAAGGACAATGTAAAGATGTTAGAGACCCAAGAGACAAGGAAGAAAGTATTAGAAAATTCAAAAGGAAAAAAGTAAATATACTTGAAAGTGCTAGCTACTAAAACACAAGCACTGGTCATAATGAAGTAGAAGGGAATAGATTTATAAACCCATCTGAAACAACCAAAGAACATATATACACAAAAAATGAAACAGTTTGTAAGACACTGACCATCAGCCAACAAAAAGGTGATAGCACCTAAAGAAGAAAAGTAAATCTGAAGAGCCTTACATGTACCCCAGTTTAAGACCTTGTGAAAGGTCCCAAGCCTTGGGGTAAGTCCTTGAAACTTCCCTGAGTTGAGGCATCGGAATAGAAATTCTACAGAGAAAAGGTATAAAAAGAGTTTCAAGAAGACAACATCAAATAGAATATATCTATCTAATATAGTTCATTAGTTATATAATAATATAATTAATAAGTTATTGTCTTTATATAAGGTTTTTCAATTTGCAAACATTAAAAAGAATACAAATAATTGTATAACAAATATTTGTATATCTTTTCCTGAGCTAAAGAAATAAAATAACAGACATACTGTTCAGTACTTATGTATACTCCTCTGATCATTTTTTTTTCCTGTGTTCATCTTACTAAGAATGAATCTCCCAAACCTGATGATTCTCCAAGACTTGGAGTTTATTATTCTCATTAAGAAATTCTCATATTTATTGTATATATAGATCTGTACTACATACCCATATGCATGTGTTAATTACTCATTTATTCAATCAGCATATAGTAAGTGATATTTACTATCATGCTGAGTGCCTGTATTATTTTAACTACTGGAATTAGGCCAAACAATAAAACACAATCCAAACTCCTTTGTCCTGAAGATAACATTTTAGTGGGTTAAAAAGACAGTAAATAAAATAAATATCTAATATATATGATGTAAAATACATAAAATATGTATAAGAAAGAAGAAAAGAGTGTAGTCATTTTCAAGTATTTTTAAAATACGTTGTTAAAAGAAGTGAGAGTGAGTCATGTGGACATTGAGGAAACAATCACATTGCAGGCAGACAAGAAAGTAAGTACAAAATCCTGGGTGCACATTATGGTTTACATCTAGCTGTCCCCCCAAAGCCTCTTTCTCTCATAGGTGGGGTTTTTAGGAGGTGACTGAATCATGGGGTGAAATATTCACGAATGGATTAATCAATTGATGAGTTCAAACGTGATATTGGGAGGTGAAGCCTGGTTGGAGGAGTTGGGTCACTGGGGCATGACATTGAAGGATCTATTTCCCTCCTCTGCCCTTGTTGCAGCTCAAGCCTGAAGATGGCTCTTCCTCTCTTCCCTGCTCCCTTTTACCTCCCTATTCCCTTTCTCCTCTGTATTGTAGACCCTGGACGGCACAGCCCCAGCAGATGGTTACATTGTATCCTTCCTTGTTCCCTTCCTGCATATGCCCGGATAGTGAAACAATCAAGCTAAGTCCCACCTAGGCCTCGTAGGCCACATAGCACTATTTGCTCCACCTTCTCTTCCTGTTTGCCTTCCACTATAAAAAAAGAGCATGTGGTACTCCACATGCCATTAGCTCAGACAATCTATGGTTCCACCAGATCCCAGCTAAGAGTAATCTTGGTCTTCGTTGTCTTTTCTTCATCTCTCACAACTCTCCCAGCTGCAGACCCTACACTGTGTGAGTTGAAGCACACTCTGCTCCCTCTCTGCCATACCCTGTGTAGTGTGTCCTCTGTGGTGCCCCTTTGCCATACCACCCTGCCTTGGAGCCACCCAACTCACTGAAACTTCTACAAATTGTGAGCCAAAACTAACCTTCCCACCCTCTTTAGACTTGTCAGTGTCCTGTCGGTCATTGTGCCTCAGTGATGAGAAAGGAATACAGTAAGATAGCAAAACTGAACTGGGTTTGTCTGAAAAACAGCAAAGAAATATTGGAAAATATTTCAAGAAGAAAGTGAAGCAAGGGAAACAAAATAGTATGGATAAGTTATTGAAAAGGTATAGATTGTGACCATTAGATGATTTTGATGATTTGTTAACTCTTCTGCAATGGAAATCATTTGGCTGAATTTTCTACAGAGGACAGGCACAGTATGCCTGGTATCATAGCAGACAAATCATGGAATGTGGAAAATAAGACTACTTTTTTGGGTTTTTTTAGTTTGTCATTTTGTATTTACTGGGAAGCTTGGTAGAAGGTAGATAAGTCACATGGGAGGGTTATTGCAGTAATCTAGGTGAAAATTAATGGTAGCAAAAATCAAAGTTTTAGTCTTGAGGAATTGGAAAGACTTGCCATTAACTGAAGAATCCATAAGCACGGTGTATTAGGGGCCATTGGCAGTAAAAAGATGAAAACATCAGTTTTGAACATGGTGAACTATATATACACATGATGTTAGAACTCTAAGAGAACATGATGCCAGGGGAGTTATATGTATGAAGCTGGAAAGCAGAGAACAGAAGATTATGGATACACAATTTGCCGTCATCACAATATAAATCACTAGGAGAATTAACGTAGAGAGTAAACAGATGAGGTCCAAAAACTCATCTCCTGTGAGACCAGTGTGATTTCTTTCATGAGGCGAAATCAGTCAATGCAATTGAGAATGATACTCTTTAAGGAGAATCAGCATCATCCTGAGGCACAAATATATAAAGAAAACTACAGTAGATGAAGTACAATAGGACTGAAAAATAACTATGCAAAGATTTTTTGGAAGTTATTGGTAACATTGTGAACAGCCTTTTCAGTTGAGTGGTAGCAATGAAAGTCCGTTGATGGAAATTTGGTAAAGAATAAGAGAAGAAAAACCAGAAGTAGTGAATATGTACAGAGAGATAAGTTGAGTAGAGCCTGAATGATTTAAGATCGAGAACATTTGCTCTTTTACATGAAAAACAAAAGCATGTGTATGTATGTATAGAAAATTTCCAGTAGAAAGTAAATACTTGGGGGAAAGAGGAAAAGTTCTAGAGCAAAGATTTGAAAGGTAAGGGATAAGATCTAAATCACTATGTGGGAAGGTGAGGATATATGGAGGAGAAATATACGAACTCATATGGAGGTGATTTGTTGGAAATTGGAGTAGGGAGTAAGAGAAAGTCTCTGATTATCTCATCTTGGTGAACTAAACAATAGGGCAGTAGTTAAAAGTAAAGTTGTGGGAATTAAGTTAAAAGTTTGAAGGGTAAAAGGAAATGCTGAATTCTCATTGGTATGTTTGGGAGTATAAATAGAAAAGTCAAATGTAGTGTGAATATCAAGTAACATAAAAGTGAATAATCAAAGTTCATGAAAAGAAATTTTAACTGAGAGCAAGCACAATGTGTTTGTTTTTCTGCCACATACAGAAGGAAGTAAATATGCAGAATAAACAAAAATAGGACTGCTATCTTTCTCTTTCTTGGCAGGGGGAAATCAAAGAGAATCAAGAACTATGGAATTGATATTCCACATATGATGCACTGAAAATATGTTAGGATCATCTGTGCATATGTCTTTATTTGAGTAAAAGAGATTTTATAGGTAAATTAATTGAAAATGTGGTTGTATTTGACTAGAAAAGGCTATAATTCAATGATGTGTCCTTATAAAAAGAGATAAATTGAATGATGGCTGTGTGAAATCAGAGTCAGCACTGGATTATGCTGCTACAATCCAAGGAAAGCTTAGCAGCCCATACCTGCCAAAACCGTAAAGAGATAAGAAAGGATCTATAGCCTTTGGAGGGGGTATGACTACATCAAACCTTGATTTTGGCCACAAAACTGTGAGAGAGATCCCTCCCGCTGCTACTGGCCCAGAGGAAGGGGCTTCTGGGCTGCCATCCCACTGCTCCTGGTCCAGAGGAAGGGGCTTCCTGGCCACCATCCCTACCACCACTCCTGGCCCCTGTCCCACCTCTCCCAGCTCAGAGGCAGTGATCCGCATGGGTGTCAAGAGCACCCCCCCCGCTACCACACAGTCAAAATGAGAAAACACGTAAATAAGTCTCAAAACCAGACTTCCAGATCACCTACACCAACCCCAAAGGGAAATGAGATGGAACACTATGATATTCAACCACCTGGATCCAATAAACTGGCAACAAAAGGGGATCTGGAAAAAATGAAATCAGAAATAATTTCTCAGATAACAGGAGAAATTATGCTCCTAGTGCAAGAAATGATTAATAAATCTAGAGAGGAGCTGAGGAACATGATGGAATCCCAACATAGGAAACAAATGGAATCCATAAAACAGATGCAAATAGA
>NW_004624777.1:17805762-17851007 GCF_000247695.1 Heterocephalus glaber
CATTTTAATTCTCTAAAATTAATAGCAAAGTTTATATGACTTTTTACTTTAAAATTTTAAATGGTACACACAAAAAGTAAATGTTATTTACTTTTACTTTTACTTTTTTAGTAATCACATTTACTTTTCATATTTCTACTTAATAGCTTTTTATCACTTGATGGAAGTAGACCACTCTTAGGGCCAGGGCTCTAGCTCAGTGGCTCCGCGCCTGGCTAGCAGGTGCAAGGTCCTTAAACTACTCTCAATTATAGTGCTCCATGAATTTTTACAAAGGGGAGTATGACCATCTAACCAGTTCTCAAGTTAATAACCTGAATATGAAAACCTTCCCAGAAGATCCCTTCCACTCCCTACCAGTCCCGATCATCACCTGCTACAATTTCTGTGTTTTGTACTAGGTAGTTTCCCTTGATACATCTCTCAATTCACTGATTTCTGTCTAGCTCCTTCTAATCTGCTTGTCTATCTGTTGAATATAAATGCAAGTCAGTTGTTTGTGTTAATGTGAATGAATCATGGGAGGCCCAGATTAAACATAGGTTCTAGGTGTCTGCCAGGTGTTTCTGGGTGAGATTCACGTTTGAACAGAGGAACTCAATAAAGCAGACAGCCCTCCCCTGATATGGTTGTCCATCCCCCAGTTCCCTGTGACTTTGCATAGAACATCAGATGGAGGAAGGAGAAATTCATCTCTTTTCTCCCAGCCTCACTGATTGAGCTGGAACATCTCATCTAATCTTTTCTTGAACTGTGATTACATCATAGGCATCTCTATTTCTCAGGCCTTCAATCACAGCATTGGCTTTCCTAGGTCACTAGTGAACAGATAGTAGATCATGGGATTTCTCAGCCTCCATAGTCACACAAGCCGATTCTTCATAAGCAATCTCCTTTAATTATAACACATATATAATCACATAACATATATAATATGTAGTCACATGTATAACAAATATATATTACATATGAAGTTCTTCCTTTATTCATTAATACATTTCTGTATATCTCTTTAGAAGTTTCCCTCTGATCTGTAATTTTCAATGCCTAATTCTATTTATTTATGAGCCAGTATTCTCAGAGACTCACTTTTGATCACATTGAATAACAGAGCTTTTGTAATCTCTGATTTTACCTTTCAATTCCTTAATTTGTGACATGGGTTGCAATGGTCTAGGACAGATTTTAGCCAGATATGCTAAATTTGAAATGTAGGTAGACATACTCGGGCCCCAAAGGCCTGATTTTTCCATTGTTGCCTCCCACCTTCATCTATACTCATATACACAAAACAGAAATTGTACAGCAGCATCTCTTTGTAGCTTTTTTAGTTCACTTTTCATGGCTGGAAAATTTCTATGAAAAGATTGTCATGCATATTTTTACACAGGATTATAAAATTCAGTTTATTCACCTGCAACTGCCTGTGGCAGTCTCTCTTGTCTTCCTGTGTGGTTTAGAAGCAGAAACCTCAGCCTTTTAAGGCCTGAATCAGGTTAAAATCACTACTGGCTGTGGTGCTGGCAGCTGCACTATGTTGGATTTTATTAGTCTTTGTTCTCTTGGAATCTTTCCTCTTATGCTTTCGTGTTTGATTAGATCTTACTTTTAATGTTTTATTTCATTTCTGATCTCATGTTCATAGCAGAAAGGATATGATCAGAGTCAAATTGTCATGGTTTTTAATAAAAGAAAGTAGTGTAAATACTCACCCAAGTTTGCCCAACAAAAACAACTAGCAGCTAGACCCCTCACACCTGGGCACCGTGCTCTTCAATCTTCATGCCTCTCTTCTTTTTTTCTACATTTCTCTGCCAGTCTTTGTTTCTGTCCCAAAGCAACTAAACAAGCCTACTCTCGTTATTCACAGGTGAAAGTTCTCCCTGTTCATACAACAGTTTCTAAACCTTAAAATCCTTACCCTTTTAGATCATAGACCTAATTTCTGCGATTTTAGGTTAATGTCTTTTTTAAAGTACAAATTTTCTGTTTAAATGTTGTCAATAGCTTTCCCTAGAACATATATTTGCTTATTAGAGAAAACATAGCAAATAATCTAACATGCAGTAAAATTTTATGACACCAGGATTAGAAGGGACTTGATAGAGGGACAAGTACACATAAGTCAAGGAATCATAAAGCTATGGTGCAGGGCTGAGGATTTAGCTCAGTGGTTCTGACACCTGCCTTGTAAGTGGAACGTCCCGAGTTAGATCCCTGGTATCAAAAAAAAAAAAAAAGAAAGAAAGAAAAGAGGGTGGGGGAGATTAAGCTATGGTACAAAAGATGGCATTGTGACAGTTCTTGCTTAGCTAGCAGTGCTTTGGCTGTCTCCTACAAAATCAGTCCACGGAGTGGAATCATTCCCACACTTCTGATTTTCTAATTTCTGTCTGATCTATATTTTAGACTGTTTGATTTTATGTTTCCAAACCCACTATGCTTATTGGTTTTTTGCTGTGTTCTTGTACAATACTGTGACAATACTAAATGCCACTGAACTGTACAAAATAGCTGCTTTATTTTTTAAAATTTCAACACTGTTAAGAAAAAATGAAACTCAGCTTTTGATAAACCAGAACCAGTATTTCCTTATAATCTAAGGCCACTACTGTCCTGGTCCTTGATTCTATTCAGCCATGGAAATTTGCAATGTGAGACATTTTGCTGGACATCACATCAGGATTGCACCTAATTCCCCATAAGCATGTACATCCTGCTGAATTTGAAGGCAATGCCTGAGCCTGTGCTGGCTCCTTCCACCCTTTCTCTCCTCCTCACTTCTTGGCCCTTTACATTTTGCCTTTTGCTTGTGCTAGTCCAGTAATGGAAGCTCTTTCTAAGTACATTCAATAAATCCAATGTTTTTTTTGTTTTTGTTTTTTTTACCTTAAGCTTCCTGTAATACTGATAATGGAAGTGACAATCTTCCTTTTGAACATTTCATTTAAAAATTTTGTTTGTATTAATGTTCTTCTCTGACTCTCCTTTAACTTTTCTTATTGCTTGTATTGGTTGCAATTTTTCTACCCATTCTTTTGATGTTGAAATTTCACATAGTTTAGTCAAAAGGTTTCTCTTACCGATCTGTGTAAGTCTTGGTGTCACATAATTTTTCACAAAACTTTTAGGGGCACCAACTGCTCTGCTAATCCTCAAATTGTATGCATTAAATTATATCCATTCTCTACTGCAACCAACAGGTACCTACTGGTTTCTAAATTAAATCACTTTATTTTGAGAGGAGAAATCACATTTTCTTCACTCTCAGCTGTGCTCTGCTTTTTTTTTTTTTCTGTCTTCATTCAACTGTCTCTCATTCTCTACAGCCAACATTTCAAACATGTAAACATTTTCCTCAAAAACATTTGGTTAGGGCCGGGAATTTAGCTCAGTGGTTCTGCCACCTGCCTCACAAGCGCAAGGACCGGAGTTTGATCCCAGGTACAAAAAAAAAAAATCGGTTAATATAAATTCCATGAGAAAAAGTCACTGTGTTTCTGTAAATATATTAAATGAATTAATAAATGAAAATCTGAATTTCACACAATCTTTGTCACCTGTATGTTTATTCAATACTTTTATTGACTTCTCTGCTTCTTCATAATGGTAAAATACTGAATACATATTTGTTTAAGGATTTGTGTATGTATCAGGAAAGTTGTTCATTGCAAAAGTCTGCTCTTTCTTCCCTGTTTCTTGCAGTCAGTCGCAACCAAGTTGACTAATTACCGTACCATTAAGAGCTCCCTTAGTCCAGTGCCAGTGTTCTCTACTCTAACATTATTACTTCTTTCAAAGGAAAATCACAGCTGTTAAATCTACAGCTAAAGAAGGAAGAAATGCTATGATCACTTCTGGAGATAAAATTAAGTAACAATAATAATGTTCACTTGAAAGAAAACTATTTGTACCTGTATATTATTATTTGCTATATAAAGTGTCTTTGTGTAGGATTGTGCAATAATTACAAGGCTCTCCATCTTACTAAAATATACTAATTATGTAATCATTAAATAGTATAATGAGACTTTTCTTAGTTCAGTTACAAGTAAAACCAAATATTTTATGTAGTTATAACTAAAGTGATCCTTCCTGACATAAAATAATCAAAGCCATGCGATTTTAAAATTGTGAAATTATAGGTCTGTTGATTTTTTCCACAGAATTTTCAGCTAATATCTATATATTTTGTCTTGTCTTTTCTTTACAAAAGATTTCTTTTTCACTGCCTGATTACAATAATTTTCCACTCTTTGCCTTACAGAAGCTAGCACATCTAATACATTAACATTATTGTCATTTTACTTAATCTTCTATAGTCTTGTGCTCTTTCTAAAATAACTCTGGTATTCTGACATTCAAGTCATTCTATTTTCTCTACTACATTATTGAATAATTTATTTTTATCCACATATTTCTTACCCTTTTTTCCTCTACTAGGCTACTGAAAATAACTTTAAATTATGCTTATATTTTTTATGTTTAATTTAATCTACATTGGCTACAGGCTGACAATTTGGTTCAGAGATTTCTCAAGACATTGAGAAGAACTGAGCCCTGGCACCATGGCAACCCTGAGAGAGATGCTTTTCCTCAGGAAACATCATTCTATTTTCTTCCCAGAAAGCTGCTTTTTCCCTTGTATGTTCAACTGTCCTGACCAGTTCTTTAAGAAAACTTATTTCACTCTTGGCATAATTCAGTATAAAAATTACTGAGGAAATATAAATTCATATCATTTTGTAATTCAGAACAATAAGAGGAAATATGTGATATGAAAAATATGATAAAAATCAATATTACCACATCTATGATAGGGAGCCTTAGATCCTTCTATTGCATACTTTAAAAAAAAGTCACTGAGCTATCTCACCCTGAATCTCCTAATCACTTATAATTCCACAAAATGCTGTGATGTTTCTTGCTCTCTTTTCCATGTCATTGAGCAAAATGTTTCTATATTATACCAAAATACTCATATAAACATTGGCATCTATATCACATTGTCCAAGGTTTCAACAACCTTTACCATTCCAATAGTCTTTGATGAAATTCCACTTTGGCAAGTTATTCTTGTTAAGTTTTGTAATCAATAAGAGAAGTTTGTTTATTAATTACACTTATTTATCCATTATTGATAAACACATAATGTGGCAATGTAATTAAAAAGAATAGTATGAGTTCAAGTTCCAGTTTCCGCACTTATTCTACCCCTGCATGGGTCAGCACCTTTTATGAGCTTCAAGTACTTGATTTCTCTAAAATTAAGATTCCACAAACTTCATTGTAAGAAGTTGTGCAGCTCACAGCTTAGGAAGTAATATGTGGCAACTCAAAAACACTTTCTGTATCTGCTGAATAGAAATGTCAGCCCCAACTTAATTATTGTGAATTGTTTTTGTTTGTTTGTTTTGAGGAGAAATGGAAAGATAGATTGCATAATCTATATAAGATATTTAGAAGAGTGCCTTGAATATAGTAATGCCTAATGTTTAAAGGATTTAGTGATAATAGCTTTTAATCCTATCTCCTTTAATTGTATAATTTAAAAATATTTGAAATTATAGTATTTTATACATCACAATTTCAACTGATTCTTTGATGGCTGCCATTCATTTTTACTACTCTGTTAAAAACTGGCATCAAACTATTTACCTAACTTATTTTAATGTCAAAAGGGTTATACTTGTCTGTTATATAACAATGTGAAAATCACAGAATAATTAACCATATTCCAATATCTATTGAACTATGAGTCTAAAATTAATTATTTCAACTTCATCTGATATTATTCTTTCCAATAACAGTTTATAGCTTTAAAACTATTTGAACAGACAATATAAAGGCACAATAGAAATCTGCTAAGTACTACTTCAATTACTCTAATTCATCATAATTAACACATTTTCAGTAATTAACTTACCCTTGCTCTGCCTCAGTTTTTTCTTGAGCATTTTGCATCAGAGATGATATGATATGCACCCCAGAGAAAATGAGAAAACACTTCACTGAGACAAATTAACTTCAGCTGGAAAAAAGAAAGTCAAAAGTAAAGACACAATGTAACTATCAGCTTGGAGTTGCCCAAATTCATTGTACTCCTAAATTGTCTTTCAGAACTATGGGATTGAAAAGAGTTTTGAATTTGGTTTTGGATTTGTAGCATTTGTTCTGAATTGTCTGAAATTCCATTTGTTTT
The DNA here is from genome assembly GCF_000247695.1 of Heterocephalus glaber. Next base: position 17,811,965 of record NW_004624777.1, read on the forward strand.
CTTGCCCATTGCTGACATGGAGTTGATGGCTTTAAGTTTTTGTCATTGTCCCAAAGGATTCTTTTCTTATCAGCTCTTGGCAGATTGTAACCATTTAAGGAAAAACTTCTTTGCTGGTTTATCAACCTTATTTTCATAGCTTCTTATTCCCCAGTGTCAAAATCTATTATGAACATAAAAAAAGTGCAGTCAGCTATGGCAGGCAATTGTAAGTAGAATTGTATTTTAAGTGATACAGCAAACAAAATCGACCTTGGTGAGCCTCATGACTTGTCAGAAATATAGCCAATCCTTCAATTCAAGGTTTATTTACAGAACAAGAATTCAGCTTAAAGAAAGTGGACTGTTTTAAGAAGAGAAGGTCACAGCTATTTCTTAAACACAATGCCAAGCGTGCCTGCTTCATCAAATGACACCTGGGTATTTTATTTGAACAATATGACTAGAATTTAGTATGCTTTATGTTTTACAGTCATGATTTCTGAAATATGCTACCTTGAGCAGCCACAGAGGCATCATCGGGGAACTTGCTCAGAGTTCAGATCCTCAGACCTCACTCCTGAATTCCTTAATCAGCAACTCTGAAGTGGGTCACAGCAGTCTGGTTGAATTTAAGCAACCCTCTTGTTGATTCTGGTACACACTCAAGTTGAGAACCACTACAGCCTCCTCTCAGCTATCTTTATAAACAAGATATAGTCATAATTTTTAATTGCCAATTCTTTTTATGGCTGTCCTGGCCATGAAATTAACTATGTGAAAATAAGTACATAAATAGTAGGTTGCTGAAAGAAGTGATGAGGAGCAAAGTAGAAATTGATACCTTGAAAATTTGGGATAAATGAATTCATTCTATGTGCAAAACACTCACTGTTGAGGGAGAAAATACATAAATGAAAAATGTGTCAACAGTAAAACAAAACTATAAAAGAATATGAAAAATCAAAAAAGAAAGAACCCTAATCCCAAACTTACAGTCTTCCCTGTGCATCACTGATTGTCAGAAACAATTCCAGTAAATTAATACCACACAAGGTATGAATTTGGAATGCACATTTGGTAATATTAATGACAATGAACCATAAGAAAATATGAAACCATTTGTCATAAAAAAACTACGCAGTACTAAGCAATTGCTTGAGAAAATATCGCTATATTGAGAAATGACTTTATGACTAATACTGGAAAGTAAAGGGCTCTATGGAGCCTTTAATAGTCAAGGTAGAATCAGAGTATTGAAGAAAATGCATTTTGTCTTCCTGCATTTGCATAACAGCCGTTTTATTTTAAAACTTGCTGGCTGAAACTAGAAATGCTTTGAAGAGAGAAAGTGAGAATCTCTATTCTGAAATGAGCTGAGTGGGAATAAAATATTGGCAAGTGGGCTGGCTGCATCTCAGGATCATTATAAAAATAAGTTATGGTAAACTCAGGCTGAGTCAAAGGCTAAGGCTACAAAGGGCAAGATAATGGGGACCGCTGGGGATTCCATTCCATTCCTATCACTATGGAAATAGAAAGCAAATATTAAGAATGAAGCTTTGATATACACAGAAAATTGTAGGCATTTCAGAGAAAGGAAAGAAGACTTGAACTTCTTCCATAAAGAAATGCTATGTAAAATAGTGCATTTTTCTCCAATCCATAAAACATCAAATATGCATACAACTAATAGCATCAAGATAATTGCATTGCCTTCTAACTTTTTAATAAAAATAAGTATAACAAATAAAATCAAATCCCTTTATATAAATGTTAAAAAAACTTTACTTCTTTGTGGTGTATATTTTACAAAGCAGAGCTCCTATAGTGTGTAAAAGGCAAACTTGAAAAGTAAGTTTAAATGTGGAGACCATAAATAATAATTTCCAATATCAATCTTTAGCATGTAATTTAGTATTTCAAATCCTCTTTGTTCATATATAGTTTGTAACCAGTTGATTATCTCAAACTATTAGTGTTTATTTACTAGTTATCTTAAAATACATGTTTTGCTTTTGGCCACTCCATTTCTTACTTACTGGTAATTTTTTGTATCTGGCTTTGAGGTTAGCTTTCATTATTTTATGAAGGCAATTTAGCTGTGACTCTAAATAAGAGAAAACATATCTTGAGCTAAGTTCTGAAATGCAGACCATCAATTACTAATTTCTCTCATTGAATCAAATCATTATGAATAATGCATCCATGCCTATCCATTGGTGAATGATTTTATAATACAGTCTTAAAATGATAATATTTTGAAACATAAAAAACTTATTAAAATATTATCTCATGTAATTTCTATTGCACCAATAAGGAAACTAAACTTCAAATTACCATAATTTGCTCCATATCACACAGAGGCAGAATTCAGAGCTGAATAGATTCCTAGTGAATTATAAACTCTTTGTGGAATGACACTTTTTTTTAACCTATTAAAGTATACTAGGCACCTAATATAATATAGTGACTTGTATATATAACTACTACATAATATTTAATTAATAATTCTACCTCAGAACTTTTTTCAAATAGAAAACTGGGCATGATATATTAATGTCTACAAAATCAATACTTATATTTCTTCTCAAAAATTTTAAACATCATCAGTATACAGGAGTAAATCCATACTTGTTGTTTGTGCCTCAGATTATGGGACAGTAAATATTTTTAAAACACTAGCTCAATCAATGTATATGCAAATATCTACTATATAAATTTGACTAATTAATATTCATGAACATCTATTACCATTGATTGTTATAGTAATATATTATCTAATAGTTGAACTAATAAATAGGTATATACTATGTCAATAATGTATAATATAACATGTAAGTTTGAAAGAATTAAGGAAGCAGATATTACAAGTTTTACATTTCAACTTGGCAAGTTTGTGTTACTTAGTGATTTAATCAAATTGTAATCTAGTGGTTGCTGAGAAGGTATTTTGTAGATGTAGTTAACCTCTGCAATCAGTTGACATTAAGTAAAATAGATTAACCTAGATAACATCAATGGACCTTATCCAATGAAGTGGAGATTTTAAGAGCAACAGGTTTCTTAGAGAGGGAGAAATTCTGTCTAATGGTTATAACATAGAAACCATGTTTGAGTTTTCACCCTACTATGCTGCCCTACAGATTTTTGGATTTGTCAGTACAAAGATCATGTAAATGATACATGTCTCAAGTAAAACTATTCCTTATAATAATACAAAAAATACTTATGTCCTATTGGTTTGTTTTTCTGGAGATATCTAACTGATACACCATAATTATGAAATTGATTTTGGAAATGTTTGGTACCTTCCACTATTATTTTTATTAGAATATCACTGTCATTCTTTAGATTAGATACTTTAAACTATTTTTGTCAGGCATGAGTAGAAAATATAAAAAATACAATATTTTATTAATCAGTGGTCAAATTATATGTAACCTCACATCTTTATTTTCTCTCTCCTAGAAAAAGTGCTCAGATTCTAAGCCAGAAAATTTATTAGGATATTATTTTTCAAAAGTATTATGTTTTTAAAACCTCAGTAGCATGAGAATTAGAACAAAGAATCAACAACTGGGATCTTATCTTATTAAAAAGCTTCTGCACTGCAAGAGAAACCACTAACAGAGCTAAGAGACAAACTACAATGTGGGAAAAAAATTTTATCACCTGTTCCTCTGTCTAGAATATATAAAGAACTTAACCCCCGCCCCGCAATGTAAAGACCCAGTTAAAAAATGGACATCTGAAATGAACAGACATTTCTCAGACAAAAAAGCAAAAGCAGCAAATAAACATATGAAAAAATGTTTAACATCACTGGTCATTCAAGAGATGCAGATGAAAACAACACTGAGATTCCACCTCACCCCAGAAAGAATGGCTGCTATCAAGAAATCAATGAATAACAAATGTTGGCAGGGTTGTGGGGAGAAAGGAACCCTTCTCCATTGTTGGTGGGAGTGCAGACTGGTGCAAGCACTGTGGAAATCAATATGGAGATACCTCAGAGAACTAGGACTAGAGGTCTCACTTGACCCAGCTATTCTTCTACTGGGTATCTTCCAGAAAGAATTATAGCACAGCGATATATGCACACCCATGTTTATAGCAGCACAGTTTGTATAGCTAAAGCTTGGAAACAGCCCAACTGCACACCAGCTAGAGAGTGGATAAAGAAAATGTGTGTGTGTGTTTTAATAAAATGGAGTACTACTCAGCCATAAAGACTAAGAAATTAGAGACATTTATAACTAAATGGATGCACATTGAGGCCATACTCTTAAGTGAAATAAATAGGACACACATGTAAATACTGAATAGTTTCTCTGGTATGAGAAACTGAAAGTGTAAATAAGGATTAAAATGAAAAATTGATAATGTGAAATAGGAGGTGTAGGGGAAGTGGGAGGGGTAGGGGCAAAGAATGAAGGGAAAGGAAAAAATGTGAGAAAAAAATGGAAACAAAACCTTTGTAAATAAGGAGGGGTGGAGGAGTTAAAAGGAGGCCAGGGGAATGGGGAAAAAATAAAAACCAAAATACATCATGTAAAGGTACAAGTTCCCAATGATGAATGTAAATGTATTATATACCTAAAATATACCAATAAAAGAATTTAAGAAGAAAAAGATATTATATTCTTTAAAAGGCGCAAGGACCAGAGTTCGATCCCTGATACAAAAAAAAAAGCATGACTTTTAATATTCCTCCTTTTTAACCTATTTTGTATGTTATATTCCTCGAATATAATTACAAACTTTTCCAAAATATGGTCAAAATATGTCCTAGATGAGAAAATAATGTCTGATAGTATATCCCATCAAAATATTGAAACATCTTAGGTTTATCTGATTTATGCTTAAAAACAGATTTTAAAATGTGTAATAATCAGGCAACTGAACTGGTTGATTTACTGTTAGTGACCATATGCTTAGAAAAAAAAACAACTGAAGCCATCTGTTGATGACTCATTTACCCTTGAGTCATCTAAATTTTTTTTGTGAAATTTATACTAAATCTCCAAGCATATCTTTTGAAATTTCTGAGTGCTTTTTATTTTATTAGAGAAAGGCAACCAAAGAAATAAGAGGAGGTCAGGTACAATTCAGAGTTTCAAACACCAATTTTCACTTGTTAGCAAATGAGATGTTTATTAATGTATTACTGCATGGATACTGAGGTTTCCTGTTTCTTTCAGGGTGATGAAGGCTGGCAGATGCAGTAGAACATCTGAGTTGACCAACTTTAACTTTACATCTCTTCCAAGAGTGCCTGCCTTCTAGTGAACACACAAGACAGGAGTGGAGGATGGATAGATCTGCAGAACCAAACACCACTGTATTAATCTTTTAATGCTGTATAACAAATTACACAGGCTTACTAGTATAAAGCAATACACATTTATTATCTCACAGTTTGTGTGGTCAGGAATATGTTTGAGCAGAGTCTTTGTTCCTGGTCATATAAGATTACTATTCAGATACTACTACTGGGTCATTTTTTACCTGGAATCTTGAGAGCAGAAGAACCCATTTCCAAGCTCTTTCTTTTAACAGAATTCCTTTTCTTACAGGTATATGACTCATTGAAGAAGTTCTTACTAAATTCTTTTGTTCATTGTACATTCAGAGGCAATATTAACTCATTTTAACAGTGAGAGAGACAGAAGGGCTTAACGGCCTTCAGAGGTATTAAAATATTTCGATACCCATAGTTAAGATATACATGAAGACTTATTTATATACAAAAATTTATAAAAGTAAAAATAAGTAGACTATTTAACAAAGAAGAGCCAAATGAGACTAGGTACTATGAATTGTATTGAAACAAGGAACCATGATAAAAAATTTCTCCAACATCTAACATCTAGGGATAAAACTTCTCTGCCATTTTTCTGATACAAGTAGGAAAGGATTGGACTTTGAACATCACATAAAGAACACTTCAAAGTTAAAGAATTTTTGTATTGTTAATTGAATTTTTAAAGTAATAAATGTTAATGTTCTTGAAAGCACAATAGATTGCAAAAAGTGAATACTGCTTTTAACTTCTCATTTGTTGTCAGTTGATTTTATTTCTCTTTTGTATTTTCTTGGGCTACTACTTTATTCTCTTTTTTAGTTTGTTGCTTTCAACTGTCTCAAGTTTTCACCATTTCACTTTCTTTCTATTTCAGATTACAGTGTATATTCTATGTCTCATTGTGCCTCTTTCTTTAACTGTCTTGGAAAACTAAATTTTGACACTGGTTTAAGTAAATTATTACTTTTACAGAATTTAGAAAAGCTTAATTATTTAAGAAAAATTTATGACAATATGATTTTTAAAACAATTCATATTACTATCAGAGCAATTATATATTAACATAATTAAATAATAAATACAATGTAAATATAATTAAAATCTATAATGAATGATATTAATCTATAATGTAATTCTTAATCTGTACTCAGATTTTCAGTATAATTTTAATAAACACTAAAATCATATAAATAGAAAAAATTATTAAACTATTCAATAAAAGTGATTCTCCTCCTGCTCATATTTGGTTGTAATTTTACCTATCATTTCTGTTATTAATTTTATCCACATCCATTAATTTACAGAAATTTTCAAAAAAAAAAGTAAGTATTCTACAAGCAATTTTAATTTCTACTTAGTGTTCTCAGTAATGTAGTTAACAAAAAAGACAAAGAAGCCAGAAGTAGTGGTGCATGACTATAATCCCAGCACTCAGAGAGAGCTGTAGCCCTGTTAGGGGGAACTTAGTGACTTAGAGAGACCCTGTATTGAAATAAAAATTAGACAATGTGCTGGGAATGTAACATGGTGTGAAAGGTCTGTGTTCAATCTTCAGTAACCGACACATGCACACATATGCACAACAAAGAAAAATTCAGCCCTGCATATGAGCAGAGAAACTTTATTGTACCATACAATTCTATTAGACTTTTTGGTTTTTCTGTTGTCTGAGACTCCATGAATTTGAAGGCAATAAACAACCATATCAGAACAAAGCTAATGCATTGATTCACATTTTCAATTTAATTAAAATTCTTCTCTGTTTTTAGGTTTTTCTTTATATCTGAAGTTAAATCCTTTTGTATCCTCTACCTGTGGGCCTACACTGATTTATGTACTGCACTAGCAGACAGTTCAAAAACATGCTTAGAATACTTTATTCCACTTTGGCTGTTTCGACTTAAATAAATGTTTCAAACATCAAGGACAATCACTTCCTGAAGCCTATAGGAAAATTGAACAAGCTTCTTTCTAGTTTCCTCTGTAATCATGCCAGTACCAGACTCACTAACATGCATAGTGTAAGGACTACATTTAAAGACATATCTAAGCTGTTATGGAACAATTATAACTAGAAACGACATAAAAAAATCTGAAAAGCATAAACTGCATGATAATTATTTACAGAAATGCAAGTTCAGGCTTATGAAAACTTGTTAAAACTCTTGGACTTGCACTTAAGTTCAATTGAAATTAAGGTATGAATATAAAATGTTAGTTTATAAATTGAGTAACTAATTTTGTTGGTAGGAAATATAATTACAAACTGTCATCTCTAACTAACAAGACAAAGAATCTAAAAGGAACACAAGAAAAAACAATATTAGAAAGAATACTCTTTAAAAGTTTATATGAGATGGCAGTTATTATTCAAAATCAAGTCATGATCTTTGGAATCAGTTATTTTTCTAAATGTACAAAATAGAAATAAAAGAAATCTAAAGACCTATTTACATTGTTTAATGTGTTATATATTCAGTGTTCATTTGCCTACCAAAGAATATAAACATTTATATTAAAGATGTATTTACTATAACAGTAGTAAATTATAAACTCTTCAATACACAGACACATGAAACAAACAACAAGTTTTAGAGAAATCTCAACAAATTAAATAGTGGATACCTCAGTGTCAATTCCTATATTTAATCATTGAATCCACATAGGGTTTCCATGTGCTGGGCACTCTTCCAAGCAACTTAAGTATATAAAGTATATACTTAAGTATATATAACTATAAATTAACATTCATAACCACCCCATAAATTATTCACTAATAGTCACAATTTTACATATGAAGAAAGTAAGTTACAGAGAGGTTGGCTTATTTGTATTAGATACTAAATGCCCAAGCTAGATTGTAAATGGGATTTGAGATGGAATTCAAAGCCAAACACTCTTACTTTCTGTCATTTCTCTTAATGGCAGCTGCGTGAGCTAGAACTAAAAGAATGCAAATGTAGGAATATATACATTATCCTCATTTATCTATTTTGGATAATTAAATACTCTCATCAAAAGGCCTAACGTCATCTGCTTTTCTTCCTTGTCATTTCTATTCATCATGTTTTTTCCTTCCTCTTTAAATTTTTCTGAGTGCTGAATAGGCATGAAGCATTTTGGCAAGACTCAAAAGATATACCAATGAATTTTCATGATTCAAAAAACAAATCAGATATACAGATAAGTATAAGACCAATATGAGCTATACATTGGGGCTGACATCACATTAAGGAGCACATAGAATGGAAAATTTTCCAAACTGGAAGGTTGTTCCTTACTAGTTTTCTTTTAAGTGACAACTGAACAGCAAAAAACAAGTAATGTAATAATGAGAGAATATGAACAGTTCAGGGAACTGCCAATTATGTGATATAAAACAAGAAAGTTGAGCAGGTAGACTAATATTTTAAAAACACAAAGGTGTAGTTTTATTCTTGAGATTATCACAAGACATTGAAGAATTTCAATTAGAGTTGTATAGAACCTGTGTCATCTTCAGGTCATTCTAGGAAATATTCATTCAACATGAAGAAATGTTTATTCATTCAAGTATGAAATTCATAGTGCTATACAACTTCACTAGAGCAAGGAAATAAAAATGATGAGACGTGGATGGTGAACACAAAAAATATTTGTGTTTCAAATAGAGAAACAATATTCAAATAAAGGGATAGAATGAAGGTAGCATTCTGGGTGTGCAGTTCACAGAGAATAACTGAAGTCACTATAAATATTGAAATTTCTCCAAAAGATGGTATATAATGGAAAGGACAAAGAAAGGCAGTGATTGAACATCAGAGTGTATTCATATTGAAAGGGTATGCTTTACCAGAGAAACTTATGAGGAGTATTGAGAAAAGACAAGTACATGGAGGAAACAGAACAGGGCCAGGAGTACAAAAAGGAGATAGATATTTCTAAAGTATGAAGAGTTGAGTGGGTTCAAATGACAACAATGATGAGTTAAGAATGGAAGCATGATAAATACACTTGGCAGCAAAGGCTAGAAGTGCTTCAAAGAGTTGTTGCAGTAAACATATTGTAATGATGTGAGTAATGACCTTCTAGTTCTTGACCTTCCTCTCTACACTCATAATCTCCTTTTTTTTCCTTTCTACATACCCCAACATCATCAACCCATTAGTTGGTACACTCTTAAACACCATAGGATCCTTTCGTCTATGTATGATCTTCCAGAAAAATCCAACTGAAGTTAGTTTAGAGATAAAAATAAATCTATTAATTTCTATAACAAGAAAGCCTTTGAGTACATTGGCTAGAGGCCCATGGACCCAGGCTATTGCAAACACATTTCTCCATTCCTTGACTCAGCTTCCTTGTGAGTTGCAGTGATTCTCAGTCAGGTGTTCTTAATACGTTCTTAGAAAAAGAACACTCAGAAACTCCAGACTTACATACTAGTTATCGTTTGCATTCAAGAAAAGTGAGGAGTTTTTAAGAAAAAGATTCTCATTGGCCAAGAAATTTATCCTTAGAGTAAAGGGTATTTCAACACAGACTGAAAGTGGGTAGAAAGTCACTTCTGAAAAATAGAGATTTGCTTGGGAGAAAAAGTCAAAAAAGGAATGTCACTTGGCAATACAGCTAATGTTCACAACAAAACATTATCTTTACTTCCCAAAAGTCTTTCTAATCTCTAAACCTTATTTTTTCATTGCATTAATATAGTATATGAGAAAACACATGTGTTTGATTTAGATTTACCCGGGAAGGATAATCCTTTTAATAAATTTTGTGTCAAGTGGCATCTCAGAAAAGATTTTAAGGTTCTGCTATGACTTACTGCTTACAACAATCATTTCTGGTACCAGACCGATGATTCTGCCAAGATGAAGCTGTATTTTCTCAGCATGATCACTGATATGAAATGTGGGGCTCCTTCCTGGCTACATCATATGCTATAACTACAAGCATTGAAACAAACTGCCTACTGACACCGGGGAATGGGTCAGTTCTCCTCCACACAACCTAAAACTACCAACTGTCACAGTGTGTAACCATGGTGGTATACAGGGTGAATGATTACTCGGACAGACCTAGTTCAGTCACCAAGATGCCCAAAGGGTCTATCTCAACCAAGAACACCCAGCATTAGGGAGACTTCCAGCAGAAGTCCAGAAGCTGAGAACTCTCTAGCTTTTATTTAGAGTATCAGTGTGAGTGAAAAAGCAAAGAAAAACAGTTTGGACAAGGAGCTGTCTCAGGGCTAGACAGTTTTTCTTGGGGAAAGAAGGACAACAGCCAGACACAAGATGCTTCACTAATCTAAACTTCTTGTTGGTTAACCATCATTTCTCATAGAATCTGTATGCTTTTGCCCCACCATTTAACCATTCACTCCTCATAAAGCCTGTGTGCTTTTGCCCCACAGTTTTAACCATTCACTCCTTTGGCAAATCCCACAACTGACATTGATGAAAGAAATAACTGATGCAAAGCTTCTGACAATGCCACCTGTTACCTTACCAGGATCATACAGAGGAGGGCCCAGATTTATTTTTTAATCCATCCAATTTACAAATCCCAGAGCCTAACATCATGTTCCTGTCTGAAGATAGAAATTTTTAGATCCCTGTGAACAAGTTATAATGGACAGTAGGCAGTAAATCCTCCTTCTGTAAGGCTGATGGGTATGCCTGCGTTGTATGAGAGGGTAATTTACTTCAAATTTACTATTTGTCTTTCGCAAAATTATTTCACCACAGTGCCTCACTACCCAAATGCATGCTTGATTACTTGAGCAAAAGATTATTTTGTAAGATTTTCAATATCATCCAATTCCTTGTGTTTAAATTCTTAAATTAATTCATTTTCAATTGATTTTCCAAGATTTTAGATGAAAAAATTTTCCTTCCCATCCCCCATGCTTAAATCTCATAAATGTGTCTATTTATTAGATTTCTTTTTAATTCATTTTTACAATGTGATTTATTATGGATTTTATTATTCTAACATTCCACAAAAGACAGAAAACCTAAGCTATACTGGGAATTATCAAAGTGGAAATCCATGTAACTAACCAAAACCAAGGTCCAAAAATATAACATTGTCATACCCCAAGGCATTCCCCAATTCTTTTTTCCCATTCAATAGATTCCAGTGTCACTCCACACTGAAAATATTCTAACCTGACTTTTATTCTGTTTCTTATTTTGTTTTTATGTTTAATACTTTTGCCATCAAACAACGCACAACAAAACACAATATTTTAGTTTTGCCTATAAATCTTTTTATTGTTGGTAGCTATATTATTATTCTTTTTGGAGATAGAATGATAAAATATGTTTCCTTGGGGGCTGACTTCTTTTTTTGGTAATATTTATTTATATTCATTCATGTGTTTGCTTTTATTAATTTATTTTATTTCATTTCTATATAATAACACAAAGCTGATGCCAAGGACCTGTGCTCTAGTGGACATCAATTCACATATCTTTTGGGCTACATATATGTACCTCTGTTGCACTAATCTAGAAATGTGATCACTATCTCAATCAGTTAATTTAGTAGAAAATGCAAAATACTTTTTCCAAAGTAGTTAGAATAAATTCACTACTACCAGGGCATTTCATCCTGTTGTCCCAACCTACCATTGACAATGTGACCTATCAAATCTCTGCCATTCTAATGGCTGTCAGGTGTCATCCCAACACCCAAAGTTAAAAAGTTTATTTTGTCTCGCAGTTCGTAAAGGTTCAGTCCTTAGTCGGCTGGCTCCAAGGCAGCGTGGCACGGCAGAGGGGAAACAGCCCACCACAAAGCAGAGCAGGCAGAACCCAGCAAAACATCTAAGCAAGGGCAGCTTCTTTCTGTTTCTTTATCTTCCATCCAGAGTACCTGTGTTTTGGGTGATGCCACCCACACTTAGAGCAAGGCACTCTTAATCTCAACATCACACATCTTAATGCAGCCACCTTTGAAACTCCCCATCTTTGGCCACGTGAGGCTTTGGGGAGACATCTAGATACAAGCCATAACGCGACTCGTGCTCCCTCCTAATTACTATTATTTTTTCTTCTTCAGAGATAATTATCACTTGGACTGCTTAAATCAAAGTTTAGTTTTGTGTATTTTGAACATTATTTGTATCTGTTAATATTTATACAGTACTTAAAATGTGAGAGTAACTCACCATTTTATTTGTAAGGCTCAACCATGTTATTATATTTATCAATAATTCATTAATTTTATTGTTGTATTGTTTTATTGTTTCATTGCATAAATATCCACCACTTTTTATTTATTTTTTCTACCTTTAGTATTTATTTATTTCCAGTTTGAGACTACTCTGAATAATGATGCTGTGAGCAATCATTTTTCATGTGTGGGGGACACAAATATGTGAAATTATATTTTATATATTCGTAGGAGTGAAATTGTGTGCCCTGGGTATGCATATTTTAAATGTTGCTGAAAACAACAAATAAATTCCCAAAATGATTGTGGCAACATACATTTTTGTTAGTATTGTATGAGTTTTATTTCCACATCCTCATCAACACTTAGTATCAGAAATCATATTCACTTTGGCTATAGGTGTTTTATGTAATAAATGTTTTATGTTATGTAATTTTCATTTTCATTTACTAGATGAACTAAAAATGTTTAAATAAATTTATTGACTAACCTATTTTTTAAAAAACATTGGTTAAGTTCATTTCTTCATTTTTCTACTAGGTCATCTGTTTGATTGGTTTGTAGTCTCTCTATATATTTTGGATATGAGATGTTTTGCTTTATGTCCCCTACAGACATGTTTCCCATTTTCTTTGTTTTCACTCTCTTAATAGTAATTTCTGATGAAAACAAGTCCTTCATTTTGTATGCTCCAATTCATTAATCATTTCTTTTAAATTTAGTGGTCTATACATTTTGTTTCAGAAAGCTTTTTCAAACATAATTGCATGATGATATTCCCTTGAGTTATCTTTGGAAGCATTTTGCTTACGTTTTTTATTTAGATCCACAAAATGCTTGGAATTAACTTTTGTTTTTTTAAAAAATATATATATATTTATTGGTACATTTTAGATACAAAATACATTTACATTTATCATTGGGTGTTTGTACCAGAACATGATGCATCTTAGTTTTTATTTTTTCTCCCATTACCTGTGCACCCTTCACCCCCTCCACCCTTCCCTATCTACACAGAGTTTGATTCCATTTTTTTCTCATAATTTTTTTCTTTCCCTTCTTCCCTTTCCCCTTTTCCCTTCCACCATCCCCAAACCCTTAGACCTTTTCTTATTTCAAATTATCAATTATGGAATTAACTTTTGTATATAGTGTAAAGTAGGGTTCAATTTTCAATTTTTTTCCAAATAGATATTGAACTGACCTAGTACCATGTATCAAAAATAGTATCTTTCCTTACTGCTTTTGCATTTCCATTTTTGTTATAACTCAATCATCCCATTAACTTGTGGCTTCTATTTATATTGAGAAATTAATAGTATTAGTTGAATTGTTGCTTGAAAAACAACACTGCACCACAACAAAAATGTGTCTTTATCTTTGATTTTCCCCTACACAGTATTACTATGAAGTGTATGTATGTAGTTTCCTTTTTTGTGTTTGTTCTGTTTCTTTCATCATTATTAGGAATTCTGAGCAATTATCTCTTCATGTACAGGTTTTTACCTCATCTCTCCTGTTATAGAATACACACACACACACACACACACACACACATATGCACCTCATTGTATCATTTAAGTTTCTTTATATTGTTCATTTTTACTTTCTGCTTCTTCCTGAATACCTCATTTTGACACAATTTTTTCTTCACTAATGCCTGATTCTTTTGTTTCTCAATTACTGTTAAATACAACCAAGTTTATATCACCTTCTCATGGCATTTTAAAAAAACTTAGTTTTTTGCCAAATTGTTAACCTACCTTTTTTTTTTATGCTCTTGAGTAACACAGACTTGATCATTTTGAAGTCTGATACAGAACTCTAATATCTCAGGCCCTTAGTGGTCCATTTTAAATTTCTGTTGATGTTATTGAATATCTGCAATGATAATTTGTCTTTTAAGGTACCTATTTATCTTTTATATCAAGTGCCAGGATTTCTGTTTTAAAATTAGTTAATTATTGCGGGCTATAACAATACCATCGTCCTCGAAAGAAGATTTCTTGTGGCTGGTGCTAGAATATTAGAAATCTTAAATTAGCTTTCTCCAGCTTCCAAAGAATTTCCACCAGCACCTCCTCCCTCCACCCTCTTGGTATGCCTTGATTTTCAATGGTGGTCACATTAGACATGGGTTGCTTTCAAATTGTTATATATGCTTTCAATCTCATGTGTTTCTGTAGTATCAGCTGACATCCTCCATTGCAACGAAGCCTCAGATATCTAGCTACTTTTTCCGAATTTATTTTTCTGCATAATTTTCATCAAATGACTCTTCATTAGTTTACTGGATCCCTGATACTTTAAAGGAAAAAAATATATTTGCAAGATTTTTTATTTATCACATGAAAAAAATTGAGCTGAATTTCCAATCCATCATTGCTGGAATTGACAGACTTCTACTACAACACTGTTGGTTAATTTTTAAAAACAACTTCTCTCTTCATTGGTATGTTTTATTCATCCTAGTGGAATATTGAATACTCTCAGATTTAAAATTCCCTCTCAAATAAATTCACCTTTAAAAATCCTAACTTTAATAAAATGGCATGTCTTCATAATCATCACTTTCTTATTATCCATTCATGTTCTCATCTGTTTTAATATAGGTTTTGATTTAGCAAGTATTTTACTGGTTACTTGATATTAATTGCTCTACTAAAATTGATTTTTAGAGATAAATGAATCTCTACATATAATTGTAATTTAAAATTCAAAAATTTGTTGGAAATATTAAACCTCAGTAAATTGCTGTTTCATCTTTACCCTTTGATATATCTACAATTTTCACCTTTTTGGATAATTTTTATTTTAATTTTCTATGTATCAATAATTCCTTTCTTATTCTTCTTGATTCCTTAATTTTGTTTCTATTTCTGCATTTCCTAAAGCTGTATTTGTGACCCTTAATGTGTCTTTCTTTTTTATGATAAAGCACAATTTAATTATTGGATGGTTTTTGAAGAAGTCTTTGATTCCCTCCAGAATCATTTGCAAAATGTTGTTTTTCTATGACAACTCTCAATACAACATTGCTATAGCACACTGCAATTCTGCCTCTCTAACATGAGCCATTTATTTTCATTCACTCTGAAAAAAATGAGATGCTGAGTGTTCTGTTGCAATGAGGCTAAGACCTTTCAGATCTCATTTTGGGGCTTACAGTTACTTTTGATTGAATTCTAACCTGAAAATGAATTTGTCACATTTCTGCATTCACTCCTCCCAGAAAAGGAACAGTCTAAGGGCCATTTTTATTTCATCATTTCATACCCAGAATTATATAAATCTGTAATTTTCAAAACTGATGGATTTTTAAAATAGTTTTTATTAAAAAAAAAAAACCCATGGTGCAACCAAGACCTCCTGAATCAGAACTCCTGAGGAGGGAGCCTGGCAATTTCTCATAGGCTTGTTCCTCCTTTTTTCCTTTTCCCTGTTTTGGCTATCAACCTCTTTTGATAACTATGATAATCATTCAGCACTAAAATCTGCTGCAGTAGATTGCTTCTTTCTCTCAAATCTTTTCGTAACAAAAAAGTAACACTTTAGTTTTTACTTATATCCTCATATATCTCTACTTAAATTCTTATTTGTAATAATGATTTTATAATTTTTTTATTTTATAATTTTTAACTATCTAGGATTAGAGTATCAAAGCCACCACTGAATGTTTTTTCTCCTTCCTTTTCTTCTCCAATATCTATGCAGTCTCCAAGACACATTGATTCTATTTCCACAATATTTCTCTCATCGATCTTCTCCTTTACATTTCTAGTGTAAGCATACTAGTGCAACTCTTATTTTTCTTTCTGAGACTTTTTAAAGGAAATAGTCTCCCTGACTTCAAGATTAATACCACATCATGCATCCTATACCCTAATCTTGAAATACATACCTTGACCTTAGCATGCCTTAAACAAACATTAATAATTCTTCATTCTCTACAAGTGTTCATAGGTCAGCATTCAAAACCTGGTTTTTGGTCTCTGACTTACGAGTGAGTTCCATTACAGTAGAATGTTTGTAAATCGGATTTGTTTGTAATCCAACACATTGAGTCTTAAATGGTACACCTGTGAATCTTATGCAGTACACCTGTGAAAGTTTGCAACTCAAATATTCCTTAAGTCAGGGACTTGCTGTATATCCTTTGAGCATTATTTCTATTTTTTTCCTTCATGCGACTAACCAGTTAGTTTACTTACTCCCTCAAATATCCTCTGTACTTTTGGATTTAATGTATTTGTTTATGGTATTATTTTCATTTGATTAATTCCTTCTCTATCTGTTCAATTATCATTAAAATTTCAAATAAAGTCGAAATGCCATCTTCTTTAAATCTTATTTAATGCCACCTGGTAACAACAATCCATTTCTTTTCACAATCTTATTGTCTTATGTGAAACGTATTTTGCATGTAGCTTTTCTGTCCTTTTTGTTTGTATGCTCACTGGAATTTGAAAGTGTAAATTATTCAGCTTTCTCTGCTGCTGAATGCCTGGCATAATTCCTTGCCCACAATGAAGGCTCGGTAATTTATGGAATAAATTGGTGGGTGCATGAATAAATGACTAGACTGAGAATCATAAAACAGTAAAATGACTATCCAGGCATCACTAAAATTTGCTTACAAGATTCTAATGGGGGAAATTGAGAGTAATAGAGCAACAAATATATTAATATTATCTAAGAATTATTTTAGTTTGATGAGATGAATAAGCAATTATGTTTACCTGCATTTCCACTTTGGTTGTCCCGAGGACATACCCTCATTGCACAAACACAAACACAGGGAATAGAAAGTTCTACTTAGTCTTTACTTCAAATTAATTTATTACTGTCCTAATATTTAGGGGAATGAAATCAAATGTAAAATATTGCATAGGACTGGGAAAGAGATAGTTCTGTTTTTAAATAATTTTCATCTGGGAGAGAATGACTACCCTTAAAATTAGGAAATTGATATTTATGTCTATTGCATAATTTCTGCATATGTATTACCCAATATATTTGTCATTGTTTCAGGAAAAAATAAGCATTTATGTTTGTATTCATTAAATAAACCACTAGTAACTTGTTTGTCAAGGACGTTGTAATCTACTGAAGAAAAACCTTCCTGCAAAGTCATTTGAATTACTCCCCTCCTCCGGAATTTCTTTGCATCCATCTTAGACTATGTTATGCCTTTGGCCACTAACATATGGTATATATGATTAGCAAATATAAACATTTGTGCTTGAGTGTTGTTAAAATAGCAAAGTGATTTTTATTTAAAGTATTCACTTGGGTTTAAAAAGAGAGGAGGATTTAGAATTTTATTGTTTTGTTTCCAAAGGAATGACAATTACTTCCATTTAAAAGCCTGCTATTTCAGTCATTTGGTCTTTATTTACCCTTTTAGCTTTGACTCCCTTTTTCCTTCATACAACTGCCCGTTAATCTGCCTATTTCTCCAAATATGCTCCGTCGTTTTTAGCTTTTATGTATTTGTAAAGTATTTTGCAAAAGAACTCCATGTAATATAGTATTTATTTCAAAAATTATTGCTCACTTTTTGGTATAGAAGTTTAAGGACATGTTTTCAAATAATAATTGAAATTGATAGGTGACATCTGAGGGTATACATAGATTTGATATTTGGTTAGGGATTGCATGCAGCAAATGATTAAAACCTTGGCCTTTTGCTTATGCTTCTCTTTATATGCTTCCCAGCATTATAATTCTCATCACTTTCATCTCACTCCAGGCTGCCAGAAACTGCTAATGGACTAATTTTGTTTTTTTCTGATCATTGGAAGTTTTTGCCATTGGTGTTATTATTTTTTAACATATTTGGATTTGAGGATATTATAATATCCTTTAAAATACTATTGATTGTCTTGAAATATCTGTCTCCTTTATCATTTTACCAAAGTTAATTTCCTCTAGAAACAATCACTATGATCTTTTCTCTCCATTTAAGAAGATGCTTGAAGCTATTTAGAAAAAAAAAAACGAAAAAAAAAAATATATATATGTAGGTATACAGCAAAGGCTTCAGCTTTTACCCCCCAACATACACAAAAAATAGACTTATGATTTTATGTTATTTCTTACGTTGTACCTTTAGGAATACAATTTGCCTACCATGAATCACATGCAACATAGTGGTAGCTTTTATGTGCTGAAAAGCAAGTAAGAATTTAGTCCACTAAAATACAAAAAATAAATATTATTATTAAATTATTAAAAGATTAATATTTTTTCTCTAGAAGATAAATTTTCCTAGATGTTTTTGTTTACAAGAGATAAAAATCTACCCAAAAATGAATTTAAAAGAAATTATTGGGTTCAGTAGCTCCAGTTTAGCATAATATGTTTGTAAACAGGGCTTGATCCAGAGAGACAAAGGATGGTATGGGAAGTTTAGTTCTTTACATTCTTCCCTTCTTATGATTAGGTTCACTTCAGAAATATAGTGACAGTGGTAGGCTCCCATCCTCCTTATGGTTAATGATTCTGAAGGCCCTAATGTGTGTCTTGTGACAGCACCTGTTATTCTAGGACAGCTTTAACTTGGTCCCAGGCTAGCAGTGTGGACAATGTGATTCTCAGATTCACCAAGTGGAGAATGAATGATTCCAAAATAATATCAGCAAGAATGAGAAAAAGCACATATTATTGACTATAATCAGCAAGTCTAAAGAATGCATTGATGAACATCTCAAGAAAGAGTTACCAAGAAGGCACCATCTACTAATATACTACTATAAAATAAAACAAGAATGGTTATTGGAAAGAGGTCTGCCAACACTGAAAATTTTTCTTTGATCAGTTGAAATGTAACCTTCCTGGCTTAAGTCTTTTTGATGAGGTAATAATTGTACTCAATATTTCCCCTTCCTTTGACAATGAAGTCTTCATATGTGTAATGTTTTGTGCAAACTAGAAGGCTTAGTATATCTTTTACATTTTTATCATTATTCAACTGATCAATCACTAATATGTTTTGCTCCTATCTTCCAGATATGTCTTTAGCACACTACCATGATCCTCCCTGTCAACACATTCATTAACACTCTCAAACAGGGCACTATTGAAATTTTCTCAAGTGCTCTAAAGATATATATTTTCTTCTTACATATGATCACAAAGACATCAGTCTTAAAAAGCAGACTAATCAAGTTAGTGGCCCACATTAAGCCTGCAGATTGGTGGGTGGTTCCCATAAACTATATTCATGATATGTTACATCCTCCCACTAGCTTCCTTCACCTTGGCTCATCACACTCTGGCAATATAGATGTGCTTGCACTTCTCCTTTATTATGTTTTAATATGTATTGATTGATACAATGCAAGAAAGGATAAAAACTCTTCCTTCTCTCCTACTTTTCATTGCCTATTTCTAGTAACGACTGAACAGTTTATCCCAATTTTTACTCATGCAGGTGTCATTTCAACCAGTTGATTCTTGTTTTGAATAACTTTGATTAAAATTGTCATTTTTATATTTTCTGTTTTATTAGCTTATAAAATGAATGAAAGTATATGGAACTTTTGGTCATTCGGTATTTAAATACTTGGACTGCTGAGTGGTTAATGCATTTACACAGGCTATGTTTGCATGTCGCACATTCTTTACACTCCACGCTTTCTAATAAACGTATGATCTATGAACTTGCAGCTCACACTGATGTTGCATATATCCAGAGTGAGAATTATCTGAAAGAGTTTTAGAAATGAATTTTGTTCCTTTCTACAGCCTTACTATGTCAAGATGGGAATCATTTTTCCAGATTTTTTACGAGTACATGTTTGCATTGCATAATGACCTCATTCCTTTTGGGAAGTTGGTGCATGCACATAACACATCTCAGTACCTTTTTCATGCCCTTCAGCTTCCTTTCTCCCTCACTTCCTCCAACTCTGAATCCTTTTCTTATTTCAAGAAGATCTATTGCCCTACTTCCCATTATCTAGCCTTCATTTTGCTCTTTACTTTTTGTGGCTTTCTCCTATAAGACAAATGAAGAGGTTTACCTCCTTTTATATATTCTCGGTTCAGTTTTATTGATTCATATTATCTAGGAATCTATCAATTTCTCCTGAATTCTCCAGCCCACTGAAATTCAGCTTTCCAAGGTGGTAGCTAATAATTTTATGCATTTTGGTACTGTCTGTTGTGACTTCATCTTTTTTTTTTCTAATCACATCGATTTGGGTCTTTTCACTCCATTCTTTTTGTAAAGATTGGGTAAGGTTTTGTCTATTTTTTTATTCTTTCAGTGAACCAGCTCTTCAATTTGTTAATTTTTTGTACTCCTTTTTACTTTCAATATCATTGATTTCTGCTCTGATCCTTATAATTTTCTTTCTTATACAGCTTTTATCATGGAAATATCTTATTTTTCCATCAATTTTGAAAAATAATTTTGCAGACTATACCAGCCTGGGTTGGAAATTGTTTTCTTTTAGGCCTTGAAACACTTCATTCCAAGCTCTCTCATCCTTTAAGTCTTGTGTTGACAAGTCTGCTGTGATTCTAATAGATTTTCTTTTATAAGTGTTTCACTACTTTTCTCTAACAGTTTTTCACTTTCTGTTGTTCTGTTAGACTTCTGGGATTTTGACTCTGATGTGTTGTGGAAAGGTTCTTTTCTGATCATGACTGTTTGGTTTCCACATGGTTCACTTATCTGTATGTCAAATTTTTCCCATATTTGGAAAGTTTTCTGCTATTATTTCTGTAAGCAAGTTTTTATTCCATTTCTGCTGTCTTCTGCTTTTTCAGTAACTCCAATTAACATGAAATTAGTCTTCTTTGCATCATCTAGCAACTGTTAGATCCATTTTTCATGTTCTCTTGATTTTTAAAAATTTTATTGGTACATTTTAGATATACGTAATGACCACATTCATCATAGGGAATTTGTACCTGTACATGACATAACTTGCTTCTTTTTTCCCATCTCTCTCTCCTCCTTTAAACTTCTCTTCCCCTCCTTATTTATAAACACATTGCTTCCATTTTTTCCCTTGTATTCTCTTTGATTTTTCTGATCTGGGTGTCTCTCAATCACTGACCACAGACAACATCCCTGTCTCCTCATTCTGTCTTCACACTGGTCATTTCTGCTGCCCATGCATTCAGTAGAATTTTGAATCTCCTGAACTTCTATTTGGTACATGGTCACAGACTCTAACTCTTTTCTGTGTTGGGCATTCATGTTTTGTATCATTTTGTTTAGCTCAGCTAAATTTTTGTTAGTGTCATCTGTAGACTCACAGATCATTTTATTTATTAGGTCCATTACCTGTGTAGTTATATCTTTTTGGACTCACCAAGCACCTTTTTGGTCTTTTCTTCCAATCTCCTCTGTTATTCTTTTGAATAATTTGGCTGTGTGGGTTTTGGTTTCCAACCCTTCAATGTCCCATGGATCAGATTTGGAGGAGTTGGGAATTTTGGGAGGCATTTTTAGCTGCCCTTTTCATGTTTTTACTCTGTTCAATTATTTATTTCCTTTTTTGTGCTAACACTTGGGGGTAAATTATAGCGGAAAAAATTGTTGACAGTATGGAGACCTCTTTAGTTAATGTTTGGTTTTTAGTGATGCACTCTATATATGGCTAACTATAAGTCTTGTCTCTGTTCCAGAATCCAACCACATCCCTTTATTTGTCGAAGAGGCTGCATGTATTTGACTCAGTAACAATACTCTCAGAACAGGTCACAGTATTTTGAATTACATCAAGGAAATCCAGATGTTGGTATACCAAGAAAACCATTTGATATCCACATCTTGCTTATAGTAAAAAAATCAGCAAAAATAATAATGACAAGAACAAACTGGATATTGACATACCCTCTAAACCAATAATATATTACCCTTAATCATAGATAATTATAGTGTAAGCACAAGACAAATGAAATACTGGCCTACAGTGAATATCTACTAAATGGAACAACTTTATTTCCACTAAAAATAGAACAGTATACCGTAGTAACAGCATAAAGTTAAACAGTTATCTAAAGATTTATATAGCTTAATGGTTATACTTGTAAAGATAGAGGGAGTGGGGAACTGGAGAATAAGAAAAGTAAAATTTGAAATAATCATTGGAAGATGAAAAGGAGAAGATAAAAGTTAGATAGGGGATCCTATTGAATAGTGAAAGAAGATTAAGAATATTAGAAATCAGTAACAGAAAAGAATGAACAAGAAAAGGGAAAAAAACAAAGAGGAAAATAAAAGAAAAAGAAACAGGAAAAAGTTAAAATAGAAAAAGAAAATAGGGGAAAATATTAAGTCAATTAAAAAAAAAACTTCCTTTGTGTTTTGAATGAGTAGTTTCTTTCTAGGATCTGCAGTCTTAGAATCTAGAGAAACATGATTTTTCTCTCCCTAGCTTCATGACCTGTGGGTATGAGATGCCCTCATTGTTCCAGAGATCCTTCTGTCCAAACACCCTAGACTATAGCAATTATTCAAGCTGAGTCACGTCCTTGCACATGTTGATAGATGGGGAAAACAATCAGCCCTTTGAACTCTGCTGAATGTAGGACACGGAGCAAGGGATCAAGCGGACTGTTGGACTTCATGTCAACACATTCGGATCCATCCTCCTCTGAGAGCCGCGTTCACAATGTCTGGTCTCCCGCCTGGGGGCACAGGGCCTGTGTCCTCCCTGGCTTGAGGTAAAACTTCTCCAGCACTTTTTGTATAGCTGAATCCTCTCCAAGGCTGTCTCCCATGTCTTTCTCTCACTAAGTCTTTGTGTGAGGGGGAATATTGGAGATTTTGAAGTGAGTTCTTTCCCAAAATGGAGCCTGATTAAACACTGTCTGGTGGGTTCCTCCATTCACGTGGGGGATGGGGGCCTAGCAGAATATGTGATTCATATGTACTTTTAATTTTGAGGAGCCCTGGTTTAAAACATATTCTTTGTGCTCTAATACAGCTATCTAGAAAATATACTTTTATGTTTGGAATGTAGTAGATGATTTACAATTTTTGGATTTAATTGAATGGAAAGAAATCTGTCTTCATCATAATGTTCTTTTGAACCATGGTTAAAAGTCTATAATCCCATAAATATCATACTTGGGGCCTTTTCTTTTTAAAATAAGGCCCTGTGATAATGCTATGCGCCTAATCTACAGATTTAATATGTGGCTACATCTCTTCCTTCAACTCCCAAAATATTACTCTCGGCTTCCTCTAAACTCACCAGTATAACAATGAAAATAAAAACACTGATGAGGAAATATGTTAGTGAGAGTTCAAGGTAAATTGCAGACCACTGAAATAAGTTGGCTGAATTAATGGCTCTTAGTTTGAGCTGTGTTATGCTCTCTCACACTGATTCTGGGCTCAGACACTGATTGCTTTAGCTGTAACAAAATTAGCAACACATTTGATGTGAGCAGAAGCTTAACATTTTCATTTTCTTTCTCTACAATAATATAAGGAATAGAGTCCAGTTGGCCCATTGTACCTGTCAAAACCCAAGTATGACAGATCCTTAGCCAAGATCAGCAAACTTGCAGCTGAGATGCAGCTGGTTATAGATACAACAGTGAGGCAGCAACTCCCACATTAGATCAATCAGAACTTTCCAGGTGACATACAGAACTGTCACTAAGTTTCAGTTTTGGTACATTCACAGCTTGTATAATATTAGTGCTTAAAAACCAAAAAAGTGTTTTCTACACTGAAACCGTTTAAGAATTATAAGTCCTAATCATAGAGTAAAGTGATCATTTAAAAAAATATTAGAAATTTGCTTAAAATATGAATGTCAGAATTTAATGAAATATTTTTATTTTTTTCAATCTATATTAATCTTTGTTCTGGACTATATCTAATCATTAGGTTAATCACAGTTGCTGAAAGAATACATATAGACATACACACACACATATATATTTATGCATTCACCATAGTTATAGCAAGAAATTTGTTAAAAATGAATTAGTTGTATGTGTAAATACTGTAAGAAAGAATAGAAATAGATCTTTTTTAAAAAATTATTTTATTGGTACACTTTAGGTATACAATACATTTACATTTATCTTTGGGTGCTTGTACCTGTACATGATGTATCTTAGTTCTTATCTAAAATGTAAACATCTTTCTTGTTAGGATTCATAATTCTTAACTAAGAAAGATCCTTTGGATTATACTTTTGTGAATTAATCTTTTCTAACTTTCAGAATCAAGTTTTTTCAAAATAAATCAGAGTTTAACAAATCTAGTGACTATGCTTGTGCCATAATGATATCTAAGTGACCAGTAACTGAACTACGCATAGTGCTGAGGAAAAAGATAAATGTTAACTTTGACTAATCTTATCTATGAATTTGGTCAAAAAAACCCAACCAGCCATTATCAAGTTCTGGAGATGGAGATGATGAGGTGGAAAAGGCAGGACCAGGAATATTAGCTAATGACCAATACTTACAGTAGCAGTTGAATGAATTTATTCCTGTTCATAAAGATGATCTAGGCATATCTTAGAGTTCTCCACTTTCTTGACTGTTAGTGTGTAAAAATTTTTGTGGAATATTTTTCCATTGATTATGCAATTAAATTTTCCTCATTCTTTTGCTTTAGCTGCTTTTGATTCTTTTCCCTAGATATAAACCAGAATATTAGTGTTTGTTGTCCTTTCTGCAAAAATGGAATGCCATAAGAATGAACTGGATTAAGGACTAAAATGTATAATAGGTAATATGAAATAGGAAGAAAATGGCAAAGGGGAAGGAAGTGGGAGGAGTAGGGGAAAGGATAGAAGGGAATGGGATTAATATGAGAAAATGGAAAAATAGGAACAAAATCTTTGTAAATAGGGAGGAATGGAGAGGTTGAAGGGAGGGCTGGGCAAGGGTGAAAAGTAAGAACCAAGAGAGACTATGTAAAGGTGCAAATTTCCAATGATGAATGTCATTATATTGTATACCTAAAATGTACCAATGATTAGAATGAATAATCGATAATGCAAAATAGGAAGAAAATGTCCAAAGGGGTAGGGGTAGTAGAAGGGGCAAGGGAAAGGAAAGAAGGGAAAGGAAAAATGCTGAGAAATGGAAAAAATGGAAATAAAATCTTTGTAAATAGGGAAGCATGGAGGGGGTGAAGGAAAGGCTAGGAATGGGGAAAAAATAAGAACCAAGATGCATCATGTAAAGATACAAGTTCCCAATGAGAAATGTAATTGTGTTGTATACCTAAAATGTACCAATAAAAGAATTAAAAAGAAAAAAAGAATAAACTGGATGAGACACTCAATGGTTTTCAGGTAAAATTCTATCACAGTATTTAGGAATGATTGGTAATGTTTTATTCTATCATATTCTTAAGATATTCTATAGTGTAAATTATGTATAGTATGCATTTATCAGTTTCAGCCTTGCCCAAGTTTACTGTTTACCCAAAATTTTTCCAAAATTAAATTACAATAGCAGCATCCTTAATCAGCAAGGATAATATAATTTTCTTGCTTCTCCTAATGAAAGCAAATTTTATTAATGTATCTTATATATTTTTAATTTTGCAACTAAAAATATGTCTCATTTATCTTCTAGATTCTGTAATCACCATTTTTGTAAAATAAAATAATTGTGCTTTGTTTTCTTTAATGTATCTTTTATTAAATCTGTGACAACAATTCAAGAAAGAAACATGAAAATAGTTTTTATGCTGTTTGTTTTCTTTATATCCCTCTAAACTAGAATTTCCATTAATTCATCCAACTTATTTAAGAGGCTTGCTAACCTTTAGGAAGAAAGCTGTAAAATGGGGATTCAATGACTTTCTTTTTTAAATGTGATAGCTATTTATTGAAGACTCTGGTTTTTATGTGTAAGAGACTAGACATCTCATAATTATGTTAAGAAGAATATAGAGGAAACATAAAACAAAATGACAATGACCCAAAACATTATGGAATATCATCTAGTATAATTATATAAATTGATTACTTATAAATCAATTAATCTATCTTTCATCCAAATCATACAGGTATGTCATTATGAGAAAAGATATATTCTTAAAACTGTGTAATATTCAATTCAGAAATATTGGGGTTTTTTGGTGCCAGCAATTGAATTCAGGTCCTTCTGCTTGTGAGGCAGGCGGCAGAACCACTGAGCTAAATCCCGAGCCCAGAAATATTCTTTTTTGCTAATACAGTGGAGGACTTGTTTTGTTGAATTTAAATTTTCACAAAATTTCTAAAAGAATACGTATTTGCAGTTTTCAGAAACTTAATACCTGTTAACATGTTCTAATTTAATATCTTATGTACTCTTCAGAGGCTATTCAGATATTCCTAATATTCTCCCTACTTTCATAACTAAATTTTTTAGCCAATCTGTAAATGTTACATAAATTTACAAGGAAGGCCAGTAGTCCAATAGCAGAAAAGTGACATAATTCTAAGCCAATCCATTGCTCAACCTCCACACAGTAATTGATCAACTCCATTACAGATTGTAAAATGACTGTCAGCCAGATCAGTTAGATTGTGTAATTATTTCCTGATATTATGAACACCAACAATGTGTAGAAACTAAGGAAAAAAACCTATTCAACCAAACATACACACACAAGCAAACAAAAAATAAAAGAGACACAAAATAGCCTAAACATTAATTTCCCAAGTGTTTTTTCATCTATGCCATCAATTTTCATACATAAGTTGATATGCAGTATTTTCCCATGTAGTTCTAAACAATATGCTGATAATATGAACCAACTGAGAGTAGTGATATTATATTCCTGTTCCATATGACTCATGTTTTTTCTTTAAAATCTTTAACCAGTTATTGAAATTAAGAAATATATTTTCAATATATTAGTAATCTTATTCCCAAATAAGTGACAGCTAAATTGAGAATATCAATATGATCATTTAAGGTAAGTCATTAAAAATGATGTATTGAAAAAAATCAACAAGATAAACCTATAAAAATAATTTTACCCTTTGATAGAATTCAAACAAATTGTCTGCTCTGGATAGAGCTTTCTTTTTAAGAAATGGCAAAATTGTCAGCATGCTTAGGAAATGTATTTTTTCAGAGGTCTTCAAAGAATTTTTTCATAACAAGAGGAACAGGATTTATAAAGTCTCATGGGAAATTTTGAGTTATAATAAGTACATTAAGAGGTGAAAATGAAGTTATTTTCACACTTTTTTGGAAACACACTATAATGTGTATGTATTAGTGATAAAATTGCTATGTATCTTTCAGATATGAATATAAATAATGTATCCAAGTAAAGCCCAATACTTGATTAGGTCAAAAGGGGAAGTGAAAAGTACTATTTTGTGTTAAAGATAAACAAACCCAAGACTGATGGAACAGGAAAAGAAAAATCTTAAAAGCCAGCCACAGACATCTCACTACCAATAATCTAAGCTAGGGACCATGGGTTAGAGCCATCCTGCCAGTACAGATAAATACAGGAGATAAATTGTAGTCCAAGATCTCTATGCCAAGAAATATCCCAGGCAGAAATCAAAAATATCCAAGAAGGTTAAAAGAAGAATGCTTTCAAAGGCTTTTTAGCAGAGCAGCTGGTGTCCCAAAATGGTCAGAGAAATCTCAAGCTGCTTATTTCCTATGGCTTTACTGCAGGGCTCGACTGCTAGGGGTTGATGAAATCCTTATCCTTAATGCTTCTTGTTTAGACTTCAATATATAAGGAAGTATCCTGGCAATTCCCGTGAAAAATTTTGTGTCTTCAATAGAGATATACTGGAAAACATTACTAGTTTTTCAAATATCATTTGACATTTATCTTGCACAAAAGAGAGTGTGCTGGTTATTTAACTCCTTTATTTAGGAATTGTCTTTATGCTTTTAGTTTTATGTTGTGCAAAGAGAACAATATCAACTTAGGAATTCATAATTCTCCAGAAGTAGACGCCTGTATCTCAGGATTGTGTTGCTTAGCCTATTCAGGCAAATGGGTTTAGATGCTGACATATTAAGTGGTCACCAGTGATCAGATAAGTGGGGTTACAAAAATTGCATAGCTGCCCTAGAATCAGCAAGTATAAATTTACAAGGTGTAAATTTGTAAGGTGAACACTATTACAAAAGAACGCTTCTGAGATGGAAATTAATTCTGCAGTTAGCAGAAATGGATGAGTGTCAAAATGGAGACTGTCTGTTCTTTCTGAAATTTTGTGACAGAGTCGTGATTTTACATACGGCTCCATACTTAATATTAGCCGTAATGGTTTAGATTCATTTATATCTCTAAGCCTCAGAGTCTTCAGTGACTGCGACTGGCTCACAGGACTACTGAGAACATTAAATAAACTCTTGTAGGTTTGAACTTTAGCACAATGTCTAGCATATTAAACTTTCATCCCCTACCACGATAAAAATAGAAGTTTATATATATATATAGCAAATAAATATAAATTTGCCATTTATAGAACATCTGCTATATTCTAGACAATTATATTTTGTAATTCATTGAACTATTCCAAGTCATTGCAATACCCCTTAAGGCTTATATGAAAGGTTATATCACCACCCATACTATAAATATGTGGTCCTTTAGGTTCAGAACACAAATTTATGTTATTAATAAATAGTTTCATGATAATAGGACACATCTGTTTAAACATTTTTTGTTACACAGATACAACTGGCAAAAAAGAGCTATTTTGGTTCTTTATATTCTAATTGTATATTATCTCAATTGTATATGAGTTTTCAGAACTCCTTGGAGGGTCTAGGTGTGGATCTGGTATTTCCTAAAATATCAGACCTCACTGTTAAGTAGTGTGTATTTATGTGACATGATGGTATCACAAAATGTAATTCCTTTAAACTGAACCCTTGTTCTAGGAATATCTCTCTTGTAGAACACAAATATTCCCAGAATGTGGTGAGAGTGGTAAGAAACAAAGAGAATGCCTCCTACTAACTGCTTCTGTTTTTATTTTCAGATGTCTCTCCTTGTTTTTATTATTTCCAGAGAAGATTCAAGGCACTGCAACAATATTTTTTAATTAATTTTATTGGTACATTTTAGCTAAACAATATTGAGTGCCTAAGACAGCGGTCAAAATGAAAATAATTACCATCGCCAAAGATGAATTTCTAGTTTACTAATGACATTCAGTGTCTGGTTTTTCTTTTGAAACAATGCTCTGTTATACCAAATCCTTGTAAGGTTCTGTTTTCTTAAATATGAAATATTTTAATTTCATTATGGATACAGAAAAAGTATCTTAGGATCAAGCTGCTGAACTAGTCTTGGAGTCAAGTAAAACTATGGCTTCAATAAAATCTTAAATAAATCTCTCTATAAAAGAAATATTAAGGGTGCTTTTAAATGATGTCCTGGGAAACACAGGATTTATTATCTCAAGTAGTCATGTCCTATAAGATCATCTTGCCTATTATCATGCATGTTTAAATTTGTGTTAAAAGAGGTTAAAAAATAAATCTTAAAAATGTGAAATTACGTGCACAAAGGATTTTTTCTGAAAATGTTATAAAAATGACTCCATAAGGAATGTTTTGAAATGTGAGTGTCACAGCTAAATTTTTTTAAAAAAAACTTTTTGGTATCTTTTCTTCATAAAATAATTGCAGAATTTTATTTGGGAGTCATTACAATGATGGTGATTCCAAAAAGATGGGATTTTAGTCATATTGAAATTAAATCAAAGCAAAACAAATACATCAGACAATCTGCATCACTGAAAAGCAAAAGTAGATTTCCAGATGTCCAGAAATTCTCAAAGACAAAGGAAGGATTTTTATTAGGTTGAGGGTGCAGATTTAGCAATTGAGGCACTCTTTTTCTTTTTTATGCCTTCTTGCCACAACTATAACTAAGATGGAAATATTTCACAGGCTCAAAACATCATTCGGAAGATTTTCTGACTCCTGTTGGGACCATACAAACACTTAAGTTGTTGTAGTGCATTCTCCATAGAATAAAAAATGATGAAGAAGGTGAGAAGCAGTTTCTTTTCTGCTTTGTCTGAGCTAGAAAACATGTGGAGTGAAAATTGGACAGACACAAATTTACCCATGAAGCACATGCCATTGTCTGAACTGTTGGACAAGAAAGCATTACACATGCGCACATCTGCGCAAGACCATATGCTTCTCAGATTTTTGCTGGGGAAAAAACTAATTCTTTTGATACTGGAGAGCACAGATTATTCCTTAGTATAGCTACAGAATGCTAACCACAAAGAAGGATCTATAAAGTCTAAAATCAAATAATTGCTAATAACAACTGGATGTTTCAAAATTGACAACTTTTTTTGAATATATACATGTTGTTGAAGACTCTTTCTCAGCCCCTGCCCCCCCATATTTTATTTCAGGTAGTATAATCCTTTCTCAGGTTTCACAATTCTAACCACAGTGCCAAATGCCATATGGTCTTAATAAAGAGAATCTGATTTAAGCAGGAAAACAAGAGATTTTTTTCTGTTTGCTTTTAAATTCCTTTTCAATGATTTTTTTTCTCCCAAATGCTTATATTTACAGGTATCTATTACAATATATAAATAATGAATTATGTAAATAGCATTTTATAAATAAATATAAAAGTAGTATATAAATGTAATTTTTAGTGATTTTTAAAAATTTAAATGTCATCTTCTTCTGAGAATTTCCAATTCGATTTAAAGCACAGATACTCACATTTTACCTGCATAGCAAATAATCAACAAAAAAACTTTGGTCCACAGAACGAAGAAATACTTGAACCTCAAATGACATGATTAAATATACCCTCAAGGTCTTTCCTCATGGAATAATTCAATTTCAGACTGCTAAATATTTTTACAAATTATATAAGTAGTTTCTTCAAGAAATTTGCCATGGGAACACTCACGAATAGAGGAGCAGAAGTACCAAATCTCCTGGAGCAAATTTTAGACAGCTAAAGACTTTCAGAGCCATAACTTTATCTATTTAAAATAAGGCTTTGGAGCAATGTATCTTTTCAAATATAGGAAAATATTCCTCTGAGAAATTCTGACACAAAAAATTAAAAAGTATAATAAGAGGATATTAAACTATATGCTAAAATTAAAAATTCTATCAATGATAAAACTAAACTTACAACTTTACAATGTTATGTAGACCACCCACATGTAGCCATATTTCTGAATATATTTAAAGAATTAAGCAGGAAGCTTTTTATATACACACAGCCCACTTTCTCCATTGTACCCAGCTGAAATCAATATGTTTCTAATTATGTTTAAAATAAAAGTTCAAAATCCAGCATAGGTAGCCCACTGGTTAGAATTATTTATGCAAACATTAGAAACTCCTAGCATATATCAGTTTTAGTAATACACAGTTAAGCACCAGTCTAAGAAAATCAGATAACAAATACCCATAAATCAATAAATTACTTTCATTTGTGTGTACTTATCTCAATTATATTAAGTTTCATTTACTATTTTAAATGTCCAGTTGTAAAAGTTATAGTCTTATAATTTCCAGAACTCAAATATTCTCATTCTTGAAATTAAAATATCTGAATTTAGGTACAAATTTATTCAGATTTTCTTTTCAAATACATTTCACTCTTTAGTTTGTTTTTTTCAGAACTCTTGTCACATCTGTACAGCATGACAAAATGTAATCTCTAAATCCATCCTGTAGATACATTCAACTAGGCTTTTAGAGCAATTTAGAAGAGTACTGTAACTGTCTAAATTGAGAAACTTAAAGTAGAACTCAAAGTGATTTACAGCCTAGAAAGTTTTAGAGTAAGGTAAACTTCTAGAAGTCTGATACTCAGTACATAGTTCTAAGTTCTTATGTATTTTGTTCAACTAAAAATGGAGTACTCTGGAAAACTGGGCAGTCAGTTTACTTAAGCTTAACGATTCCATCTCAGTCAAATTGGGTACAGTAGTGAAGTAAAACAATAAGGCTTCTATTTTTTACTCACATTTTACTTTTTGGGGAAAATATATACATATAGATAGACAAGAGCTAAACTGTGGCATGAGTAGCCTGTTTGCCTGCCAAGTTTTATGTTTCTGAAAGGCCCCTGCCCCCATCTTCTCTTAAAGCAAAAGTAAATCAATTTCATCTGTTGGTTACTTTATTTCTAGGGGATTTTTTTCTTCCTGTTTCCTTTTAGGCCACTTATTACCAAGCCATATGGCAGCTGAAAAAAGCAAAGAAGGAGCTATATTTTCAGATCTTAACAAAAGGGCTGTGGTGTCACCGTGGCCCATGAATGCATGTGACATGGTCATATATAAAAGGGGCTCCAGTCCTGTCACTGCGGACTAAAGGGAGGGTGATGGAACTGCTGCTGCTGTTGCTGCTTAGCCAGAGGAAACACTGTGTGCTTTTTCTGCTGTCATCATCTGCCCGACATGGTCGCCCCCTATATTTGTCCCATCCCTTCCCCAACAGCTTGACGCCCAAATCCCATTAGTTACATTAATAACGTACTGTTGGAGGTAGACATGTGTGGCTGATCAAGAAAAGCACAAATTGAGCATTGTGTCTACTCTCTGATATTTGTATCAAAAGACACACACACAAAAAAAACCCTGCAAAGACTGGATCATTCAGGTTTTGAAGAGCCCAGAATGCTCGACAGAAAAGAAGGTGTAAAACAGTCTCTCGTTTTTCACCCACTCCAGCTGGACTCTTCTCTCTATAGTAAGAACAAAAAAACCCCACCTTAACTAGCTGAACATTTAATACTATAACATGTTCTTCATTTATAATATTTTGAATCATAAATTTTGATATAGAGATGCTCAGAAATTCTCAATTACACTGATTCTTCACACAATCTCATACACATCCACTACACTCATAGAGCCATGAGTTTAAATTAAACCACCCACCCACCCACACACACACACACACTATATATATATTATATATATATTTTTTAAAGATGTATATATAATCAAAGAAAATGCACAGGTGAAAAAGAACATATGCAAAGATACTCCACATCATGTATCATAGAAATGCAAATTAAACAACAGTGAGATGCAATCCCACACCTACTAAACTTGCCAACATCTGGAACAGTGACAACACCAAATGCTAGTCAAGAAATGAACCAAAAAGACCTTTTCTTCGTTAAAAGTAGGCATACACCCAAATACTTTGGGTGTCATTTGATTTTTTTAAAATTAAACATACTAATACCATATGATAAGCAGTTACTTTCCTTAGAATTTACTCTGCTCGGATAAGAACTTAATGTTCATACAAAAGCTTGCACATGGATGTTTATACCAGCTTTATTTATAATTTCCAAAACTTGGTTGTCAGTATGTTAATTGATAAACTGTTACATTCAGCATGGAATATTAGTTTATTGAGAAGAAATTAGATAGCATACTATAAAAAATACCTGGAAGAACCTTAAATGCTTTTACCCAAGTGAAAGAAACTATTTTAAAAGGTTGTAGACTGTCTGGGGCCAACTAAATTACTTCTGGAAAAGTACAGATATGGAAACAAAAAGATCAATAGTTGCTAAGGAAAGGAAGGTTGAATAGATTTAGTAGAGAAGATTTTTAGAGTGGTAAGATTCTCTTTATGATGCACAATGCAGACATATGTCACTACATGTTTATCCAAACTCATGGAATACACAATAACAAGAATGAACCCAGTGTAATCTGCTGTGTCCATGTAGGCTGAGCAATTGTAATAACCACTCTGATGGAGTTTGATGCCATAAGGAGCCTGCAGGTGATTGTACAGTCTTCTCAGGTGCCATATGGAGGCAGAGGGCAGATGGGAAATCTTTGCAATTCTCCCTCAATTTTGTTGTGAACCTAAACTGCTTTTTTAAAAAATAAAGTGCTTTGTTTAAAAGAGCTATAGGAAGCTGAAAAATGTATTGATTTTCATTAATAATAACGCATCAATAGTGATTACCATGCTGTAACAAATATACTATATATAATTAAGATTGTATTAATAGGGATAAGAGTGGAGAGGATCTATAGGAGCGCTCTCTGCTCTTTCCATATTTTTATAAGCCAAGTATGGTGGCACATACCTGTACTCTCAGCACTCTGGGAAGCTGAGGCAAGAGGATCATAAGTTCAAGAGCAGACTGGACAACTCGGCAATTTAAAATGATCTTGTTTCAAAAAATTGGGGTGGTAGTGCTGGGTACATAGCTCAGTAAGAACGCCTGAGTACTATCCCTAGAGCCATAAAAATTGTAAATCTTAAAATATTTTTAAAGAAAATTAACTTAAATATAATTTTAAGGACAAATCAAAAACCACTTAGACCTAAATGAAAAAAGGAAACCTTCAAAATAGTGAGGAAAAATTACACAATCTATACTTTCCAAAAACAATGCATTCTTAAAATAAAATAGTTCAAATACATATATTTGGACTATTGAAAGGAAATCTGTCAAGTAAGAATTCTGTACCTTTGAAATTAAGCTACTAAAAATAGAGAATAACATTTTCAGCAAGTCAAAATTTTAGAGCATATGTTGATATCATACAATGAAGAAAAAGTCTATAAGGCAAAAGAAAACTGATAATAAAGTACAAGTCACACAGAAATGAAGGAAAGCATTAGATGTTGTAAATATGTGAATATAAAAGACAATGTTTTATACACACAATTGCTTAGAAGTTTATTGTTATTTTGATCTTCAAAGATCAGTATGATTTTTCCTAGTATAGTTCCCCAATATTACTTCTAAATACCGTATGAGTGTCAATCATCCCAAAATATACATGATAGAGCCTTGCTAAATATGTTTGTCCAGCATTAAATGCAACAGGTCATCAGACTAGATTAGAACACCCAGGACACACTCACAGTAGACTGAACCACTTCCTCACCAGCATCCCTTTTGCACTTTCCCATCTGCTGCTCCTTAAGAAGGACTTGGACCTGGTTAAAAACATCTGGCTCCATATTGGCCAAAGAGTAGCTAGAAGTATTCTCCAAGTCAGGACTATCACAAAAGCTTTTGATTTTCTGATCAGAAGAAACTATTCATCAGGTAAATACTGTTTTTCTCTTCTTTTAACCCAACACTTTATAACACTGATTTATATCTCAAGCATGATTCAAAGAGCTTTATATTTGTGAACATATTTAATCCTTGGAGGTCACCACTAGTAATCTCGTAGAGTCCTATAATGATGCATTGTTGGCTCTTTCCCCTCATTCTCCCTTCCTTGTGGTCTAAGATGCAATCCCTGGATCTGGAGCAGCCATGTTGTGAGCTAAAGTCTGACATTGTTCTACTTTTCTGTGCCATGTGCACCACCCTGGATTTGATATTTTCTCTGATAGTAATTTCTTGAGTTTAGCATATTTTGTCTATCTAAGTAGACAAAAAGAAAGTTTTATTTTTTAACAGCAGGCCCTGGTTTTCTTTTACCTAAGAGTACTTT
Organism: Heterocephalus glaber; assembly: GCF_000247695.1. The sequence goes on from NW_004624777.1 coordinate 17,847,827, forward strand.
GTTTAACCCAACTCCTTTCTTTCTTATTTTACTATAGGCAGCTAGAAGAACAGAAAGTATTTCAGCAGTGCTTGCCTGGGAAGCTCCTAAGATAACGACATTCATTCATTAAACATCCTACGTTTATGCCCCTGCAGATGACATTTTCTAAACTCCGTACTATCACATAACAAGTGCCTCCTTTCTGCCAGCCATCAAGAATATTGTTCTTTCCTTCCTTACACCTCTCACTGAGAACCCTGTTTTAAGGGCCACCTGGCTTCTGTTAATAGTCACTCACTTTTTAATTTTGATTAATTCTCACCTTAGAGTTTTTCAAGATTCCATTTCCCTACACGTCATTCATTCCCCAAACCACTCACATGTATATATAGCATTAATTTTATCCAGAACCCCACTTACAAATACTAAAATCTCACATAACCCCAAAACTTAGTGAGTTCATACCAATTGTGCTCACAAACCTGCAGGTTGGCCAAAGGATATTTCATCTCTGCTCCTGGCTGCCAGCTGAGGAGGTTTGAAGATTGACTATTAGAATCACCTTGGGACTCATCCAGTCAAAAAGAAGAGGTGGAAACTGTTGGCTGAGGCTGAGGCTGGCCCTGGACTGGGCTAAAACACACACCCAACCAAGATATGTGGCTTCCTATCACCTGCCTTGCATGATGGCTGTTTTCCAAGATGAAGCATCCCAAGATAATAAGGCAGAAGCTTTATTTCTTTTATGAAATAAAATCTATATTATGTGACTTGTTATGTAACTTGCATGAAAGCTACATAGCATTACTCTTGCCATATTTGACTCTTAGGCATGTTCAAGAAGAAAAGCACATGCTCCACCTCTCAGCTATAGAAAGAACATTTCTGATAGATGATATTGCTGTACTTGTCTTTGGTAATCATAATCTGTCACAAAAGAACTTCTTTAGTAAAAAAAAGAATCCTTGTTTGATTAAGCCATCATAATCAAGTTACTATAATGTACAAATACTCTGTTATAGATGCATATTGCATATGTTTTTATTTCATGTTGTATATGCCTCCCCAACTAGACTATAAATGCCACTAGAGCAGGGTTTATTTCTACTTTATTCTCTATCCTATTCATACTGGCTGTTAATTTTAATGAAAATTGTTGAAATTCATTTGCTGAAAACAATGGACTGCATGTTCCCTGAAGCAGTAAAAAGAGAAGGCTGAGAGCTGTGGGAGGTAAAGTTTTTCATCATGGTTGAGTATGAAGTTCCATGTTTTGCCAGACGCTGACCACAGTCCCAATAGGGCTGAGTCTCATGGACCCGAAGGGACTTTTGGGCTTGTTAGTGCGCTTGCCTAGAAGTCAGGCTGCTCAGGAATTTTAAATGTGTGTGTGTGTGTGTGTGTGTGTGTGTGTGTGCATGCCTGTGTGTATGTGAGTGGGTGTATATGCATGTGTGTACACACAAATACTATGAGCGCAAATAGCAGTTGAAAAACTGAGCAAAGCTCTTTGGCAATAACTTTCCCAGGACATTTTATTGGCAAGCGCAGTTTGTTCTGCAACTTCCTAATGAAACAGCTTTGAAATAAACCTGAGTTTGTGCCACAGGGCAAACTGGAAGAAGTGAGATTGCTTTTTAATTCAGGTAGTATGTCATGAAAATATTCTGATTTCGTATGGAAAGCCATGACAAACAATGTCCATGTGAGAATCTCTCAAGCATTGTAAACAGAAAGCATAAAAAAATCCCCAAACATAGTAGTTGTATCATTAGTCGCATTATGATCCCAAGAAATAAGATAAACTGCTACTATTCTTAGATTTATTGTTTAGAGAAGTTTCCTATGGTGTCATGCATTGGACTGTCTAATAAAAACACTCATGCTTCTTCCAAAGTATAAAATCAGTGATGGAAAATAAAGCTATCTCAGAGAAAAAGGGCAACATTTTTTCCTTCCCTTAGAGCACATGTGATTACTTCACCCTCTGAGGAATGCATGCTGTAAATACTGGATTTATAGCAACACCTCAGATAATTAATTTTGGGCATGTGTTTAGGCATAGAATTGCCGACTGCCCACATAATGCCCCTTTTTGTTCACTCTTAGTCTCAGAAGAATGTGATGCTATAGGACTAGGTGTACTACGTTTATGTTTTTGTTCAGGAGAAGAAAGTTCATGTTTTTTAAAAGAGCAATATTATTTTAGCAATCTGAACCAACTTGTAGGAAAGAAATAAGGCCTTTTACAATTTGAATAAATGGCTTCAAACCAATATGTTATTTGAAACACTATTTTACATGACACATTCATTTTTTTGTCTCACCCACACATAACTCTGCAAATAGATTTTGAGTTCAAGCTGTCTCATGGGTAAAAGTATACGGCTCAATGTTTCTGTTGGATTTAGCTGAGCTCAAAGAGTATCTGGATTTGTTGGTCATGGCATTCCCTCTTAAACCCTCAAGTGTCTGTTTGAGCCCAGTTATACCAGAAAAATTCAACAATTCAAGGTTTCCTTTTCTGTGTAGAAACATCTGTGTGCGTGGATTAAGTTTTAATAAATATAAGCATATTATCATTTGCTGAAAAAAAATGACAAAAGAGTATATAGCTGGTGGGGTTTTTTTTCTACTTGTTTCAATATTTTAATAAATTGTATAATATGATCTAATTCCTTTTGCTTTAAAATAGCTCTTTCGGTAAAGAGTCATGCAGAAAAAAAGTTTCAAAAGAAAAATTCTGAAAATGTCTTTAATAAACTAGTTTGTTGCTTATATTTAAACTTTAGTCCTATTATTTGCAGTACTGTGTTGTGCACTTAATATTTTATTAAAAGAGTAGATCTCATGTATAATATTCTTACAATATACACATACACATATATACAAACAAAAAGATACAAAGAAATGCTTGGTGATCATGTTAATTATTTTGGATGGAGTCCTGTGGAACACTCCGAATCAGCCCCGCTGCAGACAGGCAGGTCTGTGCACGCCCTACCGAGGTCCTGAGTCACACGGAAGACACGGAATCACTCCACTGCAGACAGGCAGCCACCTGATTCCACATTACAAAGGCGCAGAGGACACCAAACCACCAGACCAAGGTACTGAGTCCCACTGTTCCTGGCCCAGAGGTAGGGGCTTCTGAGCTGTCATCCCACTGCTCCTGGTCCAGAGGAAGGGGCTTCCTGGT
>NW_004624777.1:17856572-17881191 GCF_000247695.1 Heterocephalus glaber
TGTGTGTGTGTGTGTGTGTGTGTGTGTGTGTGTTTTACCTGTGGAGGTTTGTATAAGTGCTTGTATGTGTGTCTTAACTAATCAAGTTGCATACATTAAATATATGTAGGAATTTTGTATATCAATTCTACCTCCACTGAGCTGTATAAATGTATAAAGACAAATACATTATTAGCAATATTAGCATTGTTGTATTGTTATACTGTGTATGTTGTGTATAGGATTGTGTTCCATTCAAATCACACTGAGAGCTTTCTCTTTAGCCAAAGCCTGTGCAACAACTACCAAGAAAAGAATAAATTATGAACACAGTAGAAAGAAGGGAAATATAATTGATTCTTTCTCTTATCTGATATCTACTCTTTCTTTCCCTCTTTTGTAAATTCAACTTTGCTAAAGTTGATGTGAAAGGGAAAATAATGAGAAAATGGAAGCCAGAAAGGTCTAGAAAGCTCAGTACATATTTTAGTTTCATTGCTCTTGGGTTATAGCATTAAGAACTTCTGGATTTGAAATGTATCTGCAAATAGGCCACTGAAAAGATAGCATCCCAACATTCTTGGGGTATTTTGTACAATCTAACTGCAACAATAAATCTAAAAATAATAATGCATATAAGATAAATAATTTTCTCTGTATTTGAGTGTATTACAAGTCTTCCATGTATATAAATATAAGATTATTAAGAAGATGAAGCAATTCTGCTCCTATAATTTTTCTTGATTTTTTTTTTTTTTGGAAATGTGCTAACCCTAGGTGATATCTGACCTATAATAATCTTGTGCTGGGTTCAAGAATTTCTCCGGGTGAAAATTTGCACCTCCTTACTCATTCTTTGACTTATTGAAACTTGACCTGTTCTTTGGCCTAAACTATTTTCTGCCTTTTTGAGTGGTTGGTTCCTTTCGGTAAAATGAAAGATGACTCATGGTTATCATTCATGAGCAAACTTGTTTGAGATATGTAATTCTTTTCTTCCATTAAATCTTGGAGCATGTGCTGAATTTTTCTGCAGTAATTACTTTCTTCCTGTCTGTATGGCTTCAGTTCTGAACCCTTTGGTGAGCCAGAGGACATATATCAGGATTTTCTGTAGGTCACCTTACAGCTTCTCTCTATTTGAAATGTGTTGAAGGAACCCATCCAACCCAGACCCTTCTAGTGGGGTCTGGGCGAGGGAGTGGGGCTCAGAGACCAAGATTTCCTCTTCAAAGGCCTATCCTCTCACTGTCCTCTCACTGCCTCTTTGCCTCAATTTCATCCCTAACCTGTAAAATTTAGAAATTCACCTTGTGGAGCTCATTGGTGTCTAAAACCTTCACCTGAAGTTGAAAGTAAAATAATTGTATGTATAGCTTTGTTACATAATTGTATTTGCACTCTGAATTCAGGCAGCCATTGTAATTATGCTACTGAAGATAACTGATTTATCCAAAATAATAGACCATGATGGTCATTGCTATGCTAACAACAGAAATTGAGGAGGGAAATCACCTGTACTCTCTATGGGAAGAATACTGATACTGAGAACAAATTTTGGAAAAAGAAGAAGGCCAAGAGCACAAGGAAAATTTGTTGGCTGCATTTCTTTGCAGTTTTTTTCTGAGTTTTCAATACATGATTTTTTTTTCTGTACATGGAAGGGGGTTTAACCTTCACTGAATAGGAACACCAGTATTTCTTCAGTACCTAATATATAATATGGCAAATCCTGTGATAAGTATGTCCACATAGTTTATTTCTGTTTCCATCATAATAACAGAAGTGGTTGATAATTTATCTCTTTTTATAAAAAAGTAAATTAATATATAGAAAACTATTTTTCTTGCCAGAATAAGTTATGAAGTAACAAAACCAAAAAAATATTTTTCCAAAGCTTGCTGTTTCAGGAACATCTTTTGCTTCATCATGGACTGGAAAGGTTTAATTTACAAAAATTATACTTATTTATATTTAGAATCATTTCTCTGCTCCATATATGTCCCACTGGACATTTTATATTTCCTGTAAAGATCATGGACGTGTTTTATTTTGTTAATATCCATGCATTTAGAATTTCTGACTGCAAATGACAATCTGTTTTTGAGCTCATAGAGCCATCAATCAGGGGAAGTAAAATATAAACATAAAGAACAAATCTGGAGTATGATATTTCTAGATGAATTATCTTTGGCTAGTCCAAAATAACTGTGGCCAAAATGTTCCAATTAGGGGTCAAAGAAGCAATGATTTGCCAGTGTAATTGCAATCATGGTAGACAGGTGCTGGCAGGAAGGATGGAGTTGAGGATGTTGGACAGGGCTCTCACATCTCTTTGCATGGTAGCCAACTTTGCATCCTAAACTTTCTTTTGTTAGTTTGTATAGCATTCACTTAAGAAACTATTCATTGCTTTTCTTTGACTTGTTCTTGCTTAATTGACAGGTGTTTTTTGTAACGTTTTTTTTGGTGGGGGCATACAGAGGATCGAACTCAGGACCTTGCGCTTGTGAGGCAGGTGGTGGCACCACTGAAGTAAATCTCCAGCCCAATTGACAATTTTAATAGGCTGTAACAAAGGCACAATTTAGTGTCATCTTCAAATTTAGTTTATATTTCACTTACACACAAAAAATTTTACTTGATCTATGATTCATTTTGACCCACTTTTTCAAATACAAAAAAATTCTATATATTTTACTATAAAGCAATAGATATAAACTTCCATTTTTTAGTATTACACCTAATGTTTCTGTTGCCTTTCACTGGGAATGTGTAAGTGATACACCACTCCTTTACAGTTAATTTCTGCCTTTGACTCTTAAATCACCTGAGGCAATTGTATACCTGAGCATACTTAATTAAAATGTAAAGGATTTAGTTAAGAAATAAATTACTAAATTAAAAGAGAATTACTATGACTTTCAGGTTGCTGATTGGTTCCAAGTACTTATTCTGAATTGATTCCTGATCAGTTTAGTATTTTCAACTACACATCAATTTTTAAATTTATTCCTTCAGGATATTTACTAAAAAGAATAACCTAACTACCCATTTTTTCCTCCATCATTTGGATTAGTCAGGGAAGAGGGAGTGTTACTGTAAAATGAGATGCAAGTTCATTGTTAGAGTTGGTAAAGACTATTTTGTGAGAGCTATCTAGAGAAAAATTGAGATGGCCCAATTCACAGGGGATTATATTTCTGCCTAAAAAATATTTTCAATGTACTACCCTTCCTCTATGTCCTAATTTCGTAGACTGCGGTCAAAAATGCAAGTTTGGCATCTCAGTCGATGTGACTATAACAATTTTTTCCAACTAGTAGCAGATTCACTTCTGCTAAAATTCTATTACACTAAGCTATTTCTCTCAAAGATTGTAACAATTCTGAAAACAGATCAGCAGCTTTTGGTATAATCTCACTTCATCTAACTGGAACAAGTTCCACTTGTAGTAAATCCTGCAACTGGATGTGACAGGAATAGAAAACTATTTTAGTACCTTGAAGTGTGCGATATAAGGCATTTGGATAGAGGTTTGGATTGTTTGCATTATTTCTTGCGCTGTTTTGTTTTTTTTTTTATCTTAGTCTTACTGTTAGTTTTTGTTCTATTTCCTTTTCAAAGATGATTTCAAATGATAGCATTTGTATTTTAAGCAGAAATAAATTAAAAGACTTCTTTTAAATGTCTACCAAATATATAAAATGATATAAACAAAGACTTTAGGGGAAGTGTTTTGACATTGTTAGATTTAAATAAAATATGTTTATAAATAAATGCTGAATTTCACATTCAGCGATATTCATTCAGAAATAATTACAAGCACACACATATTGATATTAATAGGTTGGTACTGCAGATACTAAAATTGAAAGAAAAAAATATATCAACTTTATCTAGTTACATACCTGAGAAAGAAAAGAGAGAAGAAAGAAATGAAAAACAGAGATGGCAACAGAGAAGGAGAAAAAAATCTAGGGACAGAAAAATTAAGATCAGTTAAACTACATTTACTTTAATAATATACAAGAGTTTGAGAAAATGATTTAAAGCTTAATTTTGTTAAGAAAGTTAATTTAAATAAATTTTAATCAAAATTTTAATTTAAACTAGAAAAGATATTCTTGAAAAATATCTATCCCTTAATATTGTTAAATGGCAAAGAAGAATTAATTATAACCTTTATAAGGAGCCTAATGAGCTATCTAGTACTACAAGCCCGGAAATGATAGAACCAGATCTGTGGCACATAAGAAAGTTAAGTGAAATAAGGAATGTTACACAGGAGCGTCATGCTAAAAATTTTGTTGATTGAAATTCACACCCCTTAAAAATTATTTAAAATATTTAACAACTCCTGCCAAAAACTCTTTATGGAAATATTAAAAATAATTCATCATTGCTTATTAACTACTGTAAGAATTGCAAAGCAGTGAATACCCATTGGTGTGGGACAGTTCGTCATTCTCTTCTCCCAGCTCCTCTCACCTTTTCCTTCCCACTTTTATTTCTTTTTGCTTGTGTCCATCTCTCCCTCTCTTCCTCCCCTTTTCATTTTCTTACCCTTCCTTCTCCTCCTAGTCATAACGGCCATTATTCATTCACTATTGAGTAGTCCTCCTACTGTTCCTGCCAAGAGTTGAATATTTACATGTGATATGTGGCTTTATCTCCACAGCGATCCCACATTGCTGCATTTATTACTCTCATTTATGAACAAGGCCATTCAGCCTCCATGTGGACTGCAGGCTCACTTCCTCGCTGTACTCCTTCTCCCAGGCATTGTATCACAATGTTTTCCAACTGGAGTAAACACTTGTAACATGGTCAGTGCCTATGCTGGGCCAGAATAAACAAATGTTGATTTCTTTTTAACTCTGAACCCTAGGGACTGGATTAGTTCATATGACTTGAACTTTAGGAAGTAAATAGAGAAAAAATATATCGACTATTTCCTACACTCAAGTTCTGGATGTCAGAATAAGAAAATATTACTCTGAACTCTGTAGCCTGCTTGAAATTTGTTTTTAACCATTTGTACTAACTCAAAACAGAGTAAGTACCAAAACAGCTTGAAATAACATTTAAACAAACTTTTCTCTTTGATTGGAAGCTATACTATTTTATTAAGTAATACATTTGTACTAATTAGCTGCATACCACATGCAGTTAAAATAAAATATCTAGCACAATTTAGATAATTCAACAAAAATTATTTTATTTGAAAAGAGTTCTATAAAATGTATGTTAGAATATTAAATATTTTCATATTTTATAGGATATTTTAAAATTATGCATATTTTGATTTAAATTTTATAGTAATTATAGAAATATTTATTCTCAAAAAGATTAACAGCATGAGAATAACCAATTACAAATAAATAGACCATATGTTTAAAGAGATAGTGTATAAGCAGTTAAATGAAAAAGCCAAAAATAATGACAGAAATAATTTAATTCTGTGAAAGTTGTCAGTTTGCACTATTTGTAAAAGGATATACCATCCTGAAATTAGAAGAAAGAGATTGGAGAGCATTTCAGAATCTGTTCTTGATTAACGTGAAGCCCTGTGTAACTATGGGCTATGAAAAGAGAGTTGGAAACTAGAACCAGAAACAGACAGCAACATAGGGCTTTTTGTTAAAAGCATGGATCAAGCATGCAGAAGGTGATCTAGAAATAAGAGATCATGAAATAAGAGAGCAAATCAAAATAGAAGATTTGGGGCCAGGGATTTAGCTCAGTAGGTCTGCCGCCTGCCTCACAAGCTCAAGGTCCTGAGTTCAATTCCCAGTACCAAAAAGAAAAAAAGGAAGATTTGATGATTTCCAAATATGAAATCAAAACAAATTTCAGGAAAAACATGAAGAAAGAGATCAGAGAATATTTACCCCAGATCTAGACAAATAAGGGACAATAACCAACAAACAGTCAAAATTCTTCAAGCACAGGTATATGCATAGTATTCAGAAATACAGAAACAGCAGATATTGAAGTAAAGTAGGAAAAAAAGAAATCTAGTAAGAAATGAAAGCAGAAAATCAAGGAAGTGGACGCAATTTTACTTAGAATTTTAAATAACTTTCACTTCAATTATATAAATCCGCCTAAGGCAAGTAACAATCTTTGGGTGCAAAATGGTTGAACTTATGACACTGTAAAAACACTTCATGTGGACATCACTGCCTGCCCTGAAAGCTATGGGTCAGAGTTCACTGGGCAGCATTGGCAGAGTGGTAAATAAATGCAAATGCAAAAAGGAATTGCAAACAGAAATCTCATCTAGAACAAACCATTCTGATTACAAATAATTACTCAAATACAACAGAAGTGTCTTTTTCACCTACTGGTAATAGATGATGCCATTCTCTGAGCTCTTATTCAGGTATCTATGCTGACAGAGATTCTCCCATTGTCAACATGTGGCTTTAGATGGGATCATCTCCATTGACAACGGAAGGAAAGCATTCTGGATTGCAGCAGTTAAGACAATGATCCTCTCCTATCTCTGGCCATGAGGAGTTACATTGACTATCGGTACCAGCTGCACTGTGTGTGAGTCACATCCCCAGGATTGAGCTTGGGACCCTGAGCTTGAGATTGGTGAAACCACTGAGCTAAATTCCTGGCCCAAGAACCTTTGATGGGTAACTTTGACTCAAAATCTCCCCATCTCACTACATTGATGAAATTTTCTTTGAATTGTGGTATACTTTGAAACTTTCTAACATAGTTTTCTTTCCTTCTCTGTCCCACTGTAAGGGCCATATCTGTATCTAGTTCTGAGCATCTCCTAACATCTTTTGACTTTCTATTTTCTTTTAGATGACCTTCCTCAATAAAGCACTTGATGCCTAAAATCTATGCTGTCTGCATCACAGAAAATTAAAATTACTTCTAGAAAACATATAGTAAATTGGTTCTTTGCCATAGGCCACACACTTAGAGACAAGCAGAGGGGTGCCATCCCGAAGATATGAGAGACGTAGATAGCCTTTGCCAAATGACATATTCTAATCGCTAATGATTTTCACCAGCAGTCAACTAGAAAAATATTCCTGGGGAGAGAAATGCCTTATGTATTTAATAACTCAGCCATTTCAAATATATTAAGGCAGCAGTGCTTGACTGTCCCCAGAGCTTATTGCTGCAATTTGGAATTATCACCCTGAAGAAGGATAATGTGAAATATAGGATTTAAAGACTAAAATGTGAGCACTTCAGGGATTCTATGGCAGCTTACAAAAATCCACTTACACTTATGTAGAAGAGAGAACACACTTTAAGAATCCAACAGAAGGTTCAATGGTCGGAGTTGCAGTCTTCCAGAAATATTTACATGAGCAGCTAAAGCAGGTATGCTATGCTAGGATGAGGGCCTTAATGGGGGCTCTAAAAGATGAGAGGAATGCTTCTGAATAAATGAACTCCTCTAAAGCTGTCTCCTGTACTGTTCTTGCTCTAAATAATCAGTTTGCACAGTTTCCCTGATTTTTCTTAAGAAGGACTAGCTTTGCTGGAAGATGCTGAGGAAATCATTTCTCGGCAAGAGAAAAATACTCCTCTCAAAAGCTTCTCTCTTTCCCCTTCCCCTCCCTTCACTCCTTCATCTTTGGACCTTTTTTCCTATTTCAAATTATCAATTATTCGTTTTAATCATTTTAACCCTGAAAAACCAAGATACATCATGTACAGGTACAAACACCCAATGATAAATGTAAACGAATTGTATACCTAAAGTGTACCAATAAAAGAACTAAAAAAAAAACCTTCTCTCAACTCTCCACCTACCAACCCAGTAATGAGGTTAAGCTCAGGATGAATGACCTGGAAAAATGCTAGATCAAGAAGGGAGAAAAGAAATTATACATAGAAAGCAAGTATGGATTATATATCATTAACACAAACCAGGAAATATCACTGAAATTGGATTTTGAAAGAGCTTGATTAAAGATACAAGACATATAATTGAGTAAGTACTATTTCATTGGCTTAGAGCCACATTCTATAGAAACAGGCTATTAACACTTTATCAAGAACTTCATGAAATGAAACACCCTCAACATTAGATACGGGGCTATGGCCAATGTTGAGCCAGGGAGAAATGCCCATGCTGTCTGATTAATAGTAGGGGAAGGAATAAAAGAGCTGCGTAAACAGGCACATTGAAATGGACATCCAAAGAAAATCACCAGTTTATCTTCTTGGTGAAGTTCCAAAACGTACACCATTTTCCAAGGCCATTAGGACTGAGCGGGTGAGAAGAAGCATCATGCAGGAAGCTCAGAAGAGGTCCGCTTCTGCTTCTGCATGCAGACCTGGCTTCTTAATGTCCATGACCTGGCACAAGTTGCTGAGTGCTAGGGTATTTGGAGAAGGCACACAGACAAAATGACATTACTGGGGGAAATAAATCATTAATCAAAAACAGAACCGCTTGACATTTAACATTTACAACCAGTGAAAGGCAAGAATAAAAGAACAGGAAGTTGAAGGTAGTTGTTCTGAGAAAAAGTCAGTATTACCTGATCAGTTTTCAAACCTAAACCAATGTTCAGATCCAGAACTTACTAATGGAAGATGCATTCATGTTTCTGGACAGAAGGCCTCTAAGACACTGCAGAAAATATTTAGTGCAATTACTACCCCCACTTCTTCCCTCTGAGTGACCTACACCCTTTAATTCTCATGGGTACAGTGGCAAAGAGGAAATATCCAATTAAATAATTTAAGGATCATTAAGCACAGTGGTTTACACTGGTACCCAGAGATCACATTGTCATCAAGAGTCTCTGTTAGAGTAGAAGATATTTAGCAGTTGGAATAATCCCCACATAGGGTTCTTGGTATGTAGAGTAAGGAATATCACAGGCTCAAGGTCAAGTAGACATTCTGTCACCACTTTGCTAAATAGCAAAAATTTTAAATCAAAACATTATATTATCTACAGATGAGGGATGGTGGAGATTAGTGTTACCATAAAAAAACTGAAGTGTACAGGGTATTGGTCTTTTTCATACCTGTTTAGTTCACCAGTCTGGACCCTGTAGGTGGATTTTATAAAATGTATGTAAACTATCATAAGATTGAGCAATTCTCAATCTCAGTCACTGAGTTGTATGTGATGTCATTTCTAGAGTAGTGTATTAAGTGCTCAGTTTTATGCTATTGGACTATTGCTGAGATAAACATATTCCTTAAATTTTAATCAGAATAGAATATCAGAAATAGTTAACTTTTCTTGGAATGGACAACAGTGTTCATTTTAAAGTTATCTTAGGGTTATGTTAATTCTCCCACCTTCAATCATTATATTGTCCAAAGAAATTTAGACCACCCATACCTTCCAAAGAACATTATGCTGACCCCTAGCATTAGAGACCTCATACTGAGGGCACAAAATGAGCAAGAGGTGGCTAGTACTCTCCAGGCATTAAAAAGAACAGTGTTTTCCAGACATAGAAGATAAATTTCACAAATATGCAGAAAACCTTTTGCAGTAAATATTGCTCCTATGATCAGGAATATGCTAAGTCCTTTCCTCAAACTGAACAATAAGTGATTCATTCTTTATCCTCTATTAACAAATAAGGAAGTGTAGAGACTGATAAAGTTATTTAGAATTCTAGAGGCAATACATTCTACATGTAGAACTATTACTTAACTTCATAACCCAGGTGACATAGAAGAAGGGACCATCTTTGAATCAAGCTTGGAATAGTACAGTGTCCTCCATTAGGCTTAAGCTGAAGTACAAGCATTTAATAAGATACAGCAGATTACAATTGGAGGTAGTAAAAGGCAGAGGACAGATCCTTTGACAGACTTCAGTGGAAGCATTGTAGAGCAGACAGATGGGATTCTATGCTCTCTGAATCTGAGAGGTATTGCCTTTTACTACAATCCTTTGACGTGACATGTCACCAAGCACTAGAGAGATGTAATGCTTGGTCTGTGGGACATCACATGCCCACCTACATGGCACTACCCAATCATTCTGTTGGTTCTGTTGCAAAAACCAAGCTATAAGGCTAGATGAAGCCTATTTTGTGGTGTGTCTGGGATCAAGTCTGAGCAGGAAGAGAGAGTGCATGTAAGCTGCATATGCAGGTACCCAAGATCCCATGTTATTCACAACTGCCACAGACCTGTCTTCCACTTCACATTTATGATCAAATTGGGAAATTGGGGCTAGCGACTCTCTTATGATACATTGAAAAAGATCAACCCAAATCAGAGATGCATTTGCAGATGGGTTAGCTCAGTGGGTGAGTACAGGCTGAAAGTAGATGTGGTTGCATTCCAGGCACATTTGAGGACTCCCTTGAAATAAACTGGGTGGAGAAAATACGTCTAGTGGGCAGAACTGAGATTGGCACACATAGCTATCCATGCAATGTGGAAAAAAAATGTGACCCAAGTTGAGATTATTTCTCAGTGATGAATAGCCTGGACTTCTGTTTAAATAACTAGAAGAATAAAAACAAAAAAAAATCAGAGACAAGTGGGTCTGAGATATAAACATGTAATTGCATATATGGAATGGTTATGAAAATCTGAGATTTTGTATCATGTGATAGTGCCGACCAGAACAAATCCACCATGAAATAGACAGGGAGCAACTATGTACTCAAAGTACTAGGCCTGGTAATTTCAGCCAGCCTTCATCATTTGCTCCAGAGCCATCATGATTGAGTGATCACAGTAAACAGAATGACTACAATGGCAGAGACAAGGGGCCCAGATGTGTCCAATAGTGAACACATGGCCCTCATCACTCTTGCCTTCAAAAGTTCAATGTATCAGAAATAGATACAATTTTGAGAACCTAATACACAATTAATCACCAGACAGTAGAAATCTGACTGAACCATTTTGACCTTGGAAGATGTAATGATTGCTCTTGAGTCAGAGAGATGCAAATCATGGATATCAATTTGCTTCTTTATCCAGCAGATCTTCAGCCAACACTATAGTCTCTAGATCCATGGGATGCATGGGATTCTACTCAAAATAGCATGGAACTAGAGGCCTCACTTCATAATACTGAAAGTGTGGGAGTAATTCTATAATCATGATTCACCGATCATATCATATACTATTCTATCAGAAGAACTGAGCTTTAGAAAAAGCTTCTAAAAGTATAGCTAAAGCAAAATCATAAAAGTACAGCTAAACCACAAAGGGGAATACTATGAAAATATGTAGCTCCATCTTTGCAGATACAATAAGTACATTAAATCTAAGACATTTAGTTGATATTATATATCTAACTGGAAAGTAGAAATATCTCCAATAGTAAAAGAAACTGGAGTAGAACAATTATCACCTGTAGTAGAGTTTTATAGGACACACCCTCACCTCTTTATTTTCATATTGCCTACAATGCCTTTCACATGTCAATGGAAAATATAAAAAGTTATGACCAAGACTATGTTCCTCAGAATCCTGAAATATTTCCTCTTTAGCCCTTTAACAAAACACCTTCTAGTGGCTAATCTTTGATCAACATGTTTGAATGAGGAAAGGCAACTTTGAAGAAATTTAAACCATATGAATACTCATTTTTTTTTAAAGACTTACAAAATGGTCAGTTATTGACTGTTATGATTGCTCAATTTTGAATCCTTATCAGAAATTACATATGTAAGTCTTTAGTATGCTAGGAATTTAATAGTAAGAACTAATATTGCATATGTTTTAGTATGGTATGAATATTCATGAATGTATAGAGTTGATGTATGTTTCTGTACATATTGAAGATAACACTGGAACAAGGGCTTTTTAAAAACTCTGACCTAAATATTCAACTGACTCTCAGGACCATCATAAAATGAATTGCATAAATAACATTTTTGTAACAGAAAAAATTGACACCTGATCTCTTCTTAACTAGCTATGCTACATGTAAACATCTCTTCTTTTTTTCACAATTTTATTATTAGGAATAATGAATGCATTTCAAAACAAAATTATTCTTCCATGTAATCATTTTTTAAAAAGAAAGAAAGGAAAGGAAGGGGACAAAGTATCCATGCCTCTGGAAACAATTATGCTATATGAGTCAAACTGGTCAGTGCTGTTTTGCTAGAATACCAAAGGATGATGCTATTAAAAACCTTACCAACACAAAAAGTAGAAAAGTGAGGGGAAAAAAAAGGATTGAAAAGCTAAATATTGCGCACTGTATGTTTGATGCTATGTGGATGGTCTTCATTAATGGCCACATATTGGATGAAGTGTAGTAAAGAGTAGAACTTACACCTTGGAAATAAAAAAGACTGGCACTAATTACATGAATAGCATTGAAAAGACTGTGTGGCTTAATGAGGGTTTTTCAATAATTAAGGCCTTCCAAGCCCTACCCCTAAAGATGTGAAACTACATAATATATCATGGTTCTTATTTTTATTGTATACCTAAAATGTACCAATAAATTTAATGAAAAAAAAGATGTGAAACTCCATATTTTTAAAAAATGAATAACATCTATCTATATCCATTTTTACACCACACATCCAATAATAATTAAGATAACATTGTCCTAGAGATTCAGGGTAAAAAATTTTAATTCTAATCCACTCATTTTAATACCAGTATATTTTCTTAGTTTTAACCAGGATGAAATAGATCTTGAAAAGAGGATTTTGAATTTACACTGGCAGGTGTTATACATTTGTGTATCTAAGCAGTTCCTTTTAAATTATTGTTTCTCATCTGGTGTAGCAGTGATAATATATTGTTGTTAAATATATTAGTATATTTTACATAATTATTTATAATTTCTTTAAAACAGTTTGAGTGCTATATATTCTTAGGTCATTAAAACTTATTTTCATTTATGCACCCTTTGAGATGAGGCAGTAACTTATGAGACAGGAAAATATTGACAACTTAATAGCTCATGTGTATAATAAGTTGCACAGTTTTATATTCTTCTTTAAATTCATATGAACTGTTTTTTATTTCTGATAGATATAACTATAAATATAGTTGCCGTATTATAGTTGCCTAAAATACACATATGTTATATGTTAGAAATAAAAATAGTTGCTAGAATGAATGGATGGATAGATATTACCACATAAATGCACATATTTATACACAAATGAAAATCTCAAAAGCGCTTTGGAATTGTATGGTCAGGGTCAGTGATGAATGTTTGTATGTAGCCTCTGAAAATTCTTTCAACTAATTTTATGTTGGTCATTAAAATTGAGAGTAAGGTAAGTAATAAGTAAAGATAGTAACATTTTTCTTTTAATACTGAGATAATTTGTACTATCCTTTAAACCAGAAAATTACTTTATTTCAGGATTGTGAAGAAAATCAGGGTAAAATGAGAGATTGAGATTCAACAACATACCACTTTTTTTGGTAACATTTACAATAGTTAATTATACAGCTCCATGTTTCTTCTTTTTCCAGCAAGACTATTAATTATATAACCATTTCCATGTAGAATAACACCATTAACAATTCATTGCAAATTTACTTCAGTTTTCAAAGAACTAATGTATATATTTAGTATACTATCAAAGAATTTTAGGAGAACCAAGCCAACTCCGTTGTAATTTTGATTACAAGTGAAAACAAAATATGTAAGTATGCTTATTTAAACAATAAAATAAATAATAAATCACCAAGTATATCCTTTTCACAAAGAATTATTTATATCCATTACTCAAAATGTACTTATTTTTTCAATAATAAGACATAAATATTGTTCACAAGTGATAATTGATGAAGTTGATGTGAGAGTTTCATTCATCCCTTCACTAATCAAATTTATATTGTTTTCAGACTGAGTTTCAAACAGCCTACAAAATTATAGGGATATGGAAATAAAATATATTCCTTCTCTTGTTAACCTCTTGTCTGGTAGAGAACATTGACTTCTATATCTTCAGCATTGTGCTCTCAGTACTAAAATGAAAGCACGTCCAAAGATTTGTAGATCTCTTCAAAATTGTTTTTCTCACAAATTTTTCTCATTTTCTTCAATTTTTAAATGTAACATATTTCTTAATAAAGTTTTTCTTATAGAATAACAAAATCCTTGTCTTCTTGCTCTCCGTGATTGCTTTCGTTTGCACTGTCTGTAGTGGTCACGTTCTTACATCAGCTAACCATCTACATTGCTTTTGCCTTATACAAAGCAAACAAAGTGAAGTGTTAAACCTGCTAGTCAAATTATATATGCTAAAATTTATTTTCCCAATGAAATTATCTAAAACCTATAACTTTTTCCTTTTTGTCACCCTACTTTAAAACATCTGATTTTGGTATTTCTGGAAATAGCTTCTAAATCTTTGTATTTAAATATTAAATGAAAATACATCAATATATAACAATGCACTAATATTTGCTTTATTTTTATGTCCCTTTAGTACTAGAGTTTACTGCTTAAAGAGTTGTGAAAGTAGTGGAAATCCAGATACCTTATTTTCTTGGTGATGTAAAAATTTCTAACTTTCAATAGACCGAAAAAAGAAAGAAAACAAAATTTTTCAAGAACAAGACAAAAAGCGATTGAAATACCTATTAATGTGGAAATCATTTGTTCTAGGAGCAAATGTGAAAAAGGATGTAATCTGTAGAAAATAAAGTGTAGTTGTTTCAGGTCAAAATGATCAGTATTATTTTCTCTAGAGTAACACAGGAAGTAAAGAGACATTTTCATTAATTCCATCTGCCTCACAGATGTCATTTATTGTGAAAGTTGAAAATATACGCAAACCTTATGGCTAATCTGTTTTGAAACACATTTATTTTTATGGTGAGATAAAGGACCAAGCAGATATTATAAACATGCTTACCAAGGCTATATTTACATATTTATTGGACCTTAAAATTTATGTTACTAAATTATCATGTCCAAGTAGTGATTCCAATCTAAAATAACCTTGAGCAATATTTTTTTAACCAGGCCAAAGGATGACTTCTGATTAAAATATTTTCTATTTGATTTTGTTGCAAAAGGATATATTGGTTTACATAATAATATTGTTAGGGAAAATCCTTCTCATTTAGGAAGATTCCTGATAAATTTGGGCTAATCATTTCTCTTGAAATTCTGTTACATTATTTGTTTCCATCAAATTTTGCTTCCAACAAAACACTAAGTAGGTATATCTTATTTATCTTCCAAACTGTGTATATGTATGACATTTTAAAAGATTTCATTTGGTATTTTGAATTTTTAAATAATTTATTATTGTTATCTGTCTGTGACACATAGTGCTATTTGTTTTGGGGAATATATATAAATATACATTCCATATTATTAAATATATAAATACATATATATAAATGATGTTCATATAAAGTAAAATTTGTAAAGAACATACCTCTATGATTCATCTGTATCCTACTTTCTCACTGGGACTGTCTTATGCATTATATACAAGATGTCTGGTGATACAGTGTATAACTGAACTTGCTTATGGTATCTGATACTCTTCTAAGATGAATCAGTTACCAGTCCAGAGGTGGAATTACTGACTTTTATTCCTACTGAAGCATACATTTACAAATGTACCTAGAATACCTAAAAACATATATATTTATATATTTACTATTTTATATTATAATTATATAATATGCAATTACATATAATTACATATACTACACGATCACATTATATATTTATTATATTTATATATTACATATTTTATATAATTGCATATATTATACATATATATACACACACACAAAGAGTAATATCTTGGATTGTGAGTGGCGTGGTTTGCAGGTGTTCAGCAAAATAATTAAACATTTCTAATAAATTTTAACTAGATCAACAAGTGATGTCTTGCAATATGAGTAGTATGTGATACCAAATGTCACATGATCACAGCTGAGCCAGTAGTCTTTCTGCCCCCCCCTTCTCTCTCTGGGATTGCGGGTGATCATCATCCAACACCATGAGGTTATGGAGGTGATCTCATCTGCAGAGAACAAGGAGAAAAAGGTGGAAGACACCTTCATTTCAAATGATATTGGGGAGATGTATAAAATGTGGGAAAAAGTACAAAATTTTGTAGAAAATCACCTCCCAAATAAGGCTGTAGCAGTGTGAGCAATGAATCCGTTTAATGACAGTGCAATATCACATTTCTGCAAAATCTTCAAAAGGAGGCAAAAGCAAGTGCCATCCTCCTTGTTAAAGTTGTGCAAAAACAGGGTCAGGGATTTAGTTCAGTGGTGCTGCCACCTGCCTTGCAAGTGCAGGATCCTGAGTTCGATCCCCAGTACCAAAAAATACCAAAAAATGTTGTGCAAAAAGAAAAAGATTCCATTGAACCAATAGATCAGTGTGATTCTGCTAGTGATAGTGAAAGTCATCCTCCACAATAACCCTCTTCTCTCATCTCCCTCATACCAGCCTCAAAGGTTTTCAAAGGTAAGTGAAGGTTAATTTGTTGTTTTTCTCTATATTTTGTATGCTCTTTATTATTTTATATTATATTACAGTATTGTAATCATTTCTATGTGAATATTTTGGGGTTGTGGTATGAAACATGTGAGTTTCCATTATTTCTTATGAGGAAATTGGCTTTGATATACAAGTGCTTTGGATTATAAGCATGTTTTCAGAAGGAATTATGCTCATGAACCAAGATACATGCATACATACATATATACATATGTATATGCATATATGTGTGTTTGTATGTATACACATATATCTGTATATGTATTATATATATTCATATATATATATTCCTTATCTATCAGCTAAGAGGAAAGGATGAAAGTTCAGAAAACACCGGTGAAATAAATAGCCTACAAAATCATCTGCAAAGTTATAGTCATACAGATATATTTTCTCAGTATCATAAAGAAAGATGTGAACTATTTATCTTAGTTTTTGATCCAGCATCTGCGCTCAGATAAAAAGAATCCTCAAGTCCAATGAACATAGAATTACAATAATATATGACATTCTCTTTAAACCAGCAAGATTACATGTAATTATGGCTCCACTGAAACTTAGTTATATGTGTAGTAGACAAAAATAGAAGTGAAAAATAAGAGTTACAGGTGAATGCAAAAACTAACTCCTTCATGTTTTTTCTATGACTTCACAACTGTAGAAAAATTTGAAGTTTTGATTTCATTAACATATCATATATTGTTTTCATTTCTTTGAACAATATGTATTATATATCCTGTATATTGATGAAATAGCATCAGAAATTTCATTACTAGGTTTACATTGAAAGAGTTTAAACATGATATCATCAAACTAAATATCAATTTTATTCCACCAAGGCTAAATTTCTGGCTTCTCTGACACTTTAGTGCATACTTTAGACAATGAGAATTTTTTTTTACAAATACGCATATGTCTTCTAGGAAAAATGAGTGGAAAATTAACAAAGAGAGTAATAGCCAAACATATAAAATATGCCACCAGACCGACGTGGGAGACTCTAAAAGCCATACACAAACTTTAAATCTGTTCCCAATACTGCTTACCTTCTGAAACAGGACAACTGATAATGCGAAGGACTACAATACTCATCACAATGTTCTGACATAATTCCCTGGAGCTGCAGGCCTATGACACTTTTAAGCCTTTGAAACTAACATGTTTAATCTTCTGAAATAAACAACTTTACAGTCAACTTTAAATCAATATCAATATCTGATTTTCATCATTCTGTTGCCTTCTCTAATTCAGATAGCATAATTCTACTATTGATCAATCTGTTATGTTCTATGGCAATTTAAAAATACAAATATCAATTTCGGTTACTTGGAAACAGTTTAGGAGAACTCATGAAAGCTTCTCATCTATTTTTAACATTCTTGAGTACAAGAGTTTGCAAATCTGTCCCTTCTTTACCAGCCTGTACCAGTATCTTTGCTTGGGAAAGGAACTCAGGTGAAGAGTTAGAGAAATCCTCAAGGATTTGTTGTTGTTCTTGTTGTTATTTTCAGTTTCCTGGCTAACCACGGTACAATAATAATGGAAAATATTCTCAGTAAAATGTAATTTCATTATTTTAAATTCATACTTAGAGCAGCTGTATTTGATCATACACATCTGCTTGGTCTTATGAAACGAGAGGTTTTTAAAGAGTGCTTAAAAATCCTATATTTCTTTTCTTCCTTGCAGCTCAAATCCTCACTGCCTGATGTGTGTGTTCAGCTGGTTTCTCCAAACTGTGGTCTCAGTCTCAGTGACCTCGGTTGCCTAGTTACAAAATCCTCTTTGTGATTTGTGAGATGCTTGTCTTGATGGAGAGCAATGGATTTATGTTTTCCTAAAGTAAACTTAAGAGAGTTTCTATTTCAGAGTAGAGCATATTAAAACCAGTATATCTTGGTAAATTTAGAATTTGTACTTAGGGAGTAAAATTATGAACTTGAATTTTTTCTATCCAAATTCTATTGAATATTGCCAACATTTACTTCCTGGTCTAGGAAAAAAAATCTCAGTCAGCTATGGCTGCAATTTGAGCTCCTTAGAAAATAAGCTAACTCTATATAAAATATAAAGTGTAATTATAAGAATATGTTACAAATATTTATCATACATCTTTTTGAAGACAATTACTTTTAAATGAATCAGCCATTTACAGTGCACTTAGTTTTGCCATCCCTTCAATAAATGATCTTGAAGCGAACTATATTTGTAATAATTTTGATGCTGGCAAATATCATCCATGATGCATATTATACTTCATTATTTTCATTATGAAAGTGTATTTCACTTTCTAAAATTCCAAATACCTATGCTAGTGTCCAAATAGAAGGCTTCTCAGATAAATATTCAAACTTTTAAATGCAATTTTCCCAGTCTTTTTTCACCAGATAATCATACCCACTAGTGCATAAACAAAATTAAAGTGATTTTTGTGGCTTTATACATACACACTAAAATAATAACACTTGTTTATTGCAAGAATGTGAGTGCACATTTCTGAAGATTAGCTTAAATAGGAGCCAATTGGCAAACTGAACAAAATAACATGGTCAGGTTATGAAATAATAAGCCTATTATGTCATAGCCCATCAGCTACTTGCACACTAAAACATGCAGTCTCATTGAAGTTATTATAATTGGTACCAGCTGCTTAACTGATTTTTCTTTCTTTCTTTTCTATTTCTTTCCTTTGTTCTTTTTTCTTGTTTTGAACCAGAGCCAACTTGACTTAAAAGCACTGCTATTAAAAAGAGGAGACTGAAGAACACCACCAATATCCATATTTGCATTTCTCTCAACCCGTTTTCTTGAAGACACATCTCTAACATTATCTGAGGTATATCGAGAGTCACACACCATTTAATGCCAAATGTGGGAACAAGGCTTTTTATGTCTAGTTAATGACAATTGTCTTCTACAACAAAATGATTTTCTTATCTATTTTTTCAAAAGTGATTATTTACAAAAGGATAGTAATTTAAATAAACTGTAAAATTGCAAGCTAGTTAGAGAAAGTATTACAAAGTATTAAATTGAATTTTGTTAATTTAAAAAGGAAAGTCCGGGGGGAAATAAGAACCAAGAGAGATTATGTAAAGGTGCAAATTTCCAATGATGAATGTCATTATATTGTATAACTAAATTGTACTAATAAAATAAAATTTAAAGAAAATAAAATAAAAGGGAAAGTTTCAGCAGGCTGGATTGTGCAGACCTGCAATCACAACTACAAGCAAAGCTAAGGTAGGAGGAATGCAATTTTGAGACCAAACTGGTCATCTTAGACAATATCTCAAAATAAAATAAAATAAAAAGCACTGGGGATATAGCCCAGTGATAGAGCATTGGGTTCAATCCCCAAAAGTACCAGAAAAATACATAAATATGTGCAAACATAAGTAAAATAAATAGATACATACATAAATAAAAGGGAAAGTTTGATTTAGACAACTGAGAGGGACTCCTAAATCTGCTCAATAGAGAGTATGCAGAAAGTTTATACAGAAGTAATTAAACAGCAGAACAGTCAAAAGCATGGTTATACTAAAAACAGAAGTAATGAGGAAGTCATAGAAAGAATGAAAGTGTTTCCCACAGAGTCACATTCAAAAGAGAAACAAATATTTAAAAAAATATGTGACAAAAGAAAAATCAGGGCTTGACAACAATTGGATAAAAGGAATATGGAGTATTGATACATTAAAGCAAATTCCATATTTTGAAAAACATTTGTACATGCAAGAAACATACATTGAGCACATGATGCCTGCCAAGTGTTCTTCCACACTCTGATTAAGAAGACCAGTGTGTCACAGATACATATGGTCAAAATTGTCTTACCGCCTCATCGGTAGATCAGCATGTCTGTTTGTGATTCAACGATTTGTTTGAATGTTTTGTCTTACACTTCATATGTCTTTCAAAGGCTTGGAGAGGAATAAGTATGTGTATATAAAGCTATAAATACAAAGATCCTGTATTCTAACACAGATCATTTTATATATAAATAATCTGATAGCTCAAAAGGTAAAAATGCCCTAGATCATTTTTCTTATGAATTACCCCATCTCTTCTCTTCCTGGAGATCTTGTAAATAACTTCTACTTTCTCCATTCCTAAGGAATCTTACCTCTTTTCAACTTAAACTAAAGGAATCCAAGTCAATATGTGAATTGCATGTAGGGAAAATAGATGAAGTCAGTCCTGCATAACTCAATCCTGTAAGCTAATTAATACTCTTCCCCCAAAGCCCTTTAATTGCAGAGTAAATTATATTCTCAAAGAAAGAAATAACATTCCCTTGTATGCCATACCTCTAATTTCTTCCTCATAATACAAATTCCAGATATTTATGGCTAGATGAGGGCTGCTGGGTAGTACTGGTATAGTGAGCCTTTTCTTGAACCATAGTTTTGTTAGCAGGTGAGACACGAAATTCAGATACTTGTCAACAGGGAGAAAACAAGGGTTTCTCAAAGTTGGCACTATTGACATATTGACCCAGATAATTTTTTTGTTGCAAGTAACTGCCCTGCACACTGTAAGATATTTAACAGCATCCCTGACCTCTAATCACTTGATGACAGTGGATTGCACAAGCCACCACCTCCCTCAAAGTTGTGACAGTAAAACGTATCCAGATATTTCTAATGTCTCCTGGGAACAAGGTTAAAATAGCTGAAAATTAAGAATCATTGATGTAAGTGGACCTCAATACATCCTACAAATATTCCAAAGTAGTTCACATTGTAGAAATCATGCCACTAGCCTGTGTTCTTGGACTCCTAAGATGATTTCCTCTACCTGTGGACGAAAATCATACCTTACATAACTATATAGAAAGAAGTTCTTTCCTCACTATGGCTTTAAGTTTGTTTATTGAAGGCTGACACTAGATTCTTACTGGTTCTGAGACTTTATCTCCTGGAAACTAAAATACTTCTTTGCAGATATCTGTCAATATACATATATATATATTTTTTTTTCTTTTTAATGTTATTCTGTATTTTTATTTTAAAACACAGAATAAACATGTTATTTTTTTTCTCATTTTCCACATTCAAATGGTCTGACAATTTTTTACCATCTGATTAAATTTACTTGGAAAAGTTAACAGTGTATTCAACCACATTTCTCACTGTAATTTGAAGTTCAGGTTTGCACAAATCAGATACAAATATTCTGAAAATTTGTATATGTGCTTTATATTAAAGACTATTTGCTCATGGAGTTAAACCTATAGGTTAACATGCAAACCCTACTTTGTAATTATTTGGCTATAGGAAATACCATTTTTCAGTAAAATTATAAACTAATTTAATAAAAAGAATCCTGAGTTGTTAAGTCTGCTTCATTCTCAACCAATGTTTCGTAGGAATATAGTCTCATCAGATCTTTATATTTCTGGATTAATAAGGAATAGAACAAATTAAATCAAATATTTAAGATAACTGGAATGATAAAAATAAATAAAAACATTTTCTGCTTTTTTCTCATAAGCACTGAATGAAATTATATGAATTGTGTACTCTTTCATATGTTTTTGAGTTCTAATACCAAAGTCATCTTAATATCATGAAAATCTGAAATTATTCTTTTGTGACAGTGGTTGTGTTTTAGCTATATAAAAGCTCACTACCTTCTCAAAGACCAAATTTGAATCATTTGATATTGTCCTTTTATTGGTCCTCAACTTTTCTTTACTCAATTACTCAATAATATGCATAGGATTTAGAGATTAAATCTTAAAATTCATCAGTTTCTACTTGAATTCCATCTTTAGAAAATGATATCATAATAGGCAATATTTAGAAGGGAAAAACATTTTAAAGGCTTTTCAGTTTGCTAATATTCTTTCATTTGGTTAATATCCTAGGAACTACTCTATTGATCCTATGTTGAAACTTAACATTTACGTAGCATTACAGGACTGGATTGCCAGAGGAAGTTTATAGATTTTATGTACTTGTCTTTTTTTTCGCCAGCTTGCTATAATCCTTGAGGCTATGAACTATTTCTTAGCTCACTGTATGGTATCATGTGCAGAGTAGGTGTTCAATTAATATTTGTTGATAGGTTCTATGACTGATGTATTTCTGCATGTAACAGTTTCAAGAGCCTAGTATGGAATTTTGAGCTTCTCTAAGACTAAGTGGCAAAATATAGAGAATTTACAGTAACAAGTTTAAGAGATAATGTACTGTACATTAGTTTGTTGCATCCATGGCACAAGGAGACCTTATGTATTAATATTAGCTTTGAAGTATGATGTCCTTAGTGAAAAATAAAATGTATTGGAAATCTAATGGCATATACTGAATTTATTTGTCTGATTTTAAGTATATTCTACTTTCAGGAAATATAATCATTTTAAAATCTGGAAAATTCATGAGAAGAAAATAACCTTGCCTAGTTTTTTGGAAATAGAAAATGAAATAAGAATATTTTTTCTACAATTAATTGGTTTCAGTATGGTAGAAAATTTCCTAAAACGTTTTGAGATAATTTGACTTTCACCTTCAAAGCTTTATTTGAGGAAGAAGAAAATGTGTTACTTCATTTTCTTGGAAGATAATCTCCAGTTTTCTATTGCTATTATCAGGAAATCTATAACTACTTGTCTACTTTCATATATATATATCATCCTATTTAACTTCCTTGGTGAAACTTTGGCATTTTGTATGAAATATGTGCATTGGATTATTATCAGACATAACTACTTGCCAAAAGCAGACTAAAATCTGTGCAAGTAGGTCAAACACCATGACAGAGAGCAGGCACAGAGCCACTGAAGGGCTCTTTACTAATCAGATGGCTCACAATGAAGAGCCAGGCATTTATTTATTAATTGTCATTCAAAACTATGTACATTTCATAGTAAATGCCTAGATATTTACAACTTAGAATTATTTCTGAAGGTATTCTCTTACTTATGTACATTCTATTCTAGGACTTAAGAAAAAGTTAAAGCATTTCAGCATTACTATACACACACTAAATATGAAATGCAGTTTAAAAAATATGTATGGCTGACTTGCTAAGGCTATATCTAAGTAATGTCTTTTCCTCGCAGAATAGTCAGACTTGAGTTTATAGTCTCAATCCAGGGATGGGTATATCTTTTTGGACATTTTGGAAGAGTTCATTTAGAAGTAGCATTTTTGTCTATAGTACATTTTTTTGACCTACCAAGTACTGCTAGATTTTTAAATTTGGATTTCATTTAAGAAAAAATGGAGTTCATTTGGAACCAAGACTCATGAATAATGTAAATGATGGGGTTGGGATGTTCCATTTTCAGCCCCTACATAGTCTGTTTTTAATAGTTCTAAGATTGATTTCTGTTTTTGCACAACTTACATATTTGCAAAAAACTACAGTGAGAGGTTTTCCAAATTCTTTGTCCAGTGCCATAAATAGACTCTCTTCCAGAATGTCCATTTTAAAGGACAATACTGCTTTGAAGAAATAAATTTAGGTATATTTCTAAAAAGAGATTATTTACAGTCATATTCTATACTTTCACTTTTGAAAACTAAATGACCACCAAGAATATGCAGGAGTGGGATCTGGATTTGTGGTGTCATGTGTTCCGTCAGAGGTCTCCAAGCAAATCCAGAGAAAGTATCTTGAAAATTACTACTACTAATAATAATGATAACTTTTCAGAGACAAAATGCCTTTCTCTGTGATCTTCTATCTTGGTGCTTACCCTTATTAAATTAACTATTTCAGTGTTATGTGATTGTTCTAACTTGGGAAGTATTTGTGTTTAGACAGTTAACATAAGCTAATAATTCCCTGCTTTCCTCACCATTGTGATAGGCAAGAGGTGGGCATTTGACCCAAAAAAGAAAATGTTGGTTAGGAACCCGAAAAAAATGCATCTTCATTTCTCTTTTTTGTCTTAAATTAGGGGAAGAAAACTGACATTTTTAAATTGAGTCTAAATATTTGTAGAAAACTCAATAAAATGTGAGTTCCTTCTAGAGAGCCTGTGAAGCCAGCTATAACTGGACAACTGTAATTTGGGGGGATTTATTTCCATAGAAAATTAAAGCTTCCCTCTAAACCCTTTTTAATTATATACCTTCAGAAAGGACTTCTTTGTCTCCTGAGGGTAGGCTCATGCTGCCTTAACATTGAAAGAACTGAGTCACAGTTCTTTAAGTCTTAAGTTTGTTGTTGCCTTTAATGTTT
>NW_004624777.1:17897177-17909547 GCF_000247695.1 Heterocephalus glaber
TTCTCCACTCTTATGGAGATTCTCTATTCTTTGTGCATTGGATCTCCTTTCTAGTCCACACAATTTTTAAATTTATTTCTTTGTTGGTCTACTTCATTTATTGGTATATTAGGGTTCTTCAGAAAAACACAACAGGAGATAGATAGATAGATAGGAATTGATCTCTCTGTTTACAAAGCCAGAGAAGGCCCATGATCTGTCATCTCCAAGGTGAAAACCTATGAAACATGGTAGTGCTCGTCAGTTCAAGCCCAGAAGCTTGAAAGTCAACAGACCCAAACATGTAAGTCTTGTGACAGTTAGGTTTAATTGTCAAATTAATTGGCTTGGGAGCCAGCCAGGGGATTAGTAATACACACTTGCTGGTGGGTCTGGGTGGGTCATGGAAGGGAGGTTTTAGGGTCTGTATCTGTTTCCTGGACCCTTGCTCTCTGGTGCTCATGCCATCCCACTCTGCTCCCAGGCCACCAAGAAGGCCACCAGCTTTCCTCTGTCAGCCCTTCGGCTATAATGTTTCTGCCTTGGAACCAGCTGACCATGGACCAAAATTTAGGAAACTATGAACCACACAAACTTGTCCTCCTTTCAGGAGTAGGTGGCAATGATTGGAAAACTGACCAAGACAGTCTTACCATGGAGGCAGGAGAAGACTGAAACTCGAGGTAAAAGAGTCAGGTGGGGGAAAAAGGGCAAATTCTCCCTTCTTCTATACTTTACTCTACTCAGGACCTCAACTGACTGGATAATTCCTCGCCATATTGGAGAGGATAAATTGATCTTATTGAGTTTAATAATTCAAATGCCAATTTCTGAAAACACCCAAATACACACACATTTATATCTTTCCTCAAAATTGTTTTTAGAGTCCTCAATACTCATTTTGGTTCATGGATTATATTTTCTATTGTTTTTCTGAGTATATAAATGATAAATTATTTTCATTTTCGTCTCTGAAATGTTTCTGTTTTCTCCAATTTTTTTCTTTTATATTATTCCATTATGGATTTGGTGTGTATCCTTCCTTTTGAGCTTTCCTCAAACTAAAGATTTCTAATTTTTCACAAAATTTTATGATCAGGTCCTTAAATAGAGGATTAGAATTCTTTGGCCTATGGAATACCCTCAAGAAATACTCTTGATTCCTTTTTCTTTTTTTTACTGGTACTGGGGATCCAACTCAGGACCTTGGGCATGCAAGGCAGGCACAGTGCCAGTGGGCTAAATCCCTGGCCCTTGACGCCTATTTTTGAGAATTAAATTTGTCTGTGAATATTCTGATGACCAAGAGGAGAGCCAGATATCACAGTCTTATTATATAAATTTTTATGTAATCATCTGATTGTAAATATTCTTTTGAATGAATTTTAGAAAAAAGGAACTATATCTTCTTTTTTGTTTTCTTTATTCAAGTTATACCTAAATGGGTATGTGTTTATTTAAAAGTCTAATATGGATCCTTTTTTATATAAGCATACTCAACATACAAATAAAAATGAAAAAAATAAAAATGAAAAGAAATCCTAGAATTTATAGATAAATATGTGTAGCTATATGAAAAAGTTTTATGATAGTGTGTTTCAGATTGTGTGTTCATAGGAAGCAAATGATATCATATTTGACAAAGCATCCCGTGAGGATCCAATTGGAGCTCAACACAATCATGGTTCTCCCAGGCATATATCACTCATAATTCTGATCTGTCATAATAATTCCATTTCATATCTTCAGTCTGATTCTGGAGTAGAATTACCAGATTCCTTCATAATTACACTCATTAATACATGACCTCTGTTGTACTTGGGGAATCACTATTAGTTCCTTCATGATAAGGACATAGAAAATCCTCGTTAAGAAATGGGCAATCTATTATTTGTTTCTTTATTTTGTAGTAAGGTTATAACACCAAAAGATTTTTCTACATTCTTTTCATTCTTCAGAACTGAGATCAAAGATAAAT
The DNA here is from genome assembly GCF_000247695.1 of Heterocephalus glaber. Next base: position 17,899,135 of record NW_004624777.1, read on the forward strand.
CCTCACATGAGAAGATTTTCCTTAATATAATCATTTCAAAATTGTCAGCATAGATTTCCTTTCCAAGTTTGATGTTCTGATCTCTTTAGATAAAATTCACAAGCATTATCATAGGATGTATGATGTATGATGGAAAGAAGGTGATGAAATCAAAAAGATTTTTCAATGTGAGGGAGAGTGGTTTGAAACCTATATAAATCTTTATTAACTGTTCTCCCTTGGGCCTGGTGTAAGTTATGAAAATATCAACTTCTATGTAGGTAATAGATCTCCTAAAATCAAATCTTACAAAATTCAGCAAACCATTATTTCTATCTTTTCTAAATTACATGGAAATCTTATACAATAGACTGGTTGAAATAATCCAGGTAGCAATAACTTTTGCTTTACCAATCTGTTGTGAATTTGGTACTGTAGTATATGTTTACTGATTTTACTAGGCTTAATAAAGCATAGGTGAGCCCTAAAAACTTATAGTTTCATTATAGCACAGACAGTGGGTTAAATTGAGATTTCCTTTTTAAACCACTGGATTGGTCTCTACTACTGCACACCTGAAGTGCTATGATCCAGTATGTCTTCTCTGTTAACATGAGAAGTTAAACTGTGTTTATACTATATACATGTCTTGTACTAACGCACTTATCATATTAAAACCTACATTTATGGTCCAGGTAGTAGTCTGCTAAAACCCACAACTATATGTAAAATAACTGCAGCAACAATAAAAATCTTCCTCTAAAATGTCATTATCCATAGAGCTCATCAGCAGTATACCTGAGAAGGTAAGTTAAAAGACAATACACTGGTTCATATTGTGAAAGTTTAGGAAATACTACTTAACCGAGAAATATTGTGACACTGAATTAATCGATACTGATTCTGATACTTGATGACAAGCTATAGAAAGTTATGCACATTGACAACAATCTTTTCTGATAGAAGACACAGTCACCAGGAATAAAAAATAAAGTGCATAAAAAACTCATTGTTTTATCATATTCTACTGTAATATAAATTCTCCAAAAAATGGTAAAGTCATAAAAAAGGAAAAGTAGTTGCCCAATTTCTACTATTTTTTGCATCACACTTTTGTTGCAAATTTTTTGTTACCAATTTTTTACAAGGGCTTATTTTGTCAGGGGAATCAGGAAAACATATTTCTTTCTCAGTGATGACTGATCATTTTCTGTTCACTTTAATATTTAATGGACATCAGGGCCGGGGATTTAGTTCAGTCGTTCCACCGCCTGCCTTGCAAGCCTAAGGTCCTGAGTTTGATCCCTGGTACCAAAAAAAAAAAAGAATTTGATTACATGGAATTACTGACTATTAATGATCATCTCTAATTAGAATGAATAGGATATCACAAATTTTGTACCTCTGTTTTCCAGTGACTTGTCAGTGTGGGCAGATTGCTAGATCAATCATCCATCCTCACATACATAAAGCAAATTTAAATAAATTTTAAGATATTTACATTTTATTCTTTATATTTAATAAAAATAATACAGTCTCTGTTATTTATTATTTTAAATAATAGAGTAGTAGGATTCATTTCACTCTCATTTATATATTTTCATACATAGAAATATTCTTATTAAGTGCAAGACTAAAATTAGAATATGATGTGGTGAAGGGAGAGACTTTTAATTTAGATCTAATATTCTATACCAGTTCCACAAATCCTCAGTCACCAACTTCACTTACAGAATTTGAGTTCAGAAATTTTCAGAATTGGCAAATTAACACAATTGGTTTTCGTTGGAGAAAGATTTTCAAATGAACATGAACTGAGAGAGGCTGCAATATGAGACAAATTCTGTGAAGCCCCAGTGGGAAAGAGCAATGTGGAATTGCTATTGGATTTCTGGGAATGTGGAAACTTTACTTGGCAGGCCAGGGTTTATGAGCAAAACAGAGTTCCCAAATGTGAAACTGTCTGGCAGACAGTTTTATTTTTAAATTTTTTACAACTCTAAATTTCAACCATTTAAATCATGCATGGATTTTTTTTTAAATCATAAAACTATTAATTTGTATTCACTCAAAGTTTGAGGCTATCCAGAAAAGTTAAAGAGAAGCAAATAGGTGTATAATTCAAGAAAATACATTTGCTTTTGACAAACAAACAATAAAAACCAGTTGGATTTCACATTTACGTATATTGCGGTGTTCTTCCTAAGCAATGCAATGGTATTCTCCAATAAAAATTGGGGTAGAAGAAGGGACAAATTCCTCAAAAAAAAAAAAAAAACACAATACCCATGAGCAATTGTGGCTGTAAATGCCCCATCCATTTGAATGAACGTGCTAGTCTTCTTTTTTTCCAACATAACAGTTTGGTTTCTCCATTATAAAAATGAAAATACTTTCAAATGAACTGAAACATTACTCTCATGGAAACATAATCTTCAGATTTCTCCATCATATAACTGAACTGAATGTAGAACTTTGTTTTAAACTATATTGTGCTTATAGGATTATTTCATTTTTATGCTTTAAAAAGAATAATTAATTTCAATAAGATTACTGGTGATTTTTAACTCATTCTGTTTTTTATTCAGTTTATATTAATCATTTCTATTTATATCTCATAATGAAAATTTTAATTTTAAAATATACTAGTTACTAGTAATGTAAGTAATATTTCTTAAAATAATTTCAAGTATGGAACACCAGTCTATGCTAATGAATGATAAAAAATTGTATTGACTGTCAAAGTGCAAAATGTGATGCACACAATGTGTAGAAATTATAGAGAAATTTGATCTTAACCTACTTGGTTCTTCATTCAGAATTTCATTTCAACATCGACATTTGGCCTTCAGAATTAAAACAATCACAGCTACTATAGTTGGCACAAAAACGTATTTATGCAATTGTTAGTTTCATACTCTCAGAGGTCATCTGCCACATCTTGAAGAAATAGAAAGTTCTTTATTTTTACTCAAGAATTACAATGCCTATGAAACAAAGTATAGAAACACCTTCCATTAGCTGCTTCATGGTAATTAATTGGGGTGAACTCCTTCAGCATCTGAAGATTTTACCCACATCCCTTGGGTAAAGCTCCAATTCACTGAAACATGGATAAAGTACTACATTTAACTTTGCAATTCTATTTGTTTAGTTCAGTTTTACTTTTTTTTAATGTCATTTACTTCCAAGTCTAATCGCTATTCTTTCCTGTTCTTCTTCCCTCCCTCCCTCTCTCTTTCTTTCTTTCTGTTTCTTGGAGGGTGCCAGGGATAGAACTCTGGACCTTGTGCTTGTAACTCAGGCCGGGGCACCACTGAGCTAAATCCTTGGCCCATGTCTTTCTTTCATTGGAGGAATCAACTTTCATTTCCAAACCAGCATTCTGCTCTATACATCTTGTCATTTGCCTTAGAAGTAGGTAGACCCTTTCTGTGTTTAGCTGTTATTTTTTATCAACTGGAACTTAAATATATTCTTCATCATTACCCCTACCCTAAAAGTCATGTTTTCCCAAACAATGTCACAGATTTCTGCCCTTAGTCCATTCCTGGAGCTGCCCTCCAACATTCAAGGTTAGGCTTTCAACACCATGAAATCATTAATCGATCTCTCATCGGCAAAATAACTGTGCAACACAGAAAAGAATAATTCATCTGCAATATTCTGAAGATCTATGCAGCATGAAAGATAATAGCATCAGTTTTAAAACTTTTATGTTGCTGACTAACAAAAGCCAATTAAGAGGCTATAGATGAATGTTAATATCCATAATTATGATATTTAGGGATTATACTTAGATATTTGAGTTTTTACAAAATTAATCAGAAACATGAGCCTCATCAAATGATACAGTGAATTGAGGTGGTCTCTATGTTATGCCCCTTCAGCTTGCGAGTAAGCTGACTCTCTTAACACTTTACTCCAAATTGTAATACTCTGAACACCCACAAGACAGCTCCAGGAAGCCTACTGCACTAGTTTGGACTGGAAATGTCCCAGAAGGCTATATACTAAAGGCTCAGCCCTAACTTGATGGTATTAGGAAGTGGTGGAAACTAAGCAGTTAGGTCTAAGGAGAGCTCTTCTGGTCATTAGGGATGTCCCCTTGAAAGAGATATTCGAATCCCAGCCCATTCTTCTTTCTCCATTTTGCTTCCCAGCTGGCATGAGATGAGAAGTTTTGCTCCAGCACACACTCCCTGCCATGATATACTGCCTCTCCACAGGCCCAAAAGCAAGCAGCCCAACCAACCATGTACTGAGAACTCTGAAAGGGTGAGCTAAAACAAATCTTCCTTTTTTATAGTGGTTATCTCAGGGTTTTTTGGTATAATAACAGAAAGCTGACTTATACATCTAGTATAATACAACAAATTGCTTTCTTAATATTTCAAGGATGTAGAATGTACCTACATTGCTCACAGAGCTGCTCAGTTTATGGATCAAGTTTGCCAGTGCTCCATTGGGATTATGTGGCTCAGGCCTTGACCTTTCTGCCCAGAAACACTTGAAATGCCATTGCTATGTTTAACACTTTTCCCCACCACAGCAGTAGCTTGTTGAAGTTAGAATTCCTACTCATTAGTCTTCTGAATTGTGAGGAACTGAGAAGGAAATGATTTTAAAGCTGTTTAAATCTCAGAAACTGGCAATGATGAGAGGTATGGATTTTGCCCTCTGCTAAGGCCAGCTAAGATGCCTTTCATAATCTGGGCTCCCGCAGTCTCTGTCTCATAGAGATTCCACCATAATGGTAATTCTCCCTACCCACCTTTGGGAAAGATCTGACTTCTGTTATTATTGCTGCCACTTCAGATATAAAAGAAAAACCTTTGGAATTATAGTTGAGAATACTACCCAGGCCAAGACTGCAATGTGGAAGCTATTCCAGTTTTGACTGGCCTCTCTTGCCCCCTAGTGAATTCAAAAGTTTGTTTATTAAACTTTTTTTGTAATTATTACCCATTAGAGAGATAGTTCAGTGGAAGGTATGCTGGTATTATTGGAAGAAAAACCATATTATAAGTTGAATTCTTCTCTTTATCCTGTCATACACACTCAATAGATTGTATCATATTCTAATTTATTGTGGGTAAATTCCTTTAGACATAGTAGGTTTATACAGATCCAATTTGCTTCCAAAATTTTTATGTAGTCTTGCTCTCTTCTTTACTTTTACAGTTCTTTGTTATTTTTGTTTAATATGTTCTTTCTGTATCATTAATTTTCACAGCAAGCTGTATTCTTCCACTACTTAGAACTGCTAAAGTCTTATTTTTCTATAGCATAATACTTCATACAAGGAATATAAAATAGATATTCATTAAAGGGTATAGAATTGCTATAGAGAATTACAAATGTAGTTACATTTTAAACTATTTTCATATCTAAAATAACTAGCTGTATTTCATTTGAAATATGAATAATGCAAATAAATACATGAATATGACAATGTGTCCTTTGTAATTTGGATAGCCACTGTATGGACAGCAAGTTAATTTAATTCATTTTGCTTCCTATCCCAAAGGCAGAAACATACTGACAGTAGATTAAGTTTGTAACAGCAATGTACCCCACCCTTAGATGTACTTCTTTGGACCACATACCAGAAGACAAAAAAATCTATTAGGTTTGAGCGAAGCTTGGAACAAGAAAAAGCTTTGCAGCATGTCTTGGCTACAGTTCAAGCAACCCTGAGCCTGACCACAGTGTCTGGAAGACTCTCTGAAGTTGGTGAGGCTGCCTTAGTGAGAGAAGAAGTAAGTGTAGTATTTATAGCAGCATCCATGAGACATTCACAATGCAGTCACTTGGCATTTACATATAAAACCATGTCATTTGCACCAGGCAGTAATATACCTTTTAATAAACAACTCTCGAGGTGGCATTGAGCCCTGGTAGAAACACAAAACTGTCTATGGGGGAACAATTGATTGTATATCCATAAATGCTTCTAAGAAGCTGATTTTTATCAGGCCTGTGCAGTCATAAAGTGAGAAGGGGCCAGCAGCATCCACTGGAAGCTGGAAATTGGACATGAGGGATAGGTCTACCTCACCTACCCTGACTCTATCTTTGCCTATCTCTCAAAGGCAGCAGAAATGGAAGATGCACATGATCTCACTGCATGTTTTGTTGAGCGCCAAGTTTGATTTAGCCACTGATGTCCTAAATTTTCTATCTATCAGTTACAGATACAAAATCAAACCCATAACATTGTCTTATTTCTCACAGGTACCGAGTTTACTCCCTGGTTCTCCTTCTGTCCTAGGTTTTATATTCTTATTTACAGACCTTCAGCCAGTACTGAACACTAGGGGCTGATGGAAACCTCACCCAGGCATGTGTTGATTCCAACCCATAAAGCAGTGGCTTTCCACTGGGCTTCTTAGCATCTCTCTTGCCAGCTGTAAAGTCCAGCAAACTGACAGAATGCGAACATCAGCTACAATGCAGGGCACACTTCTCCATGTCTGTCCCACCCTCTCATACCTTGCCCTCCAAATCCTGGCTGTCCTGAACTCAGATTTTCATCTCTAGATAGCCAGTAACTTCAGATTTTCTGCTAGCTTTTCTGTTGCTTGTCTATAATCATTTTTCTTTTTTTCCTACCTTCTTCTCATACAGAGCTAAGTAATTGGCAAATATTCTAAGAACAAAGAGGGTTTATAGAACACTTTCTTTGTGCTTCCATTCTCCCTACCATTTTTGGCCCCTAGTCCTGGCTGTCTGTACAGGTTACAAATTCCTTCAAACAGAATTTTTCTGATACTTTCCTCATATTTTGTTTTTTTCCGTGGTTGAGGAGCATTATGGTGCCACACGATAATTCTTTCTGGCTCAAGTCATGAGCATACGCTAACTATGTCTTAATAAAACTAGAAGCACCAATGACATTTCTAACTTTTCCAATATCCTCAATTTCAATGTCCAATTACCTAATAAAATATTTCTTTGAATATCTTATATTTTATATTCATAGATGGGAAATAAAAATCACTTGAATAAAAGCAAAGTAATAAAAGAAAAACTTTTGAACTTACATTGTGTGGCATTAAAATATTTATTTACAATACTTTAATGAACAAATGTATCTCATATGGTCTAAACTACTACTAAAGGTTAATAGTAGTATTAAGAAAACTAGAGCACAGAAAAGTTAAACTCACCATGGTTATCCGAGGTCACAAAAGTGGTAAGTAAATGATTGAAGAATTAAACCAAAATAATTTGGCTTTAGAGTTCAAAGCCTAAATAACTATTTTATTATACAAATAAAAATATTTCAATGATTGTAACTTCTAGTTTAATTTTCTGCCAAGAAATTATGAAACAACAGAAAAATGCTAAAATATACTAGAAATATTTTTTCTTTGATTCATTGAAAAGAACTGAAAGAAAACTAAGAAAAGAGGCCTTGTGTCATTCATTGATACTTAGTGCTAAGTTTGTCTACTCTCTAAAATCAACTTATATATCTATCTTGCATCTTGGAAAATACTATCCTAGCTAATAGATTTTACCAAAAATACTTGTATCTTTTCATATTTTTTAAATAAATCAAGGGGTAGATATTATATTTACTCCAACAAAATTTTAATTATAATATTTCACATAAATTTATTAGGTACTGAATATATAGAATAATGAATTCCTATTTTAATCATCTTTATGATTACTTTGTTAAATGAACATATTTTCATGTTTGTTGTTTTTCCTGTGGGGGTTAGCCCAAACAGGAAAATATAAATAAAAATTTTAAGAACATATCTGAATAATGATGGCAAAATGGTGGGGAGAAAGGAAAGGAAAAAGAAAAAGTACTAAAAGAAAAGGAAGGAAGAAAAGGGAAAAGAAGAGCCATACATGTAATCCCCGCACTCTGGGAGGCTGAGGCAGAAGGATCACACGTTCAAGTCCAATCTGGGCAACTGAGTGACTTAGTGAGACCCTGTCTCAATTTTTTTTTTTTTTAAGTACAATAAATTGGAAAAGGCTTGGAGATATAGCTCTCTGTGAAAGGCCTGGATTCAATCTTCAGAACTGAAAAAGAAAGGAGAAGATGAAAGAAAGAAAGAAAGAAAGAAAGAAAGAAAGAAAGAAAGAAAGAAAGAAAGAAAGAGAGAGAGAGAGGAAAGAAAAGAAAGAAAAAATTATACCATTATACACCTATTTGGTCAAATGAATGGTCAAAATACTGAACACTGAACATCATGAAATGCTGGCAAAATATATGGAACAACAGGGAGTCTCATTCATTTCTGGTGAGGATGTAAAATTCCATAGTCACTTTTAAATATATTTTGTCAATTTCTTACAAAAATGAGGTTTTTCTTACCATATAATCCAGCAATTAAGCTCCTTGGTATTTATCTAAAGGAGTTGAAAACATGGCGGGGGGGGCTACACGTATATTTAACATGTTTATTGCAACTTTATTTATAATTGTTCATACTTGGACGCAACCAAGATGTTCTTGACTAGGTGAATAGGTAAGTAAACCCGTGCATCCAAATAGTGGAGTATGATTCAGTGCTAAGAAAGCAATGAGTTATCAAGGCATGATAAGACATGCAGAGGAACCCTAAATGCATAACACTAAATTAGGGAGGGGAGGGGAATGGGAAAAAAAAAAAGAACAGAGATATATCATTGAAAGGTACAATTCTCAATGAAGAATGTCATCATATTGTACACCTAAAATGTACCAATAAACTTAATGAATAAAAACATTCCCTTGAATATTATAAAAAAGTCAATCTGAAAGACTATGTACTTCATTTCCAACCATGACATTCTATGAAAGGTAACACTTGAGTCATTTAAAGGATCAGTAGTTCCCAGAGGTTGTGCTGGATGACAGAGCAAGGGGAGAGCACAGAGCATTTTTAAGGCTCTGAAATTAATCTGTATGACTGTGTAATGGTGGATGGATGCCACCAGACACCCAAACCTGTGGAGTACACAATGCCAAGTGTGATGCCAATGCAAACTATGGGCTTTAAGTGACAATGACAATGACAATGAAGTGTCCACTGATTGTAACAAGTAGGGTTTTTCAGTAAGGGATGTTAGTAATGAGGAAGTCTTTCCAATTGTAGAAGAAGGAAAATCTTTGTAAGCTTTCCTCAGTTTTGCTGTGAACCTAAACCTGCTTTACCCAGTAAAGTCTATTTTAAACAACTGTCATATATTTATTTTCATTAAATTACATAAGATGACTACAATAGTCAAAATAGCCAGATAATGTGTCAGCTTTTCCTTAATGTATGTTTGCAGGCCTTCATTTTCCCTCAGAAATACACTGTTATGGGCCCGGGATTTAGCTCAGTGGCACCGCGCCTGCCTCGTAAGCACAAGGTCTTGAGTATGATCCTCAGTACCAAAAATAAAAATTGATCAATTAATTAATTATTTCTCCCCCCCATTAAGTTTATTGGTAGATTTTAGGTATAAATTACAGTTACATACACTACTGGGATCTTCTACCATTATATGAGTATCTTGGTTCTTATTTTTTTTCCCCTTGCCCTGCCCTCCCTTCCCGCCCTCCACCCTTCCCTATTTCCAAAGATTTGGTTTCCACTTTTTTTCCTTTTCTCATATATATTTTTCCCTTCTTTCCTTTCCCCTACCTTTCCAATGTACCCTGCTCCTTTAGACCTTTACTTCCTATTACACAATATCAATTCTACATTTTTAAAATTAAAATATGAAGACCTAGGAGACATTACCACAGATTTTACAGAATTTAAAAGGATATAGAAAGCATATTTCAAAAATCTCTTTTCAAATAAATTTGACAACTTCTATGAAGTACCTTGGAAGACAAATTAATGAAACTAACTCTGGAAGAAATATAAAATTTGAATAGCACCTATTAAAGAAAGTATATTCCTAGCATGAAAACCTACCTATATGACAACAACAGGCTCATATACATTTTAATGGATGAATTGTATCAAACATTTAAAGCAGAAAAAAAAGGAACACTTCTCTCCTCATTTTAGGAAATCAACATTGTGCTAATCGCAAAACTGCATAAAGATAATAGAAGAAAAAGTATGAACATACATAGAAATTTGTTTAACAAAACAATTAGAAGTAAGATCTGACAGTATGTAGAAAGTGGTTTTGTTATAGGGATGGCAGTGTTGGTTCAGCATTGGAAGATCCACCCCCAGAAGTCATCATTTTAACAGAGGAACGGAAAAAGCCATATGATCCTGTCACTAGTTGGAGAAAAAGTATTAGACTAAATTCTACAGTTATTCATGGTAAAAACTATCAGGAGACTACAAGTAGAGCAAAACCTTCTCAACAGATTAAATACATGTACTCCATACCTCCAGCAAAAATGCCTTATATGAATGGAGAAGATACAATGCTTTCTCCTTAAGGTGGAGAACAAGGGCAGATATGCTTACTCTT
>NW_004624777.1:17918088-17938712 GCF_000247695.1 Heterocephalus glaber
GAAGGGAGGGCAGGGGAAGGGGAAAAAAAATAAGAACCAAGATACTCGTGTAAAGGTACAAGATCCCAATGATGTATTAACTGTATTTTATACCTATATGTACCAATAAACTTAATGGGGAAATAAATAAATAAATGAAAATAAATTTAAAAAACAAAGAATATATGGAGAAAGCCAAATTGTATCCATGGGTAGTATATTTTACTTAGTTGTATTTAAGACTCTAGAACTTTCACTATAAAAAAGATGAAATCTAGAGCCGGGGATTTAGCTCAGTGGTTCCAGTGCCCTGCCTTGAAAGTGCAAGGTCCTGAGTTCAATTCCCAGTTAAAAAAAAAAAAAAAAAAAAAAAAGGGACAACTCAGATCACCTTTCAGTCCTAGGGATTCCTTAAATGTAGGAATGGAGAGTCCTGGGTTTGAGGTTAGCCAGGATGCAATGAAGTTGGAGTGGGAGATCAAAGCTTTTTATGTTCTACTTACAGAACTCAGATGATTTCAATTTCTTCAGGTTCCTCATTTATGTATTGGAGGTAATAATAACTATTTTCCAGATTTATTTGGTTTAAGTAAAAATAAATGAAGATAGTTTATGTTTTCTATGTTATATGTTTTTATGGAAATTAAATCTACTTTAATCCTTTGAAAATTTAGAAAGGTAAAACTATTGACCTAAAAAAAAAAAAACTACTGACCTAACCTCTCCCTAATAGTAGTATCATAAAATGAGTTTTATGTATTCCTTAAGAGAAAATTTAATAGGAGTGCATTTAAAAATAATTCCACCACATTAGCAAAATCTATGCAAAAAGGTCAATATAATTCAGAAAATCCTTTTCATAAGCTAGTTCATCTGGAAGAGTATAAACAAGTTATAAAAAGGATCCATTTTAAAATTAAATTATAGATATTGAATTCCTAATGGATATCCTCAAATGATTTGAATAATTGTCCTTATCTAGCCCTCTTTAAATAACACCTACTAATGTTAGTAAACATCTGGGCAATACTTAAGGGAATAAAAAACTTGAACTAGAGGATATATGATAATTTCACTCTATCACAAAGTTTCTAGAATAAAGTGTTTCACTTGCTTCAGCATCACCCAAAATATAATCTGCCCTCACTAATAAATAATTTCCAGGAAGTTTTTCAAAATGGTTGTGTTTCACAGAAATTCTTTATAGGTGCACTATTTAGGAGATTGATTCTTCTAAGTTGTCTTAATCATATGGTCATTATAGATAGGAAGCATGAGATAAATATGCTGGCAGAAAATCTATCCCTGCCTTTCTTTGAAACTAGTCAGTTTCCAACTATAATGCTACATACACAATGACTTTTCTAATATTTAGCTGGCATTTTCATGCATAACATTTTCTGAATTTATTTCTTAAAACATGGTATATAGCCAAGTAAAGTAGTACAGACCTATAATCCAAGTACCTGGAAGAGGGTGGTAGAAGGATCACTGAATTCAAGGCCTGGCTTGGGTACATAGTTTGAGGCCAGCATGTATTAAATAACAAGACATTGTTTCTGGCAAACACAAAAACAACCCCTCCAAAGAGGTACTATATAATTTCATAATCCCTTAAAGATATTATTATAAATATTGTTAACTAGTTAACATCATGTATAAAGATCTAAAATTTAAAATTGTTTCTACACTGTGCTTCCACCATAAGTGAAATGATTTTGAAAATTAAATATCAAATAATCTAAAAAGGTAGAAAATATTTACTAGAGGCCGGGGATTTGGCTCAGTGATTCCACCACCTGCCTCACAAGCTCAAGGACCCAAGTTCGATCCCGGTTACCAAAACAAAAACAAAAAAAAGAAAATATTTTAACTGTATTAAATTTCATTTCCAAGTTCAGATAAAATCTAAGAAATTTCTGATTATATTTTTTCTAAAAATATGAATTCGAGAAAATATAATAATTGGAAGATATTTATATATCAAGTAAATCTACGAATTTTAGTTTTTAATAAAGATCTACCATTTTATTCAACATAAATCTTTAATTTCTATAAATTCGTTATGAGAAAATTTTTTTTAAATTATGTTCTTCATCAAGAACAAAAATACAATCTAGAAAAGAGTCTTTACCTTTTTAAAACACTTGAGTTATTTTCTCATGAAATAACCGTGATAATTTATTTTTATAACAATATTAATAATTTTAGACAAAATGGATAATTCAGAACTTGATCCTGAAGGATCTCAAGAATTATTGTCATTGTGTTTTTTCTTTTCTTTTTTTTTTTTTTTTGGTACCAGGGATAGAACTCTGGACCTTGCGCATGCAAGGCAGGTGCCGAAACCACTGAGCTAAATCCCTAGCCCAGTCATTGTGTTGTTGTTCAGAATAAATATTTATTTTAGTCTTACCAATGAATTATATACAAACATCTATTGAAACATTTCTAATAGATTAATACTGTTTAATATGTTCATACTTTAGGTTTTAATTAATTAAAATATGATAGAAATAAAATGAAATCATAAACGTTAGAGAAAAGCAAAATTGAAGCTATTAAAAATAGAATTGTTTTGATTTGAAGGCATGGGGATAAGGTAATTTCAATGTTTTAAGAAATAATATATTGATTAAGCTTTTGGGAGATTATCTTTAGGGTAGTATAATGAAGAAATATTCATTTTAAAAATCAAATATTCTTTTGATTAGAAGAGAAGTGTTGCCAAAAATAATGAAATTGGACCAATATTAATGTAAATACATTTTCCTTCCATATGGAGACCAAAAAAGAAGAGATAAGTATATAAATATGATATTTGAACAATTTTGATTAGATTTGAAAAGAATGCAATTTTAGCATACCATACAGCCACTACTAAATAGCTGCATAGCAACAAAATCTGCCTTTGTAACTTCATAACTTCAATACAGATGCTAACTAAAAGGTCACTAATGAAAAATCAAATATTGCCATCTCTAAACAAGACATAAATGAAACAACTTTGGGACACTCAACTTGATAAATATTATCTATATGTGAATTCTGAACCCAATGAATAGGTTTCTATGGATCCTAAAGAGAATTATGTCACCATCTGATACATTGTTGTTGTAGTAAAAAAAATTAAGAACACACTCTTTCCAAAATAAAGTTTCCATTTAGGAATAATCAGCAGGACTTAATTAGAAAACATGAATAATTGAACAAGCTGCTCTCTCTAAGCAACAAACTTAGGAGTCATGTAGAAGCAAATTCTTGTTAGACAAAAGGACACATTGTACTGAATCATTCTTTAATGTTTTTCCTCTCTTTGACAGCAACCTTTTCAGTGATAATTCAAATGAATACCCTCTGAACAAATACTATAAATATAAGTCTTCATTTAAAACAGAACAAACCAAACATATCAAACCAAGATAAGAAAAGCTTCCTGCAGCTTCTATATAAAGCCAAGTTTCTGAAATTATAATTGGGAAAGGACTATGGAAAAGGTCTGTGAGAGAAATAACTTAGAATGTTGAAGTCATCATAAAATTCATCATTCTGGAAACAATGGTCAAACATATAAATATTGTCTCTACCAAGACAGAGTTTGAATTTATGTACCTGTTTATCATTATATATGAGGCCTACCCTAAGTGCGTGTTGAACACTTACCTATAAGCTCTTCTGGTATTCCAGGTTCAGTAGGTTTAGTCAAAGTGATCACTAATAAATCAACTGGTAACCACTATATAAGTGAACTAAAAAAAGTTTAAGCAAAAATATACCGCGAAATCCAAATAATTAGAAATAGTATCAAAAACAAACGAAAGCCACAAAAAAATAAAAACACAAGTGTTAAGTATCTCATTTAGCACACCAACCACTGATTTCCCCAGAGCCCCAGGCAACGCTGCTGTTACTATGACTTACTGTATTTTATTCTTGCTCTCCTTTCCTATTATGGCTCATGTATTGTCTTCCTGGATTCACTATTTTTTCTGTAGAACTAACCAAAAGGACCTCATCTATTTCTGTGTTTGTGTATCTGCTGTAAAGAATTGCAATCTTCTCCCCCATAGTTCCTCCTGCTGCTTTTGTGCTTGTGGCTGTGCAAGGCCTGCCAGATCCTTTCCATAATTCATTGCTCTCTCTTGTCTCAGCTGACTTTTTCCCATTCTATGCGGTTCCAGATTCCTGGACCTGAGGAAGACGTCAGGACACCTTTAGGAGTCCTGGATTGAGAAAGTTCACTGGGCAGATTTTTCTCATTGTGAAGCTAACCATGATGTGCGTCTATCACAACGTTCCTAGCGCATGTTAATTGATTCCTCCAACTTTGCTTTCCTATTCCTGCCAACACAATTGATTCTCTACCAGTTCTCACAGAACAGCCAACACAATGTCTCCATTGGCAATAACTCTCCAGGAGGAAAGTTGGCATTAATCTTTTATTTTCTATAAATTCACTGAATAAATTTAATATTTTAAGCTCTTAGTAATTTATTTTACTATTAAAAAAAGAATTGTCACTTAATACCCAAGACCTCTTTCAATACTAAAAATGTGCATTATGCAGAAATTTTTTGTGTAATTATGCCTTTCAAATTGAAACAAAATAGTTCTTAAAATATTTGAAATTAGCAATAATTAGATATGCCTTATTTTTGAATTATATGCTCTCATGGGCCAATCTTAGGCATGATAGAATAAATAAATTATTATCAAATACATGTTTCATGATGTGATTTATTTTTTTAAAATAATTATGACAGACATTTTTCTCACATTATTTTTACCTGACATTATTATCAGATATACTTTATTTCACTTGAATCACTACTTATAATTATGTCTAAGAAGAGCAAAATGTTAAAATACATTTTTTTTTCTCTATAATGAAATCCTATGTAGATGGATGGATCTGAAATTTCCCTTCATCTCAATTTTTTCACATATAATATTACATAGTTTGAAATATAAATAAAAGTTAAAAACAAAACCAACATATTCTTCAGTTTGTAATAGCCATGACATTCCCCAGAAGGAATACATAACCTTACCAAAACAACAGTTTTCGAAAGCACCTCCTATAGGAGAAATTGTTAGACAAAAACCACAATTTTATATTTAGAAAACAACTGAGATGTCATGTAGTTAAGTTTTCATTTAATACATCAAATACCTATAGAACATCCTATTTTGTAATAATCATTGACGTGGTTCAAAAACAACTAATGCTGGGCAACTCATCACTTAGCAAAGTGTTCTGTCTAACTATGTTTCTGAGATACTCCAGTCAGTCAGAAGTCACCTTTGTGCCATTTTCCTGTGGAAGTAAGTCCTGCTTCAGCCCTCTGAAAGAAGAAATAAGTGCCTATTTTTAGATATTCCTTGTAGCCTAACTTTTAGTTTTTAACTATCTTTATTGGTCTTCCCTCATCATATTCTTCCTTGGCAGTTTTCCTCTGATGGATTCGGCAAATTTCAATTCAAAACTGGTTTTGAATTAATAAGTCATTACTATTTATTGTCTACCTAGTAGATTCTGGCCACCAGAGTTTAATGACATTAAATTTGGTACTTTCAAATGGAGTGTTGTATGACTTTTGCTATTCTTTTGCTATTCTGAAGAGCTGTCTTTCAAATGGATCATTCAAAATTGCCCTTGTTGTCTATAAATCCTGCCCAGGGACATGTCTCACTCATTACTTATAATTAGTATGTAAATATGCACTTTGACAATGTTACAGTATCTCCACATTAGATCACTAGAATTTCCTATTAGCTGTCATTTTACTTCTTGAGATAAAACTGCTAATGGTCAATAAATACATAGTGGTAAGAATATCACTGATTATCCACTTTAGGGAACTTATCAAAAGAAAATTCAACAGAGGAAAATTTAATTTACAAATACTAATTACAGTATTTTTATAATTGCAGACCATTTTAAATATCCTAAGTGTCCACAACACAGAAATAAAAAGTTTTGTACTTCTATTCAAATAAATACTTAATGGCATGAAATTTTAACCATGAAGCTAATTTGATGATTATGTTGAGGATATCCATGAAAAAATGTGAACTCTTAAAAGTACAATATGATTATAAATGATGTAAGAAATAAACATGCATGAGAAATTGTTTAAAAGGATAGATGGACTTAGAGGATTTTATAATTGTAAATAGATTTTTTTCTTTAGACATGCTTGGTACTGATGTTATAATACAGATTTCACAATGCATAAAATAAAGTCAGTCTGATCATTTGATTTATGATATGGCAGAAATAGCATAATAACTCTATCAGAAAAGTAACCATATTTCTGAGCATGTCTAGTTAAAGTAACATAATAATATACATGTGACTTTAGTCTTGTTATTATACAACAGAGAAGTATGGCACCAAATAACTAGGAAATAAAATCTATGGTGATTTGGAAAGGTAAAAATTCTAAAATATATAAATAATGACATTTTAAACAAAATTAACCCGAAGTACTCAGGTAAAAAGTAATACTGACTACTGTTATTGTAGTAATATCCACTACTAATCCTAACCCTGACCCTAATCCTAACCCTAACTGTCTTTCTCTTTATTTTATAGTCCCTATATCACTTACCACAATCATATTATATGATTGCTATTATTATGAACTCTATATTATTGACAAAGAAACCTAATCTTACAGATATAAATGACTTACCTGAAATTGCAAAGCAAATTAGTGGTCTAACCAAATTTAAATCAGCTCTGTGTAGCCCGAGATTGTTTGCTTTTAAATGAAACACAGTACTATTTCCACATGAAGATGATCCATTTTCTCATTCACTCTGTTGAAAACCTCTTTCTAGTATATAAAGGAAGATGCAGAGTTGTGATAGTTACAGTGTGAGTTTTATTGTTTAGGTTCAAGTTGACCCTTACAAGCATATGCAAGATTTTTTTTTTATTTCAGCCAGCTCTTCATTCCTCTCAGTAAAAAGAAATAATTGGAATATATTTTCTCCAAAAGATTGAAGTTTCAAATATAAAATTTGTCCTATCATCCATTCATGCCAGCAATATTTGTTAACCAGCTACTTTGTACTAAGCCTTCAGGGAAGGTGTGGAGATACAAAGATGAGCCAATCAGGGAAGACAGAGAAACATTAATCAAATTATGTATGAAAATTAATGCATAATCACCATGGTGTGTTAACTTTCAGGAGAGAAAAATAAGGGAGTGAAGAGGGCTTAGTAAAAGGGTTGAAGAGATTTTCCAGGGGGGGTAATGCTATATCATGGGCTATATGAAAGATAATTAGAAAAATAGGTAAACAGCATGAGCTGCCTTTCTGGCAGAGGGCAGCATGTGTGAAGACCCTGGAGCAGGAAAATGTGAACTTGGGGAATAAAATTCAGGCAAGTAAATGACTTTTTGCCTCTGAACCAAAGGAGCTGCAAAGAATGATCCTGGAGAATATAGGCCTGGTAATGAAGAGGACTTAAAAGATATTAATCTTTTTCTAGGAGGAATATCATTCAAGGGTTTTGAGTAGAGGAACGACCTAATCAGATTTGAGTTTTTTTAAAAGATGGGAAACTGTGAAAGAAGATAGATGCAGTAAGACAAATTAACAAATACAGTAGGGAAGCTAGAAGGTATAGATATTTTGGACTATGACTAAATTCTGAGTATTTCCAAGAGTTACTTGTTGGATGCAGGACAATGAGCTAACCAAGCCTCTTCACAAAGAACAGCAAGGGAGGTAAAAGAAAACTAAGTAATCCAGAGTCAGAGACAAAAGGACAGGGTTTCCATGAAGGAGTTATTAAAATTGCCAAGTGTAGATTAAGACTGGTAATAAAAAAATATTACTGGATGCAGGGATGTGGCGCTCATTATAATGGAAAATATTTTTTTTGTTTTTATTGTTCCCACGGATTAAGATTTTGGTTCTGCTGTGGATCAGGTTTCATTTGTGTTAGCTCCTCCTCAATATTTTTCTTTTCAAAATAGCAAATGAGTATCACATTAAGCTTTAATTTACAAGGATATTTCTTTTTTTATAATGTTTCAGCCTTACTAGAAATAATGAAAATAGAAGGTATTTGGTATCAACAAAACCAAATCAATTTTTACTGAGGGTTTGGATTTTTCTTGTGATTTGCCAGTCAGACAAGTTCTACGGTTGTTATTTTTAAGGGTGACTAGATACCAGTTATCAACAGGACCTAAGTACTTTCAGAATATAAAATAAGAAGGTGGGTGAGTCTTACCTCTAGAATTTAGATTACTTCTGAAAAACTGAGCAAAGCTGATTCATCTCATTTAATTTTTAAATTGGCTCTCAAGTTATTTTATAGCTCAGGAACATGAAATATAGCCCTACTGTCAGATGGATACATTTGAAATCAAACTGATATTTTTGGATTCTTTCCCTTAAGATAATCAATATATAAAAGATTCCATAAGCCTTTCACTTTATTCCATTGTTTGATTACAAAGGGTTTTAGTTTCTGAAAAAACTTCCATATCTCATCTATAGAGGCTATAACTGACCACTTCATCATGAGTTTCTATTAAATTACATTAGTAAGTTTTTGAGTCTAAATCTTTATTCTCTTATTTTCACAATTTTGTAACTTAGATTTTCTTGCATCTTAATTCTCTACAATAAGTTCTCCATAAATCATAAATGAATTCAAATATTCTTTGGAAAACATCAATCTATGACCTGTACTTCTAATGGTTTGAATATATTCTCATAACTAACAATTTTCCTAAAAACAAGGAATAATTACTATAATTTGTGAGTAAATAAAGATATGCAGAATTGAGAAGGAGTGGGTTTCCTGTTTTAAACTAGTTTGTTCATATATAATCTATATTATGTCACATGGCAAAGAATAAACTGCTAATGTTGAAAGGAAATTGGGAGAAAAGGGAAGAAATGAACTCAAACAGTCAGGCATTTTAGAGCTTTAAGTAACTGATCCATTTCATTTTTAATGAATAGAGAAAAGTGCTGATCTTTGTTTTTCTTTGGTCTTATGATATTTTCCTTCATTGACTTTTCAAGTCTTACAAAAAAACTGATGCTTTTTATTGCTTCTTACCGTTGCAAACAAGTTGTTGGCACATATTATGTGACAGACATTCAACTCAAACTAACATATTCTAACAAGTTAGCTTTTAGTTTATGGTACATGAAAAACCTGAATAGAGCTCTTCTTAAATATAATTTATAAAGCACACATTTATTAACCAGGGCATGTTAAAATCTGTCTTGCTGTGGTCATATGCTAACAATTGGTATGATATATTGTAAGGGTAGTACCTGTATAGCTAAAACTGGAATATCAACCTATCCACCGAATTTTAGAGTATTAATAGAAAATAAAATTCTGAGTGCTATATTTAAAACACACACATGTATAAAGAGGATAATAATATAGCACCATGTATACCACGTTATGATGAAAAGAATATAATGAAAGAACAGTTATAAAAATATTTGGGATAAATTTCTTCAGTTTTCTCTTTCTCATCCTTCTGTTTCCTACTTCCTCTAATTCTGAGCTTTTTATTTAAAATGTTATTGGAGAACTAGATTCTGCTGTTTCATTTACTAATTCTTTCAGCAACAATTTCCACAGTGTGTACTCTCTGTCAGATCCTTTGGTAGGATCAGGAAACGCAACAGTAAGCAAAACCAAACATTCCTATATCTTCATGGTATTTTCTGGCAGGTTGTAACGAAATAACAAATCAAGTTATCACCGAAGTAAACCTCAAATTGCCCTTTCACAACGCTTATAGAAGAAAGATACACGGAGTCATTTGAAATAACCAAAAGCATCAGGGATCGCTAAGTCTATCGTTCAGAGCAATGGGGTACAGGGAGAACCTGACTGCTAATTGAGGAGTGTATCTGGAAGATGAAACAGATGCTTCAAAGAAGGGATGGAGTGGGCACAGGAAATCTAAATAATTTTACTCTGGTCAGTACAAAGAGAAATGAATTTGGCTTAAAAACTCATTAAACATAGACCACAGAAAATTTCTGAGCAAAGTTAAGAATATTGTTTTTATGCCAAGAGTAATTGCAAGGCGCTGAAATATTTTGAGCACTTTATAGTTTCAAAAAAGCTATTGTGACGATACAGTGAAAAGTGGATCATAAAGAAAACAATGTACTTATGGATAAGCCATGTGTTGTGTGTTATCCACATTAAATGTTCTGGTAACATTAACCAAGTGATTGGACAGTTCCTTAAATATACAACGAACAGTGGTGATGAGTTAGACGTAAAAGCCTCCAGGAGATACCAATGGTTTCAAGATTGCAGTTTTTTGGGGACTCTATTATTTAATAAGTTAAATAGGTCAGTAGCTTTATCAGCTTAGGAGTGGTCAAGTAAGTTGGATTTCATACCCGTTGAATTTATCACAGGAAGATGACTTTATCCTCAATAAGAGAGCTGGGAAAGCTATAGTACAATCAAGACTCATCACTGTCTGTTGTTTTTGTAAATGTAGTTCACTGGATCACAGCCACACCCATGCACTTAAGCATCATTTATGGATGCTTTTGCACAGTGCTAGAGTTGAGTTTTTCCAACAGAGATAAGGTCCCTAAAATAAGGCCGTATTTATCATTTTTACAGAAAAAGTTAATCAGTTCCTACTCTCAAAGATAAAGACGATTTTATTGTATTTGTTACCCACCACAGTATCATTTATGGACAAAAAAAGGATAATCCTTCGTGTGTGTGTGCATATGTGTGTTATGGTCAACTGAATCCAGAACCTTCATATACAGCCTTTTTATTTTGAGACAGAGTTTCACTAAGTTGCTAAGTTCCTCAGGCTGGGCTCAAACTTGTGATCCTCCTGCTGCAATCTCTCAGAGTGCTGGGATTATAGGTGAACACCACTGTGTTGACTAAAATAATCCTTCCTTAAATAAATTAACTTATTTACTCATTGACAAAATTATTCTTAAATTTTCAACCATGTCTAGGCACTGCTGATATAGGGGAAGAGATACAGCTCCCAACCCTGCTAGATATATGAAATACGAGTTTGTGTTCTCTAAAATCGAAGAATGAATTCTAGGAACAATGGAGGTTAAGAGTAGGAAAAATTTATTGAGAGAAAGAAAGCTTCTGTCTAAGAAAGACAGAAGGGGGACCGGAAAGTGTGTTGCATGCTCACCCCACTTTTCAAAAATGTTTTATACAGCAAAGCCGTGTGGTGAGGCAGGTACAAAGTGGGACAAAACTATAAGACCCAATGGAAATTTACAAGGTGGGCATGAGGCAAGACAAAACCATGACCAAGCAATAAGATTACAAGCACAGTCCCCCAGGTAATATGATTAAATGGGGATCAAATGGGAAGACAAGTCACATACAAGGAATTTCCCATTTAGAATATCAATCACTGCTATCTATCTCTAGGGGAAGTAATGCCTCTTCTTTTTATAATGCTAACCAATGAATGTGCCTCAGTTGTTCTCCATGTTGGTTCCTTGTAGTGTTGGCTCCTGGAGGGCTGGTCCTGTCTAACTGCATACAAGATATCTAATTAACCTACCTATCTGCAATACCGCTACTATTTAAGAGGATGATGGGGACTAAAGTGATTCATGTTTGTGAACAATTGCACCCAGCATGGAAGAGGTAAGTGATGTCTGTATCCCCTCTTCAGAGCAAATGTGCTCCAAAGAGCTCTCCAAAAGCAAAGCAAATAGACACACAGTAGGTCTAATCCCTCTTTAGAAAATATTTAATATTTTAGAAAATTACTGAAGGATACGTTAATGTTATGTCTTTGCCATACTTTCTTTCGTACAGCGTCTCTTTCTTATAAAATAAACTCAAACACAAACTGTGCCCTTGGGCCTACAGGGACAGAGCTAGGATTCCAAACACCTACATGATTAATAAACTGTCCCCTTGGACCCAATAAATGATTTTCTGGAAAAATAATTCTAGCAGCTTCATGAAGGTTTAACTATGTATGTGATCTTGTGATTCTGTTGTTTCATTCAATTCAACCAATAATAACTTTAAAAGGTATTTTTAAAATGAAGTATGTATACTTGAGCAACAGATATCTCTTTTCCTATAAAGAAAGATTTTTTTGGAGGCATGCACCATTAACAGTGTTCATCAGTCTTCTGTGACAAAGGCTGCTTTTCTAAGGTAAGGTCTCTCAATGATTATGCAATGAAGAAATGAGAGTGTTATTTAATATGAAAAGTACTGCTTTTAAGTCTTCTTAAATAGAGAGATAAAGCAAATTCCATTTCATGTAGTTTCTTTCAATTAAATTTTTATGAGCAGCATGTGCTTCCCTGGGGTGTAAACAGGGATCAAACACAAGGGAAACAAGATATGTGAATAATATTGTTTACGTCTTTCTCTGCTTCATCCTTCTTGTGTCAATAAAGCACCTACTTGAACATGATTACATGAAGAAAAAACTATTTCCAAAAACAATAGAAAAAAATGCATTAATGTGATTTTCTTTTGTGGAATTGTTGGTACATTTCAACAAAAATAGGTTTTATATAAAAAAGGTAAAATATTAATGGATTTTTTTCAAAGATCTATGTAATTAAATTGAATCTTTATTACATGTCTATGATAAATGAATATTATCATCATAAATTATGAAGAAAATATCTTTTCAAGTCTAATAGCTAGAGGCCAAGAAAGAAATAACAGAATTCATATCTTCTGATTTTCAAGCCATAGATCTAATGATACTAACTATTCTTTCCAATATAGAATAGTATTATACACTTCATGTAATTACAGTTAAATATCCCTCATCCAAAATGCTTGAGAACAGAAGATTGAGTTTCATAGTTTTTTAGATTTTGTAATATTTACATTTATATAATGGGTATGGAATCTACATCTAAACATGACATTCATGTGTTTTATGTACGCCTAATAGACATCATCTGAAGGTAATTTTACACAGTATTTTCAGTGTGACCATGTTTTGACTGTGGCCTGGTGCATGAGACCAAGTGTGAAATTCTCCAATTGTGGCATCAAGTTGTGCTCAAACAGTGTCTGATTTTGAACCATTTTAGATTTCAGATGATTGAGGTTGGGACATTCAATGTGCATAGACAAATCATTCTTAAATCATGCTCAGCAACCTGTTAATGACAAATGGTATTATGAAGCAAATTCTATATTTGCTCATTAAAAAGCAATTCATGTCTTAACTGCATTATTACTTGATCTTAGAAAAGACAGAGGTCTACTCTAAAATTTCTTTAATCTCTTTCTTACTGTCCCTAAACTTTGAGTCTCAGCATCTTTGTCTCTAAGAAGGGAATTTTTAGTAATCTCCTATTATTCACTAATATTAACTCTTATTTGTAACAAGAGTTACATTTGTAATAAGAGTTGTGGAGAGTTTCTCATGAGAAAGACATTTTCCACCTACCAAAAGTATCTAATTAAAGTAATTCTATTAGAATGCTCTCGAACAAACAGAGTGATTCTATTAGGATGTTCATAAACAAATGAGAAAATTCAGGATCCACTTATTTCCATTTCTGGGTCAAGATTTTATAATTGGGTCATGGCTAGAATCATGTCCAGGGAATCGGATATTTAATTTCAAACTCATAACACCCATGGATAAAGCCTCCTGTTGTGAGAACAGTTTGTTTTCTCTTTTCATCTCAGCAGATCTGCTAATACTAATACTTCGATTACACGAATACAACAGCTTTTGATTCACTCAAGTTTCCCAGCAAAAGTTTTCTTGACCTTATTTTGTAAAGAGATTCATAAATTCAGCAAATCTGCCTTTAGTTGCAAATATTTTTCCATGTCTTAGATGCAAAAAAACCCCATAAATGATTCTATAGCAACCCTCTGTTATTTGTCTACTGATAATTCATTTTGAAATGGCAAAAAAAAAAAGGAAGGAATACTTTCTTGTTCAGGTTTTTTGTTTTGTTTGTTTGTTTCTTTTCTTTTCTTTTTTTTTTTGACCTATTAATCCTCTCAAGGTTCATCCTGCTAGGAAGCTGCAGGGTACTTCAAACCAGGTCATTTTAACCAAGCATAAATACCGCACAAATTGGATGTCCCCTCAGGCCTTTGAACTGACTTGAAGCTAAGACTATACACAGGTCTTTGGTTTTATCTGTGCGTGTCCTTGGACTTGAGCCAAATTCTCAGCAGAAGCACACATTTGCAGGAATAGGACCAGCTGCAGAAGGTTTTGAATCTATGAGCACTAGAACTTCTAAAAGCTGAAAAAATATAAACCACCTCTAAACTTTAATTACTTGACTTTATAAAGGCACATGGAGAAACCCCCTATGTCTATACCTAAACTGTTCACTGGTATGGGGTAAAGTGGAAAGACAATTAGTTTGGGAGATTGACTGTTTTTCAATCCTGACCTACCATTTAGTTTTGGGAAATTATTGAAGTTTTATCCTCATTTTCAGCATAATGTAATGGGTTTTTGTGACTTACTAGAACAGAGTAAAATACTTCGGACAAATACTTTTAGCTTGAAGCTGACAATTTTATCAAATATGCAGATGGGTTTTAGTCTAGATAATAATTTTTTTAACAAGATTTAAAATGTTTATCTCTTTCTGTAGATAGGTTTCCTTTTGTGGTGGGAAATTCTCTTCCACTGTAGCTTTCTTTGTAATTACTCTGTCTTTTAAATCATCATTATACAGAACCAAATAAAATGCTCAAATTTGTAAAATATGAAATAAATATTTCTTCAAAATTAAGCTGAAGTGGACTGGGGATTTAGTTCAGTGGTGCTGCATCTGTCTTGCAAGCACAAGGTCCTGAATTTGATCCTGGGTACTTGGAAAAATAAAAAAAAATTAAAAATTAAGCTGAAGCGATACAGCCTCAACATCCAAATTCCTATAAAGGGCTTGAAAAGTTTGGGAATGAATAGGGGAGGGACCATTCCCAAACTCTATATAAAGAGATTAATTAGGAAAGGAAAATATATATTTGCTCCTTTAAGTATGACAGTGGAAAGAGGCATCTTGTCAAGTAGTGTCTTTTGAACTTAGGCATATTTACTGAATTTGGATTTGTTTGTCTTAGTCAGTTTCACAGTTCTACACTGTAATATCAATATTTTTCCGGGTTCAGTGATGTGCAGATCATTCCCTTTTCTAAGAGAGGAATGGGCTGAGGGAGACTGTTAATTCCCTCTACTCAGAAATAGCCAAGGCACATGTCCTATTTTAGTGATGGTAACACACCTCTCAGGAACACACAAACACACACACACACACACTATTGACAAGTGTCAATTTTTAAGGACTACAAAGAAAATGAGTTTGAAGGAAATTATAGAATGCCTATTTTCTTTTACTGGCTTCTTGAGGTTCTGAAAAAAAATGCAAACCAGTGTATTATAGGCCTTTCAAATTAGTCTCACAATTTACAGTCATTTATTAACTGAAAATACTAGAACCAATAGTGATAAAAAAAAACTCTGGCCTCCAGCTGTGCTGAGTGTTCTTGGGGTTAACAGAACTTTCTAAGATACACAAAAGACACCCACAGCTGAAACCCTGGTAGACAGAAAAGAAGACCTTCAAAGTCTGATGAATTATATGCCAACCCAAGGCCCTTGTAGCAGCAGACTAGTTCACACTTAGAAGGATAAATCAAAGCATTAATCGGTCTTCTCAGTAAAGCAGGTGTTTTGACTGCTTTTATGGTTCATTTTCATGCAAAAGGGTTGTGGGACACAGAAATCACAAGGGATTGCAAATAAATGGCACTGACAGGATTGATACCACCAGGCGAGGGGGCCCCAAATCGGCCTGTCTTTTCACATTAGAAAATATACCTAACAGCAGGACCTTTGACAGCTCCAGGTCCACAATAGGCTATTTGTGAGCTCAGGATTTTTCTTCTCTTGTTTTTCTTGTCTTGTCTTTTCTTTTTGTGATATGCCAAAGACATTTCTTTTCATCTCATGATAAACTACTTTAGCAACCATAGCAGGTTTAGAATGTTAAAGAACCATGGAGCACAAGACTTGACAAAAGGATTTTGGTTTCTAAAGTACTTTAAAACAGGATACATACACTGTGTAATCTGCTTCCAAGATGGAAGGGGAAGGAAGGAGGCAGAGATGCAAATCTTTCACCTCATCTCAATTTAAAAATTCATCAGGAACAGAAATAACATTAAAAT
Organism: Heterocephalus glaber; assembly: GCF_000247695.1. Next base: position 17,934,278 of record NW_004624777.1, read on the forward strand.
GTTTCCAGAAATCTCAAGAGTTGGTCTACTTGAGGCTTTATATTTTACAGTGTGACGAAGTTGGAAAAATAGTTTGAAATGTGGAAAAATCAAATAAATGTATGATCGGTACGATATTTTACAGAAAGATGATTTTGGGTTCCTGGTAACAGTGTTTTGACAAGAGTCCCTGTGTTAGCTGCCAAACAGGTTTTTGGTCTTGAAGTACAATGTTATGTTTTGGGTAAAAGATCACCGTATGCATATTTCTTTTTTTCTTTTTCTGTTTTTTAAGTGAGAAGAAACATCAGAAGTAGTTGAAGGACCATGAAGTGGGTACTCCAAGGATGAAGTGACATTCTGTTGGATGGCTTTTTACGTTTGCTCTGGAGTCATTTGCCTCATTAACAACAATTTGTGTCTTGGAAGCTTTTCTTGAGTGCTATAAGCTGACATGACTGTTCTTTGGGAATTACTGTTGCTCTAGTTCCTCTATACGTCCATCAAACATTTTCACCATGACAGCTATAGGCTGTTTATTTCTGCAGTGCTCATAGTGTCTCCTTTCCCAGACTTATCACCATGATCACCTGAGCCATTTCCTCAGCCAGAATCAAGACTCACACCTATGATCCAGGGCTCTGGGAGTCTGACAGGAAGCCTGCAAGTTTGAGGCCAGCCTGGGAATCTTAGTGACTTAGCAGAATTCTGCCTCAAAAGAAAAACAATAAAAGGGCTAAAGATGTAGCTCAGTATGACGACATTGGATTCAATTCCCCATACCACACAAAAATGTATTTCCTCCATATTACCATTTATCGGTGAATGAAAACTGGAGTCTCATTAGCAATGTTAAAATTTCTCCAATATCCTCTTCTTCAATGAATTTGTGATCAATAGCCCTTTAAACTCAAATGCTTTTTAAAAAATTGAATTGTCTTTTCTTAAATTTCTGCAACAAGCTATTAATATTCACATTCCATTTTCAGTTCACCATGAAAGATCCTTGTTTGTTTTGAGATCGGCCTATTATTAAGTGGTATGTGTTCACTACACATAACACAGACAGACAGAGGTACTCTTTAATATACGAGCATGACCTTTGCTTAACTTTATATAGTGTTTTTCTATATAATATTTTTCTCTTGTTAACTTCTCTTTGTGAATTTTAGCATAGAAACTTCAAGAATTTATCCTTCTGTTTCATCAAATCATATATGGTGATAATTCTAACACCATGTAGTCTTCTGTAATACATTTCACATTTCAATTGTCTAGTTCCTTCAACACTTTGATTTTCTGTGCTATAGATAAATCTAAGTTCATATTTGTTATAACTGTTATTCATAAAGATATTTTCAGGACTTTTTAATATTTTCAACAATATCTTTATAAAGCAAAAAAAGAGTTGGCAAAAAATTATAATAAATATAACACACTGGTCTTGATCCCACATTGTGGGGATCCTGCCTTTGGTATGTCCAGACTGCACATGTGCTATTTTATTACCCTGATTATGTGGGGAAACCTGAGTGTATGCAGAAAAGGTATGTTGTAGCTGAGTGGGGCTTGGTGAACCCTCCCTTGAGAATGCTGAATGTGTGGCTGCATTTTAACTGGAATCTGTCACATGAGATCAGGTGTGGGATTTTCCACTTATGGCATTATATCCCACTCAAAAAGTTTCAGATTTTGGAGCATTTCAATTTTAGATTTTTTCATCAGGGATGGTCAACCTGAATAATCACGTTTTCCACATTTTTTAGTCTAGTTGTTGAGTTAAATTAATGTACTTCTGACCGCTATTTCTTTTTCCACATTTTCCGTGCCATAAATTGATATAGGGTGTTTAGGTTATGCACTGCTACTTTGAGGACTTTATAAACACTGCTGTACTGGTTTCTAGTGCTAAATGCTGCTAGGACAGAATAGAAACCCAGAATATTGTCATTACCCTTATAGATGACTTGATCTTTTTGCCACAATTTCTGAAAGATTTTTTTTCCAATAGGAGACTTTGTTTCCATTTTTTCCTTTTCTTATAATTTTTCCTTTCCCTTCTTTCCTTTCCCCTTGCCCTCCCACTTCCCCTACTCCTTTGGACCTTTTCTTCCTATTTCAAATTATCAATTATTTGTTTTAATCATTTTAATTCTTATTTGCAAGCTCAGTTTCTCACACCAAAGAAACTATGTGGTATTTACATGTGTGTCCTACTTATTTCACTGAAGAGTATGGCCTAAATATGCATACAGTTATCTATAAATGTTTCTTGATTGTCATTCTTTATGGCTGAGTAGTACTCCATTGCATTAAAAAAACCACATTTTCCTTTTTTGTAAATAGGAAAGGGTGGAGTGGGTGAAGGGAGGACAGGGAATGGGGAAGAAATAAGAACCAAGATACATCACGTACAGGTACAAGCACCCAATGATAAATGTAAATGTATTGTACGCCTAAAATGTACCAATAAAAGAATTTAAGCAAAAAAGGTACAATAAGAATTTACCAGGCTATATTTTAGGGTGATAGTTAATTGTATTTTTAAACTTGACTTCCCATATTGAACATTATTTCTGAGTGTGGCTTTGATGATATTTCCTGATGAGAGTAGCATTTTAATCAGTGACAAAGTAAAGCAGATTTTTTTCCCCACCATGGAAGAGCATCAGTCTATCAAGCGCCTGACAAAGAGATAGAGGAAGGAGAAATGTGCCCTTTTTAGCTGTCTGTGTGCTTCATCTGGGACACTGATCTTCCTTTGCCCTTGGACTGAAATTTACACCAATTGGATATCCTTGTCCTCAGGCCACTGAGATTTGTACTAGAATCAAGCCACTGGTTTTCCTGGCCTCCAGTTACAAACGGCACATCACAATCACAGAACTTCCTAGCCTCCATAATCATGTGAGGCAAATCTTAATAATTCTCTTCTCATATGTAAAGCATTGGCTCACACAAGTATACAAATACACGTGTGTGTACACACAGGCAGAACCATAATACATTGGAGTATTTGTATAGTGGTTGTTCTGTATCAGTTTCTCCTCAGATAATTATCTTTCCTTAATCAATAGACTCACATTTTTATTTTTACAATTTTTATATTATTTTGAAAACTTTCATATGTTATTTTGGAAAATGTTTTTATATTTTAGGACAGTTTTATTATTTTTCTTTCTATCAATTGGTTCTTATTCTTATGGGACCTTGATTGAGAAAAATGAAATACCATTTACCTCTCATTTCCAATACCCATTTTTCTCTATTTTTAGAGTTTACCTTCATCTTGTCACTTATCTCAATCATATTTTCTACGTCACTCTGTTTTCAGTATTGTCAAATTAATTAGGGCTAAGCCCATTAGGGCTTACTTTTTTGATGGTTTTTATATCTATTGAGCATATGTTTATATTTTCTGTTTTGTCCATCATATTTCCTTCTGAATTCTCAATCACAACTTTGTGAAACTTTTGAGCTGTACACTTACTATGTGTTTTTATTAAGGTGATCACTTCACTCTGCTTGAAGATACTTCCTGAAAATATGGCTCATGTCTGTGACTCCTTTCTCAGTCCTTTCTCCTATCAACCTGGAAGTTTTATCCCAAAGCACTTCCTGTAAGGTCTTATCATCCACTTGGCTTTACAATTATTGTTTGATTGGTTGACAGTTCCAAGAGTGGGCCTCTGAAGAATGTATTTTGGTTCTTTTTCTGGGACTGCCATAACAAAAAATCACAAATTGGTTTGTTTTAAAAAGCAAAAACCTAGTGTCTCAGAATTCTGCAGGCCAGAAGTCTGAAATCAGGGTATTGACAGGGCCACGACTTGAGGAAATTCTGAAAGTTCTTGAGGAGGATTCTTCCTTGTCTCTTTCAGCTTCTGGTGACTCCTAGCATTCTTTGGCTTGTGCTTTCATGACTCCAATCTCAGCCTCAGTCTTTGTATGAATCCCACGCAGTCCTTTCATTTGTATCTTCTCCCCTTCTCTTCATCTAAAAGAGCACCTGACATTTGGGTTTAAAGCCCTAACTGTCGCAGAGTGATGTCATCTTGAGATCCTCAACTTAATTATAGTTGTAAAAATCATATCAAGAATCATATCTGTTCTTGTTAGACATATCAATTTGGGGGCTACTCTTCAATCCACTACAAATCTTAATGTCATTGTATTTGCCTTTTTATTTTAAATTTTATTTTATTGGTACAATTTAGGTACACAATATAATGACATTCATCATTGGAAATTTGCAACTTTACATAATCTCTCTTGGTTCTTATTTTTTCCCGTGCCCTCCCATAAACCCCTCCATCCCCCCCATTTACAAAGACTTTGTTTCCATTTTTTTTCATTTTCTAATATTAATTCCATTCCCTTCTTTCCTTTACCCTACCCCTCCAACTTCCCCTTTGCCCCTTTTCTTCCTATTTCACATTATCTATTATACCATTTA
>NW_004624777.1:17948166-18110605 GCF_000247695.1 Heterocephalus glaber
TCAACATTGTCTGTGTTGGTCAGTTTCCCATTGCTATAACAAAATACCTGACATTTGCAACTCAAAAGAGGAAAAATTAATTTTGGCTTATAGTTTCAGGGGTTTCAGTCGTCGTTGATTTGCTCCAGTGAAGAAACGTAGTGGCAGAAGGGCATAGTGGGAGAAAGCTGCTCAACTCCTGGCATCCAGGAAGCAGAGAGCACAGAAAGAACCAGAGAAGAAGGAACCAGAGACCAGATATCCCACAATCAAGATCCCATGTCCTAGCTGAAACAGCCAGACGTGTTCTTTATTAATCTAAATGTCACCGCTTATGCCAATAAAGCTGACAATCAAGATTAAGCATCACATGTTATTATTAAAATGTTGCACATTTATTCTCTATTGTCATATTTTCATTACTAGGTTTTGAGCTTGTAGAGCAAAGAATGGCTTTATTGGATCCTTGTATTGATCAGCTTTCATTGCTGGGACAGTCTACTTGACTCCTGCAGACTAAAAGAGAAAAGGATTAGTTCACCTCAAGGTTTCAGAGGTTTCAGTCAATGGTCAGCTGGCTCCCAGGCCAAGATATCATAGTAGAAGAGCATGAGAGAGAAAGCTGCTCAATTCATGGCATCCAGAAAGAATGAGAGTGTAAGGGGCCAGGGGCCAGATATAGCAGTCAGGTCACCCACCTCCAACCCTGCCCTACCTGTTAACAGCCCAGTCAGCACTGAACACATCAATGGTTTAACCCTCTGATAAGGTTAGTGCCCTTACAATTTATTCACCTCTTCAAGAGTCTCTCAATATAGTCAATAATCAGGATCAATGGCATACATACGTATTCACTTTTTTCTTTATGCCACAATATAAGATGCTTCATAAGCAGATTACAAGATAGTTCCCAATTACTAGTGTTTTCTAGTGTTGTTGCTTTTGTACGATCATCTCCCTGTGATCTTCTCCCTCCCTTCTTCTAAACAATACAGTTCTGCCAAAAAAAGTATGCACACTTCAGGAAAAGAAAAACAGTATGATGTTTTTTCAACAGATGATGTTAGCCTCATATGGGGAACTCTAGAGGATATTGTATATCACAGAAAATCCACTACAATGCCAGTCTCCTTTCAATTTCAGAAGAAATTGAAAATGTATGTGCAGCAATCTCAATGACCAAGGTTACCCAAGCAGCAGTTCCCCATATCAATAAATGTCTTGAAGCTCATGGCCACCACTATGAGCACCTCTTGTATTTGTAGAGGCCAAAGGTAACATATTAATCTCATGATGTCTCAACGAATTTAGTGCCTTATTTTTGACAAAGGGGCCAAACACCTTCACTGTAAGATAATCTTTTTAATAAATGATGCTGGAAAAACTAGCTTTCCTCATACCAAAAATTAAAACTAGACCCATATCTCTCTTATGTAAATGCACTAATGTAAAATCAAAATGGATCAAAATCTAAATATTAAAACAGAAACACTAAATCTGCTGGAAGATAGAATAGGTAGCACTCTTGAAGATATAGCTGTAGGCAAAATTTTATGAACAAAAACCTTGATTGCACAGAAAATATCACAAAGTCTCAACAATTGAGATTGCATTTTATTAAAAAATCTTTTGCACAGCAAAAGAAACCACCTTCAGAGTAAAGAGACAACCCACAGATTGGGAAAAAGTTTTTGCCAGCTCTTCCTTAGACAAAGGACTAATATCTTAAATATATAAAGAACTTAAAAATCAGACTTCTCAAATTTAAAAACCCAATTCAAAAGTGGGCATATGAAATGAATAGACATTTCTCAGATGAAGACATAGAAACAGCAAATAAATATATGAAAAATTGTTCCTCATCACTGGTCATCTGAACAAATTATAACAGCACTGAGATTCTATTTCACTCCAGAAAGAGCGGCTATCATCAAGAAATCATCCAATAACAAGTCCTGGTGGGGTTGTGGGGGAAAAGGAACCTTTCTCCACTGTTGGCAGGAGTGTAGACTGGTGTAACCACTGTGAAAATCAGTGTGGAGATTCCTCAAAAAACTAAAAGTAGAAGTTCCATTTGACCCAGCTATTTCCCTTCCCCAAAGAATTAAAAGAATCATGTTACAGTGATATATGCACACTCATGTTTGTAGCGGCACAGTTTGTAACAGTTAAACCTTGGAAATAGCCCAAATGTCAGTCAACTGATGAATGGATAAAGAAGATGTGACTTTTTTTATACAATAGAGTACTACTCTGTCTTAAAGAAGAATAAATTTGAGACATTTCTAGGTAAATGGATGCACCTTGATACCATACTTTTAAAGGAAAAGTAAATTGGACACACATAGTCAAATATTACATGGTTTCTCTGGTGTGAGAAACCAGAAAGGTAAATAAGGGCCAAAATGTATAATAGATATTGGAAAGTAGGAAAAAAAACAAGTTCAAATGGGAAGGGGAACTAGGGAGGAGGAAGGAGAAAAGGAAGGACGGGCAAAGGGAAAAAAAGAGAATAGAAGGAAAAACTGGAAATAGCTTTTGTAAATAAAGAGGGGAAGAGGGATTGAAAGGAGTGGGAGATGGGAGACAAAGAAGAATCAAGATATGTCATGTAAAGGTACAAATATTCTACAATGAATGTTATTACTTATATCTAAAATGTACCAATAAAATTAATTTTAAAAATAAATACTTTCATCAGAGCTATCAAAAACCCAAGAAAATAAAACAAAAATAAAAGAAAAATTATTTAAGTTTCTCTTTTCCTGAAGTGTATATATTTTTTTCAGTGGACTCCATAGATTATGAAAAGATAATGGGATGTCACTTCTGCATTTCTGTTACCTAAGATTGGAATTTCTGCCTTGCTAGCAGAGACTTTCTATTGGTTCTTGCTGGCTTTGCTGATGCAACTTGACCTATAGAGAAGTTCAAACAGGAAAGGTTAAGGAGGACCTCCAGGAGACATGTAGGAAGGACCTGAGATGCTCCCCTCAAAAAGCACTTAAGCTTCAAAACAAGCTTTTCCTCACACAAGCCCCAAATGAAACCCTAGGACTGGCTGGCACTTTGATTGCAGCTTTGTAAGAGAAACTGAAGGAGAGGATGCAGGCAAGTCAGCATTTCTGACCCACAAACTAGGCAATTTGTTACATAACAATAGCTAGCTGACACAACCATGTGTATTTAGTCACGTTTTGCTTCATCAATTATACTTTATTTTGTAAAAGGATTGCTTTTTAAAAACTTACTGGATAAAATGAGTTCTAAAACAAAAATACTTCTATTTAACAGGGCTCACATAAAGATTATCCTATCCATTTTAACCTAACAAAAAATAAAGAACAGAGGGTCAGCCTTGTGCAAACACAGCAAAACTGAATTTCTTGCCCGGTATCATGGTGCATGATTGCAATCCAAACACTCGGGAGGCTGAAGTAGGAAGACTGCTGGAGTTTGAGGCCAGCCTGGGCTACATAGTGAGTTCAGATGCAGCCTGAATGACAAAGTGAAACCCTGTCTCAAAAAAAATTTTTTTTTGGTACCAGGGATTGAACGCGGGTTCTTGCGCTTGTGCAGCAGGCGGCAAAACCACTAAGCTAAATCCCCGGCCCTCAAAAAAAAGTTTTTTTTAAGTGAATTTCTTCATAGTATGAGAGCTTATTCTCCACACTGTAGGGACAGTTAGAAATCAGTGGAGATAGTTCATGTTTTTTCTCAGTAGTGTGTATTTAATATCCAGCATCTCATTTTTTCATTCATTTATATTTAAGACAGGGCCTGTTTAAGTCAGTAAACTACGCAGGTGGGGCTTGAACTTGCAATCATCCTGCCTCAGCCTGTCAGAGTGCAGGAATACAGACCTGTCTCGCATTGTGGTTTTAAGGAGTATAGAATGACATGTATTTTAGTACAACTATCTATTTAGAAAAAACTATCACATTTCTTCTAACTATAAAAAGTAAATCTATTTATATATTTATTTGGCAAGTACAAAGAGAAAGATTCCTGGGCTGGAATTTGGGCAAGAAATCCTTCTCTTCTCTAGAATTCCTAATTTACTCTGTAAATACTATTAATTGGGAATTTTGCTCTGTAAAATTTTCTATTTTGATGTATGATAGAAAGACCTTTCCAGCTTTTCTAATGTTTTATTACGATGATCCATAGTTGAAATATAGCTCATTCTAAAGTAAAATTTAATGCAAATATTGTGGTGTCATATTTTCCTGGATCTTGGAAATATGAGAATAGAAAAAAGTTTTAAAGAAGAAAGAGATATTTTTTCAAATAATCTAGGTTAAATCACATGAACGGCTATAAAATATACATGTTGATTTATCTATAATGGTTCTGAACTCACTTTGCTTAGATTAAAACTCCAGATCCTTCACTATTACCTGTGTAAATTGGACAAGTTATATATTGTATTGATATTTCTTGATTTGTAAGACCAGCATACTGATACCTACTTTATGGTACTACTGTGAAAAGTAGTAATTCAACAATTTACTGACTTAACCAGGCCCTCTCTCCAAATATAAATGAATGAATGAATGAATGAATGAATAAACAAAGTGCTGGGGATTAAATATAGGCTATTGTGAAGATAGATGAATTATCACCGTTGATAAAAAGAATGAAATTCATTGCATATGAACTATCAATTATTATTACAATTATAATAATTTACTTAAGTATGGCACCATATAGAGAAGACAGGTAGCCATTACACAAGAAAATGGACTATCACCACTCAATTCATATATAAAACAACACAGCAGCATGAGGAGTGACAACACTTACATTCATTTACATTATTCTTCCCCCAATATACCTACACACAAATTTAGGTATTTCTGTGTCCTAATCTCTCAAACCTGTAAATACAACCTTACTAAAAGGTCTTGGCAGATATAATTTAGTTAAGCATTTTGACCTGAGATGACCAAGATCATTTTGGTGTACCCTAAATCTGCTAATGCTATCTTCACAAGATAGAGAAGAGAAAGAGAAGAGGGAAAGCCAGAGGCAGAGACTGGAATTGTGCAGCCACAAGTATGGAATACTTGCAGCCAGGAGAAAGAGGAAGAGCTGAGGAAGCATTCATCCCAGAGCCTGTGCAAGGAGCACAGCATTTCCAACACTTCAATTCTGCAAGTTTACTTTAAAAACTTTAAGGGAATATATCTGTCTTGGTTTAAGAACCAAGTCTGTAGTAATTTGTTACAGCAGCCCTAGGAAACTAGTACAGCTGAGAATCTGTACACAGGGTATATTGCTATTCTGTTCTACATGCTTTTGCCCAAGGCAAAACTGATAGAAGACAGAAGTTGACATTCAGTTTCACAGATTAGTAGCTGAGTCTGCTAAATGTTTTAGATTAAACTGCAGTGTGGGGCCATCATTGGATCCACTTTTAAAAAACTTGAACTTAGATAGTTATTTAGCTTACAACACAGCTTCTAAATTGTTCTTGGTTCAGTAAGTCCACAATAATGGGCTGTGAGGTAGGTACACAGCAATGCCGGGTGTAGGTCACCTTAAGTGTGACCTTGTTAAAATGTATTAATACCCCAAAGAAACATGTTTCTTTTGCTAAAAGATTTTCATTTTCCCAGAAGAATGCCTAACATTTGTAAATAAGTTTGTACTGTTCTTTATCAATCTTTCTTTTCTGAGATAAATTGTTCTGGCATGAGGCCATGACATCTTTAGTTTGAAATTAGGTATTACTATTGCTAGGAAATGTATTTCAGAAGCCCAGTTGAATGGATTTTGTGGAGTAGATATTTTAAAACTTATCATTATATTTATATTTTAAATACATGCATACTCTTTTCAGTCGGGCGCTGAGTGGTTCTTTGGATCACGCCTGGTGGTTCTGCAGATTATGACAGAGAACATGGAAGCCCAGAGGGAAGGGACCCTGATGGTGTCATCAAGAGCAACTGGAATGAGATTGTTAATAACTTTGATGATATGAATTTAAAGGAGTGTCTTCTTCTTTGGGGCATCTATGCTTACGGTTTTGAGAAGCCTTCTGTTATTCAGCAAAGTGCTATCCTTGTATTAAAGGATATGATGTGATTGCTCAAGCTCAGTCAAGTATTGGCAAGCCAGCCACATTTGCTATTTCCATCCTGCAACAGTTGGAGATTGAGTTCAAGGAGACCCAAGCACTAGTATTGGGCCCCACCAGAGAACTGGCTCAACAGATCCAAAAGGTAATTCTGGTACTTGGAGGCTCTATGGGAGCAACTTGTCATGCCTGCATTGGTGGAACAAATGTTTGAAATGAAATGCAAAAACTGCAGGCTGAAGCACCTCATATTGTTGTTGGTACACCAGGGAGAGTGTTTGATATGTTAAACAGAAGATAACTTTCTCCAAAATGGAGAAAGTTTGTTGTGGATGAAGCAGATGAAATGCTGAGCTGAGGGTTTAAGGATCAAATCTATGAGATTTTCCAAAAACTAAATACAAGCATTCAGGTTGTGTTGCTTTTTGCCACAATGCCGACTGATGTGTTAGAAGTGACCAAAAAATTCATGAGAGATCCAATTTGAATTCTGGTGAAGAAAGAAGAATTGACCCTTGAAGGAATCAAACAGTTTTAAATTAATGTTGAAAGAGAGGAATGGAAGTTGGATACACTTTGTGATTTATATGAGACTCTCACCATTACACAGGCTGTTATTTTTCTCAATACAAGGTGCAAGGTGGACTGGCTCACTGAGAAAATGCATGCCAGGGAATTCAGTTTCTGCTCTGTATGGTGACATGGATCAGAAGGAGAGAAATGTTATCATGAGGGAATTCCAATCAGGGTCAAGCCGAATTCTGACCACTATTGACATTTTGGCTCATGGGATTAATGTGCCACAAGTGTCTTTGGTTATAAACTATGATCTACCTACTAATCATGAAAACTATATTCACAGAATTGGCACAGAGGATCGATTTGGGAGGAAAGGTGTGGCTATAAACTTTTTTACTGAAGAAGACAAGAGGATTCTTCATGACATTGAGACTTTCTACAATACTACAATGGAGGGAATGCCCATGAGTGTGGCTGACCTTGTTTAATTCCTGGGATGAGATAGTTTTGAATGCACTGCTCGCTCTTGCTGACTAGGTGATCACAATGAGCACTGTGCTTCTTTGGGAATTTTTGAATCTTGTCTCAATGCTCATAATGGATCAGAAATACAGATTTTGATAGCAAAGCGACATTAGTCCCTAGCTCTTGTGAGGAAAGTCATTGACTTTATCGTCTTTAGAGTTAGACTGTTGGGGTGGGTATAAAATATGGGGTCTGTAAAAATCTTTCTTAGAAATTTATTTCCTAGTTCTGTAGAAATGGTTGTATTAGATGTTCTCTATCATTTAATAATATACTTGTGGACTAAAAGATATAAATGCTGTATAAAGTCAGCCAATTATATTAAACTAGCATACCTGCCTTTGTTGTGTTTATCTTTGGCCTGAATAGAAAGGCCTTTAAAATTGATTTTTTTAAGAAAGCATTTGAATGCATATTGTTTGGTATTGTATTTATTCAATAAAGTATTTAATTAGTGCTAAGTGTGAACTGGACCCTGTTGCTAAACCCCAGCAAGCAATCATATCCTAGGTAGGGTTAAACCCCCAGAAAAATTACCATATTGCACATGTCTTAATGAAGTTTGAATGTTAAATAAATTGTATATTCACTTAAAAAATACATGTGTACTACTCTAGAGTGTTCAAATACAAAAGAAAAATCAATGAATGTCTCTTCTATACCATACAACTTGTAGTTGAATGTACCTAGATATATTATTTTAAAACGTTATTCACAGAGGTAGAAACTTTGTTTCTTATGATTCTGATAAATTCGGCTCTACATAAAAATAATGTTATGAAAACAAAATGACTGTAGAAAATCTATCTGTAAAACTGAAATCTTAGACACAACAGTAGTTCCTCTCTGTTCTGAAATTGCAGTCATACGCCACTACAGCAGGCAGAAACTTTGAAGACAACGGTGATGATTGTAGAAAAATGTGAATGTATTTAATACCACCCAATTGTGCCCTGAAAATAAATAAACTGGCAAATGTTCATTGTGTATGTATTATCATAGTAAAAAAAAAAAAAAAGATTATGCCCCTATATCATTACCAATAATGGTGGACTATTGTTAGACTGCTCTCACAGGTATATTTGCAAAACATGATGAATGGATGAAGAGTTTTATAAAATTATTTCAGTTAGGTTTCCTTACTTTTATTGAACTCCATGTGCTCCAAAAATATGACGTGGTTTATACTTCATGTTCTCAGAAAATTGCAGACATTCTTAATTTTAATATTCAAATTAAATATTCAATTTCCGTTTATGTACAATTTCAACAAAACTCCTTTGAGATTTATCCATGAGTGTTTAAGATTCCAAAGTACACAAAATGCTTCTATGCCATAAAAATGTGGTTGCCATATCATTGTATATGCTTATTTACAACTCTTAAAACTGATGTTTCAATGGAAGGGAGCTAAAGGACAAGATTTAATGAAAGTTGACTCACTTAGAGAAATTCTGATACCAAGAGAAATTACTCAAACTTATACACTCCGCCTGCATTTTCTGGTGATGGATGCAGGGGTGTTCTTAGCCTAATGTCCCTAAGTATTTGCATTATATAAACAACTTTACTTTTGTTCAAGGAATCTATATTCAAAGAACAAATTCCTGCTTTGAGAAAATTCCTCATGCAGATTCCCTGCGTGGCACGAAGGTACTAGCCAGATGATATGGCCAATTTTATTTTCTTGGAAATTTATAGTTCTAGAAGTCTGCATATAAATCTTGTCCTGACAGTACTTGCCAGTACAGTAACACAGAGATTAAACAAGATTTATATCAGATTGCAAGTTGAGGTTGTGTTTTCTTCAAATCACTTTTTCTTTGTCATCCAAGGACACTTCTTTCTGAACCATAGATCTAGAACATTCAGGGAAATAAAGAATTTTTTGTTTGTCTCCAAATATGATTAGAAAATGTAATATGAACTCTCCAGCAAGATTTTATCCTGGGGCTGGTGATGTAGCTCAGTGGTGATGAGCCTGCCTAGCAAGCACAAGGTCCTGAGTTCGATCCCCAGTACCAAAAACCAAAACCAAAACAAACAAAAAAAGATTTTATCATATATTACAGACTGGGTGTTCTACATAAAACCACATGGGGGGCCCAGGGATTTACCTCAGGGATTCCATCACCTGCCTTGCAACCGCAAGGTCCTGAGTTCAATCCCTGGTACCAAAAGAAAAAAATATATGGAAAACACAATTTGGTTTAAGAAACTCTCTTCTTAGCTTATTCTCTTTGAAATATAAATATGTATTGCAAAAAGAACTATATAATTCAAACCATGAATATTAATATGAGAACAAGGAATCAAAGAAGCTATTCTCTGGAGACAGAAGAGTGTTATGGAAGAGCATCAGGACTCTAGACTTCATCTGTGTCAAGCCTAGCAGGTACACAATCTAGAACAAGTTACTTCTTCTTGCTCTGTTTCTACATTCTTGTGTGGAATTATTTGGCACATACAATTGTAAGTACTGCACATTTAATGAGCTCAAAATAATAGTCAAAATATATTAAGTACTCAATAATTGGCTGCTAGCTAGTTGACATACCATTTTGGAATTTATCCAAATGTATACCATTATACAGAAAAATAATCATGAAATCTACAAGAGAATTTAGAACTATAAATTCTGTGATTTTTCTCTATATTAATGGGTGTCATTTTTTCAGTATTAGGTACACTTGTGTGATTAAGTATAAGAAAATGAGTGTTTAGCATTAGCAAATAGATTTAGAGTCAGGGATGATAGTGATGTCATACAACCACAGATTATCTAGGTGGATGTTAAAAACAGTAATGTCTTTGTTGTATAATGGTTCAATATATTCAAAATCTATTGTATGTGCAAAATTATTAAAATGCACCATAAATTACTTTAAGGTTATGTGTATAAATTATGTGTTAAATATATATGAATTTTTATAGCTAGACTTGTGTCCTAAGATATCTCATTATGTACATATAAATATTCCAAATTTTGAAAAAAATCCCAAATCTGAAACACTTGCGGTCATAAGCATTTCAGATAAAGGATATTCCACTTGCATATAAAAGCACAGTTGCCCTGAAAATGTAGAACTGAACATAACTGGAATTGTATTAGAAAGAGAATAGCAAGAGAACTATGGTCAATGAGATGACTGCATCAACTTTTATACATAAAAATTAAATGAAGCCGTTAAAGGTATAAAGTCATAAATGTCTATTTTACTGCATAAAGCTAAATAAAAAATAGCAGTCAACTAAAAGTCAGAAGAATAAAAACTAAAGAGATAAAAGGGAAGAAGAAATATTGAATGACCCCATTGCCTACTATCAAGATGCATAAAAGTGAAGTGCAAATTTGTTACATTGTTAGAAGTGTAAGTGTATAAAAACTAGAAATCAGCTGGCTAAATGGTGCATGCCTATGATCCCAACATACAGGTGACTGAGACAGGAGAATGGGTTCAACGTAAGTTTGGATGGGACAAGTTCACAGCCAGCCTGAGCTACCTAGTGAGACCCTATCTTGAGTTTAAAAAATTAGAAATCTTTCATAATATAAGAAAAATCAAACCAAAGTGTCAAAAATCAGAAAAACAAAATAAACAGTGTGATTCAAGTATAGAATATGAAAAGTCAACAAATGTTGGCTAATACAAATCTTAAACTATTAAAAGTAAATTGATAATAGTAATTTATTAAAAGAATAAATGCTTAAATTGGACCATAAAACAAAATATGCTATAATAAACAAGGACTTTCAATACAAAGACATTAATATTGGTTAAAAGCCTGCAAATGGGTGAAAACATGTTAGATACTGTCTATGCACCAAATGAAAGAAAGAAAGGAAGAAAAAAGCTTAGTAGTATCCAAAAAAATGGTCCAAAATCTACAGAAAAGACAAATAGAAAGAAATACACACAGAAACCAAAAATAGCCATAAAAAATCAAATAGTGCAATATTTAAATCTAATATTACACACGTTGGTATATAATTTTTTTTTTAATTTTTTGTTTATCAGTGCTTTGGACTGAGCCCAGGGCAATGCAAGTGTTCGACCACTGACCTACATATATATCTCTAGCCCTGTATAGTCTTGATTTAAGGCATATGCATGTCTGAGTTATGGCTTGTATCTTGATGTGTCCCCAAAGCTTCATGTGCTCACAGGTGGGGCTTTTGGGAGGTGGCTGGTTCATGGGCGTGTGATACTTGGATTAAGGGTGTATGGTACTGGATCAGTCTACTAATCCATTTAGCATAGTTATGGGCATGGCTGAATGGATTTACTAAAAACAGAAGCCCCACCCTGGGTATATGTGGCACCAATCAATAGGTTTGTAGCCTGGAAGGAATATAAAGAGAAAGGGAGGCTTGCATTTGCTGCTTCCTGGCTGCTGCCCATAGACTGTTTCTCTTTTGCCAGGCCTCTGTTCCATGTTACCCTGCCTTGGAACCAAAGAACTACAGACTGAAACCTCTACCAACTATGAGGTGAAACAAACTTTTCTCCTTCAATTTGGGGTTTTGGGTATATCATCCTTGTAAGAAGGAAGTAACTAAGAGAGTCTGTATTTACATACTTAGAAAAGACAAGAAAACATGTTTTCTTGTCAAATTTCTAAATAATATTAGCAAGTTCATCATTTATTGGGACTCATACAAAAGCTTAATAAATTCCATAGAATAAAAGTAATATAACCTTAATACAACAAAATGGAAGTTAACAACAAGAAGAGAGAAATGATTTTTCAACAGGGAAACATAATTTCTCATATATACATGAACTGATTTAGAAAATCATACAATTTAAATATATATTTCTGAATCTAGTGAGGCACATGGGTTAAGAAGTGCACAGAAGAAACATAATATATAATAATAGCAAAGACAAATGTAAGAAAAGAACTGAAAACTAAAAGTAAAAGCAAAGTTTAATTAAGTATAAGCTGTTAAATGGTAGGACCAATAAAATCCCCTTGCTTTCATTTGGAATAAAGTTGATAATATGCATATAGAGGATTAATAATTATTTAACCTTGTCAATGACAATAACCACAAACATTATAATATTAGCAGAATTAGTACAATCTTAGTAGAAAAAACTAATTTTAAACTTTTAAGTAAGTTTAAGAACATGGATGAAACAGATGGAAAAAATGATGCTATTTGAAGGAAATTTAAACAACCAAGCTGACCCCAGTATGTGTGCCTGGATCATTTACCATTCAAGAAACAGAGTTTTCTAATAGCTGTTGCCATATGGTTCCACATGGAAATTCTTCCAAAATGTCAAGTAACAGAGAAGTGCAATTAAATTTTAATTGTTCAGAGACTAGGAATAAAATTATATATAAATATATTCAGATTGATCTCTAAATTCCATTAAAGATCCATACACAAATAAAACCATAGAATAGCTTGGTTAAACACATTGTGATAAAAACAGTTTAAATAACTAGCAAAATTCAGCTTTTTATTTAACAAAGAATAAGGTAAATGAAGTTTATTTCTAGAGTATTAGTGAGGTTTAAGACTAGGATAGGTAAAAGTAGAACTAATTTATTTAGTAAATCAAAACAGGCACATAAATCTCACTAAGCAGATAAAATACATTTAATAAAATAGAATACCTCCTCTTGGTTTATAGAATCATTAAATACCTATATGAGAAAACTAAAATAAAATAAAAAGCAAAATAAAATATAGATAATAGGAAATAAGGAGATAGATCTTTTGCAAAAAAGAAGGGAAAGAAGAGATAGGGGAAGAGATAAGGGGATGAAAAAGGTATTAAGATGTGTTATGTAGATGTAACAGGTCCCCAGGAAGAATTTACATTATATACTGCAAACATGTATACTAATAAAAAAAGTAAAAATTGAAAAAAATTAAATACTGTAGTTTCAATATAACTCTGAATGTGTACATGCAAAATAGCATATATATGGTAATTGGGTCATCATTAGAAAGATCCTCTTCAAAATCAATAGCAAACAAAAAAATTTTGCTATTAGCATTTGGTTACAAATTATCCTAGAAGTTATTAGCCATTAAAATTAGGTAATATATCGAGGAATGAATTTAGAAAGAAAAAGTGGAGTAAAGAACTTTAAAATGTCATTATGTGAGAATAATAGGTATTTTCCTTTAGAAAACTCAAAAGAATCCATTGGAAGATCATTATAAATAATGAGAAACATCAGTTGCAGAGCTCAGTAAAAAACCGATAAATAAGAATAAAGGACATTCTTGTATAGATAACAAGGTAGAAGAATAAAACATCAAAAGACAAACTACAAAACCTAACAGAAAACATATAAAATCTTCAATAAAGAAACTATATGTGCCATGGAGAAACCTAAAAGGAAGTTTCGGTACAAGGAAAGACACATTCTTGGAAGAGAAAATACAATATACATAAGAATGACTTTTCTCCCTTAAATTAATTTATAAAGCTAAGGTGATATCAATAAAAAATACCAACAGCATATTTTTGGAAACTAAGAAAGCCAATTCTCAAATTAAAATCAGAATAAAGTAGCTAAAAATTTCCTAAAGATAGAGAGGTAGAGGAAGGGGGAGTTATATTTCACTCAGTAGTTATTTTAAACTTGTAATAAAACAGCATGACACAGTACATAACAAAGGCGATTTATGTACTATTAAGCACAAAAGGCACTGATTTTTTACATTATTATTAATTTTTCTATTTTTAATCTAAAACTAACCAACTGTTTAACACTATATGATTTATTTTATATAAATAAAAAGCACAATTAACTGTGTAGAAATATGTCTTATACAACTTGAAGAAGACATTTTACAGCAGTAGCTTTTGCCTGAATTAGGGCTAAATAAAATGAATAAAGTATGCAGAGTCAATGAGAGATATGATTAAATCAAATTTTCTTTTCACAAAAGAGGATATTCGGGATATGATACCCTGAGGAGTGATTAACTTTTGAAGGTATGTTAGAAAAATCAAACTGAAAGGCACTGAGAATGAAAGCGTAATTTGTTTAAGAAAAATTGCCCATCAAGAAATAAAATGAATAATTTTAAGTCAGTCTAAGCCACTGTCCCATTAGTGATTTGGAATTTGGTTATTTTCATTGCAATTCAGAGGGTTGAATATTAATGGAGATTTTTCATAAAAAAGTAGAAAAAATCTTTAAAAAATTATACAGTTGAGGGATTCAGCTACAGAAGGCCAAATATTCCATATGCTCCCTTTTATCTGGGGTAGTTATTTCACACAGCATGTCTTCACTTCTATCAGACTGGATGCATTATAGTAAACATGAAGAATGTAGACGGGGAAGATTGAGCTCTTGTTGTTTTGTTTTACTTTTACTTTTTTTCCCCATTTTCATATTTGCTTTTTTGTTTTCAGAAAAGAACTAAAGCTGTACATTTGTATGTTGTAAACTTTTGGCAGTTATTCATTCAGCTGAAGAGCAAGTTTTCTGTAAACACTTTTGAGTGGGTTCTCCATGTCTATAGCTCACACCCTGCAGGGCTGTTGGATGCCTAACCCATCTATCTAAACTGACAGGCTAGGGACTGCTGCATTCTGGCAGCTTTCTGGCTGCTTCATCATTATAATTTTAGCGTACCAATCTTGTTGCTGTTTGAAATCTTCATGTGATAGTTCTGGGTAAATGTCTGGTTTCTCTTCTCACATAGCTAACAAGAAATACTCCAGAAGTACTTTCACAACAGTTGAAGAATTCTATCTGTTACATACAATATTGTATAGACACATAGATGATAAAGAGATGATAGATTGTTATCTACTTGCCCACAAAATCAGCTTCCCTTGGAAAGCCCTCAGATCTTTATGTGACAGGAATGGGTTTGGCTTTCTGTCAAAACAAAACAGAATCAAAATCACAGGTGTTTCCCTAAATCCGGAAAGGTTTAAATAAAGTATAGCCATCAGCTTCCGTGATATTTTCCTCAGCACCTTTGTTCTTGTCACAAGTGATGCTCCAGTGGTCTCATTAATTAGAAGTTCTCATACCTGAGAAACTTAGAGTTGTATGAGAAAGGCAGGAGCCTGGGTCACGGAACTGAACCTCTGCCTACGCGACATCCTGGAGAACATCTTGCTGGCAGCTTTCCTTGGACTGAGTTATTCTTGAATTAGAATTAAATTGATTTGCTTATAAGAAGCCCCATAATCTTCTCTGTATTTGCTACTTTGTCCTATTTATTAAGAGTTTTAGTTTCTTTTTTCAATTTTATGGAGATGTAACTTAATACAGTAAAATGCAGAGATTAAATAAGCACTTACTTTTGACAGTGGTGATGTCCCACCCCTGATCAGCTCGAAGAACATTCCCATTTCCTTAAAGTTTCCCTTACTCCATTTTGCAGGCCACTTTCAGCCTCTCTATCTGTTCCCCTCCCCATAACCAGGTGACAACTTCTAAGATATCTTTTGAAAAACTATTGATTTTTAAGAATTATTAAATCTCCCAGTCCTTCCCTATGTCACTCCTCTGCACTCACCCGTCTACCTCCCAGCAATTTGAAATTATAGTGTAGAGTACACATAGGATTTAAATGATATCTTTTGTCTGATTGGTTTATTCATATATTGAATGCTTTTGCAAGGTCAAATTATATTAGTCTCTGGAGGCAAAAAAAAATAATCAGAAAATAAAAATGCATGCTGTCTTCTGTCAAGGTCCTGAGATTCATGTGGGCCTTTGAGAAATGAATTAGAAATTATGGCAGAAAATACATAACTGATTTATAGTGACATTTTGGAGATCCTAGAACTCCTGAAGATTGTGCCTTAGAATCAGTGCTGCTTGCTAAAGTACAATGAGCAACATTTCATAGCCTCCCTATGTGATCATGTGACTTCTCCTGGCCAATGAAGTGTCAGGAAAAGTGAAATGAGACACTTGGTCCCTAAAGACCTTCTCATAGCACTTCATTAGCATTTCCCTCATGTATAGTGGGGGGGAAATTCCTCCCAAATGATACATTAATGATGGCACTTATTTTTTTCTATAAGTTTATTGGTACATTTTAGATATACAACACAGTTGCATTCATTATTGGGATCTTGTACCTTTACATGATGTATCTTGGTTCCTACTTTTTCCCCATTCCCCTGCCCTCCCTTCACCCCCTCCACCCTTCCCTATTTACAAAGACTTTGTTTCCATTTTTTTCCTTTTCTCATATTTTTTTCTTTTCCCTTCTTTTCTTTCCCTTACCTCTCCCACTTCCCCTACTCCTTTAGACCTTTTCTTCGTATTTCATAATATCAATTCTACATTTTGATTCTTATTTAAACATCTAGTTTTTCATACCAGAGAAACTATTTGGTATTTACACGTGTGTCCTATTTATTTCACAATGATTCCACTGTCTTCATGAGACATTTGATTCCCAAATGATCGCATAAGACATGGTAGCTCTCTGAGGATTTGTATCTTCACTCAAGACTGGATAAAGTTTCTTTTGTATTTGAAAAGTTACTTATTTTGAGTTTACATTATGTAACAGTTACATACCCTAACTAATACCAGTATGGACCATTTATGTGGACCATTTATGATCTTTTTATATAAACTTATGTTTTTCCTTTCAGCATATTCAGTAAGATCTTAGATGGGCAAGAATCATGTTGAATTCTCTACAGTTGCACCTGGGCTGAAGAACCCTTCTATAGAAAAAAAAAAAATGACACAACAAAACACATTGTTTGCTGTTATAAACTCTGCATGGTCTGCTTCTAATATAAAAATATAATTTTTTCTTGTTCCACTTGACTCCTACAATCATTCCGTGAGGTGAATAGAGTGTGACCATTAGTGATATTATAATACAAATGTGGGGACCAAACTGTTCACATGTTACGTGTAACACTTCCTGAGAGAATTGGGTCTGGAACACAAAATTTGAGAGTTTATATGCTCTGCCTGATCTGGAAAATAACTCCCTCCCAGGAAATGACAAAATATTCAAAGTGTCTAATGGAAGTTGAGGAAAGTGGGCAAGACATGGGCATGTCCTTTTGACTGGTCCCACTTTTTCTTGATTTCCAATTTCTGCTGTTGGCAGAAAACACTGGATGCTGTTAATCAATGTTTTCTGGTTCCCCCAGATTTAATATTTAATTTTGTTTGGATAAAAATACAATTTTTAATGGTAAGAACAGGATTTTTTTTCAGTCTTTCTCTCTCAGTAGCATAAAGGTCCAAGAAGAAGCATCTGGTCATATCCTATTCTACAATTATTTTTAGAGCATCTATAACAGACTAGGGACTGTTTAGAGTCTCGGGGATATATTAGTAAGTGCAGGAGGGCCTCTGGCCATGTCTCTGCCCTGTGGCTATTCTTCACACCTGACAAGAAGCATCCACCTGCACTGGCATGTGTGGCCTGTTCTGTCCTGATAGTCACAGCTGTGGGCTTGGTGGATCAGCTCAGTTTTGTCTAACTTTGTCATCAGTGTATCTCAGAAATCTATCCTAGTGCCTGATGGGCAGTAAGTTCACAGTGATTATCTGTTGAACAGAGCAATGACTCCATGTTGGCCCTATATCCAGGCACCATTCAGAGAGAAAGAGAAGTCAAATAATTGGGAGAAAAGGCAAAGAAGCAGAGTCCACATGAGGACCACTCTGTGGTTGCCCTCTCCTATAGTGACACTTTGCTTACTGCCAGGTGGCCTTCTTGTGTATTTGTCACTAACCTTTTTTGACAGACACTGAAAGTCTCTACAGAAATATGATGATGTCCACAAGGACTGCCTCCAGGCACAAGTTTGAAGGAGAGATCCAACTTACAAGGCAGGGACTGCAGAAACATTTTGTTGTTGTTGTTAGAATTCATAAAACATTCTTAGTTGTATGTTTTGGATTTATTTCATCATATGCAGCACCATTTACTACAAGTTGTGTAGATCATTCGGAACCTAAAACATTGTCTAACACAGAGGACTGCTTCCTAAGGGAAAGTTTATGCTGCTTCTGCCCAGAATATTTTGTGGTAAGCTATTTTAAGCTACAGAGTGTGCCTTTTAATAAAACAAGAAAGTAACTGGACTTTTAAAAAGCCTATCTGCATTTAGATAAAAGCACTCTGAAATGTTGCGGGGTTTGCCCAGTCAAGGCCTCCCCCAGTTAGGCCTAGTCCATCACCATCCGAAGGCACTGAGAAGCAAAGGTAGACACCATGTCCTTCCGTGCCTGCACACCTGTTCCACTAGCATCAGGGAAAGGAGGAACCTGGTCCTAAGCTTTTGTTCTGTGTTGTCCTCCACAAATCATTGGCAAAGGGAATAAAGAAGCCACTAATACCTGATATTTTACCCTCTTTAATGCATTTACCTCTTGGATTGTATGGTCCCAACAATTAGCTACCTTTTCCCCATAGCCAAGGGATTTCATTGCTTAATACTGTATTTTTTTTTTCACTTAAACTCTTTTATTGGTACATTTTAGGTATGCAGTATGTTTACATTTATCATTGGGTGTTTGTATCTGTACATGATGTATCTTGGTTCTTAGTTTTTCCCCATTACCTGTGAGCCCTTCACCCCCTCCACCCTTCCCTATTTACATAGACTTTGGTTCCATTTTTTTATTTTCTCATAATTTTTCTGTGCTTAACTTCACTTTATAGAAAAATTCTAATCTTGCCCTTTCTAGCCTGACCTTTAATGCATGAAAGGAAATGTTTATATTTCAAAAAAAACCCTCCTCTCTCAATAAGCAGTTTTCGATGCTAGTGTGTTTTTAGCCTCTCAAAACATTTAATTTAGAGCAAAACAAAAGTGAATGTTTTGTCCTTATTTGCATGAATTTACTTTCACATTAAAGTAAGGATGCAGAAGGGCAGAGTTTATTGAGAATGAAATATATTGGCTTTATATATCAAAAGCATGTTCTATATTATATCAGCAACAAAGAAAAGACTGGAAAATTGATAAAATCTAAGTAATTATATAAGGAACTATATACAGTTGAAAACGTGGAGAGGGTTGCTATAAGTGGGAGCAGTAGGATAAATTATCATGGAGTAGTGCCACTAAATAAATAAATTGAGGAGATAAAATCTGAGAAACCAAACAAGAATTAAGAGCATCTCGCAAAAGTCATAAAAGGAAATAGAAAACTATTATTTTAAAGTGCCAGAATAAGATGTGTTATTGCAATTTTAAAAGTGAAAAAGTACGTAAATTTTGGTAGCAATTTTTGTGATGCCAGCTCCTCATAAAATTTTTTAACAGCTTCTCAATTTGTATAAGCTAGCATGTAATGAAAATATAATAAATTAATAAAGAATATTGCTTCCATTTTCACATCTATTATATAGTGTCTATCTATGCAACATTTTTTTTGAGATTATATTAACAATCCCTGTTACTTAGTAAGAGTGTATACCTGACTATGACTTTAATTACAAAGATGAAGAGTGAAACCACAATTTGAACAATAAAATATTTTTTCAATCACAGTGTAGTGCTCTAGATATCATGTAGTTATTTCAGAAAAAAAGACTGTGATTGTTGTAGGAATTTAACTGAACCAGATGATTCTCCAGTGACACAAATAGCCTAATTAATCAAATTAAAACATCTATTTATGTAAGTATGTACAAGTACTCTAACAATTATTAGGAAATCCTAACATATTATAAATGATAATGATTTGGTACTTTCACAACATAAGATAGCTATGAGCATAAAGGAAGTTTTGTTTTGTGAATTTAACCTATAATTAAGGAATTCAAATATACTATTTTTAATATACCTACATTTTTCAAATTCTTTTTAAAACTTGAAATAAATCTTTTAAGATTTTCATATAGTTTAAATCTTATTCAGAAGCATTTGCTGCTTATTCAGAGTTCAGTCTCTTTAATCTTTGATATTAAAATGATACTTTATCAAGATATTTTGAAAGGAAAAAGAAATACCAAAACATTTTTAATAGTGTCAAAGAAAAAGAATACCTATTATTGCAAACATGAGAAAATCACATGAAAGAAAAGTGGGTATCATGGATTAGTTATATGAGATCATGAAAGTTTAAAAGCTGTCATGCCAGACAATGCATTTTTTACTCAGGCAACTAATTTGATACGAATTTTCTTAATTTTCTGAGAATCTTGAACTTTAATGTGTCAATAATTTAAATTCAACTTTGAACATATTCTGACAGTGGTACTAAAGGAATGAAGCAAGGAAACTGAGCTGGTTTTCATAAATGTGACTGAGTCAGTAATTCTAGTAAGACAATAACTTAGCCATCTTTACCCTTCCTAGTTATCTAATAGGGAGAGTTTGATACACACGGAACAAGAGTAACAAGAATTTAAATGACTAACAAAGGTTTAAGCTGCATCTGCTGAATACTAGGAAAGAAATGAATGAGAAATAACAGTTAGTTACAAAATGTTGAAGAGACCTAATTCTAAACATTCTATTAACAAGCATTTTAAGGAGGATTTGTTGAGCAACAGATTCAGTATTGAGTTACATTTTTGGAAGATAATTCCCCTTAATATGTAATTGTAATTAAATAATATTTAAAGGCATCCAATGGAGCCAAAGAGATTAAAGAATAATGAATGAAGAAAACAGTCATAATTGTTTTTTTTCTTCAATCTGAGGAGAGGCATGGTATCAAACACAAGAGATACAAAAGTGATGAGGCACTCAACCCCTGTGATAGCACCAGATGTCCCAACTTTTACCAAAATACTACTGGCGAAAGTAACACGAGTGAAAAGCTAAAATAATGTGCTAATGTTCCCTTAAATTGTGGGCACAGGAATTTATGATAAATGCACAAGGCTGGAAAAACAAGAGATGAGAGTCATGATATATTCTGTATAGGATCACTATCCAAAGACTTTGTGTTGAATATATTATTACATTTTATTTACTTCACATTATTCAACATATCTATTTCCAGTTTTGCTTGCTCAGTTGCTGCTAATGCTTTAAATTAAGAATAGGAAAGTTACAAAAATCTTTTTCTTAATGGTAATATATACTGAAAGGAAGTGAAGTTGAAAGGCAAAATGTATTTAGATGTGGTGAGCATTTGTATGTGTAATCTACTGAAAAATAAACTGAAATCTCACGTGTAATTTCAGTCTTTCCTCTGAAGCCAAATGTGACTTTTCAAAGAGATAATGCCTTCTATTTAATGTGGCACTCATTTGAGAATTTGGGTATGTTAGTTTTAGCCAATTTTAGGTTATTTAACTCTTCTGATATTTTAATTCCCTCCTATTCAGACAAGGAGGATGATATTTTAGCCTTTTGGAAAGATTTTAAAGATACCTTTATTTTTTCCTGCACAACTTAATGCAAAATTTTCTGAGAAAATATTTTGTGTAATTTGAAAAATATTTAGGCAGTGATTATTGATTGATCTTTTTCTTTACACTCCAAATGCACTAAAGATAATTTAACACAGTTGGAATATGATCAACTACTTTCATTCCCATAACAAGGTTCAAGTCCATTCCTTTTCCACAGTGTTTCTCATCCAGTTGGATGTTCCCCCTCTGTCATTTGAAACAAAACACTGAATTAACCTCTCAGGAAGGGGAAGGTACATGCCAGGCTTTTGAACATACATATATGTGTGTGTGTGTGTGTGTGTGTGTGTATACACACACATAACCTTGACTTATAGACAGTTCTTTCACATTGCTTTAATTTTCCTTTTATTTTCACTGACAGTAAAATTTTCCAGAGATTACAATCAAGAGAGTGTATTAATAGAATAACATTAATAGAAGCTTGATCATAAATGATAATAGTCATAAGGACCTCTCTCACCAAGGCATTCCACACAGAGAGATAACAACACAATAAATAAACTCTCATTTGTCACACAAGAAATAATACAAAATCATAATAACAAAAATGTGGTACTTTAAATGTTCTAAAAGGCAAGCAAAAATATAAGATCATGCACTGGAGACAAAGCTAAAAGTGAATAGTTATAGCTAAATAAAAAATATCGTAAAAGATAAAAATGTTCAAGTTTTATGAGAGGAGAGGGAAAGATTCAAACAGAATGGTTTCAAAAGAAAGGAATTATTTTTCCTGCCCTAGGAGTGACACTGACATAACTGTGCATTAAGACTTCACACCACTGGAACACACACTGCTATCCATTCAAAAGACAGATTCCATTTCCTTGGACCACACTACATGTTACAAAGTTGGAAGGAAATTCGTTGTTTACCCTAATAATAAGTAGACTACAACACTGTAGGAGAAATATTCTCAAGATCAGACCAGTGTGAAGCCTGAAATAGGAGCCTTGGAGATAGGAAGGATTGACCTTAGTGCTGTTTATGTCATTGTGAAAACTTCATTTCAGAAAATCATCTCACAGATATTCTTGAAGGTGCTTCCCAATCCTAAAATAAAATTTCTCTTCATTCTTTAATTTTACTGTTAGAGGTGAACGACTGGAGCTAGCAGAAAACCGTGAAAATAATAATAATAATAATAATAATAATAATAATAAAATAGCTTGCTATGTTAAATTATGATTAATTTTTAAAGTATTGAAAAATAACTTGGGTCACTTAATAGAACTAAGAATTGTATAATGCATTATTGGGGTTCTCACAGCATAGTTATTCTACCCCAATTTAACTAATCTAAACAGTACCTTTTACACTTCGTGCTTGAATATATATATCAGATTTAAACAATGGCTAGTTGCTACATGAACAGGAGAGACATGTTTGTCATGAGAGTAAAAAAATAAAATTTGTTTGTTAAATTACACATAAATATAAGGTACAAATGTATTTTTAAAATACAGATTAAAATAATCACACTTGCATTGTGTACATATGAAAATACAGTATTTAATATTCATTATACACACACATTTATGATAAATGTAACTATTTGGCAGAGCCAGTTCTTCCGGGTTTTTCCTGTCCCCTATTTCCACACATGGAAATAAAAACGCTTTGCTGAAATCACCTAGCTCTGGCGAACATCCTGAAGCAGTTTGTTAATCTCAGCCACTAGCTCGCTGGCGTCCATGAGTTCATGCTTCCCATCATTAAGGTGGTTGAGCACATTGTCAAAATCATCCTCTTCATAATTTTCTGGGATCTCCTCCATGGCTGGCAGCCACTTTGAAGAAGGCTGCACACTGGAGTGAGTTCCGAGTGGAGACGCAGAGGTGGTGGTGGGATTCTGAAAGTGTGTGCTGGCTGCCCAGGCTGCCACCCCTTGTGGGTACCCCGCAGTTTTCGCTGGCACTGGTCCCTTCCGGCGCTCCAGGGAGTTGGACCGATCCACCTCGCTGCACTCAGGATATGTGTCCATAGAAGGGGGTAAAAGGCGCTGGAAGACGCTGCTCATTTCTGAGAGCAGGGAGGATGTGCTGGTGTCCCCAGTGCCATCGTTTGGCGAGTCCTTCCCAAAGGTGGAAAAACTCTTCTTCTTGTCCCCAGTTTCTGCGTGCTGGTTGTCGTCGTCGAGATTTGGATGGGGGTGCTGCTGCTGAGGTTGGGCTGGAAATTCTTCCCCTGGGATGAACATGTTGCTCCTATAATCCGAGGACGGTGAGTGCAGCGGTGGCATCCAGCACTGGTCAGAGTGTCCCAGGACCCTGCACTCTTCCGTGCACAGCCTCATAGCTGCACTCGAGGAAAGCAATGAGGACTCGTTATTATACTCAGCGGGACTCAAAACTACGGGGAAATAGAACACTGTTTTTATTAAATAGAATGAGACCAATTTAAACTATGACCAGTATGCTAGCTGGCTACTAGACGCGTTAGACGGACTACAATCGTGGTTTGAATTTGAATACTAGATTTACGGACCTCCAGAAACCACATCTGGTTTTCTCACTTAATGAATAAGGAAAGGGGGAGGTTAGTAAGTGAGTGTTTCTCAGGAATATTCTTCTATTCAAATAATGAAAAAATGGATTGATAATTTCTCCATGAAAAGAACTGTTAAAGAGCTAAGGTGTTGATGATAAAATAAAAACTGAATATAATGCCAGAAAGTAAGACTTTTAGGGTGAAACACTTAACTTGGGAATGCCACCAGTAATCCTTTAACACCTGTGTGTAACTTTCTTGATATGGAAGTCTACCTGTCTTGCTTTAATGGAAACCATGGAAATATAATTAGCTGTCAAGGAATTATACTTGTGTAATCTCTCATACGGATTTTATAAATTATTTATTGACTTATTATTTAAAATAATTGTGCAATGTCTCCTTAACTACTGAACATCTGCAGTCTTGTGTGACTAAGTCTTCTCTTAAAAACTTGAAATTCATTAATCTTCAAATGCATGGAAAACCCCCGGGGATGTAGCTCAGCACCACATCGCCTGCCTGGCAAGCTCAATGTCCTGAGTTCAATTCCTGATACAAAAAACAAAAAAACAAAAACAAAAAACATGGAAAAATAATCAAAAACTGAAAAATATGTAAAATCCATTATGTAGTTATCCCAGATGTTCTTACATCCTTTTGTAATGGAAGTGGCTACATTCATGGAAAATAAAAGATATGAGAAAGACAAAAAATAAAAAGGAAAAAAATCTCAATATTGGCAAATACAGTAACTAAACCACAAGAAAGCCAAGTCATGCAAAGATGTAAAATACACCTCACGAATATTTATTTCAGGAAAAGCTAGGGCTTTTCAGTGTCATGATTTCATTTTAGAAGAACAGAATTTCAGAAATTGCAAAGCAATTCTCTTAGATTTCAAAGGCAATTGATCTGATATTCACCATACCTATATATTTGGAGCTAAATCTGCAGATCTGACTACTTAAGAACCATTTCTCTTCCTCCTCAATTATTGCTAGGAGACTGGTTCCTGTAGAACGTCCTGCTCCCTATGGTGTCCTCGCACCTGCACCCGGGGAAGTGCCTGCATAGGGGAGGGATTCACATGGTACTTTCTGAATGGAAAGTAATGCAAGAGCATTTGCATTTCAGAAGGGGGAAAGTAATGTTTTTTGTTTTAAGGTGTAGAAATCACCACATTTTACAGGTAGAACCTGCAAGATAATTCTGCTCTTCAATCTGTCTTTGACCTCAGTTTTTAATGGGAAAAGGAGAAATTGGAGGAACAAAAAAAATGAGAGCAAGTTCTGTAAGAAAAAAAGAAAGTTGTATTGCTAGGGAAGCTACAAATACAGAGAAAAACATAAACACCAACAATATGTGAATCAAAGTGGAAAAAGAATGAACATGGAGAATCACTGTGTAACTTGCTATAAACAAAGATTAAATTTTAAAACGCAAGGGTGATTTAAGAATAAAAGCAGGATTAGATGTCTGGACTTCATGCATTATTCCTACTTAGAAATATTTACCACCTGCCATTTTTCACCACATGTTGTAGACAATTTCAGGAGGAGTTGAAAGCAACTGGAATACCTAAAATAACAATGAGGTTTTCTCAGCAGTGAAGTAACTATTATAGTGTTAATGATTTTTTTTTCTTTAATTCTTTGGGCCTCTGAAAATGGAAAGGAGACCTGTATGCGCTGTCTTACTCACTTCCTGTCAGAAGGAAGGGGAACAGACCTGCCATCGCATCTTTATTTGTCTTTCTGGCCTTTAACTCTGTGGTTTAGACTTAGGGAGAGCTTTACTGTGCACTTGGTTATTCATCTGGCTTAGTTTTGTTTTAATGCTTAATGATGGTGGTAGGGGTTAGGAGATTTATGCAGGCTTCTGAGAACTCTGGACATGAACACCCTCTCCAGATCCCTGATTATAATGACCATATAACCAGCAATAAATACAACAACAAATCTGAGTGATTAACACTCTGACAGTTCACGCTTAAAAATAATTTCAATCATAGGAATTATTTCTAAACAGTGAATGCTATTTACAATTTCATCATAATAAATAAGTATGGCTTTAGTTATAAAACAACTAACCTTAAGTGAAATATAATAACAAAATAAAAAACAGTGAGGCGAGGAAGAAAGACTAATGGAGAGTCAGCAAAACAACAGAGAGAGAGGAATAGTGGTACAGAAGACAGCATTTCTTGCAATTCCACTGACACTCTCAATATTTTCCCCAGAGACTCAACTGTTTGAAAACATTCTTGGTGCATACATAATTCTGTTGAATTATGTATGCACCAAGTTCCATCCCATACCCCAGAGATTAGGAGTTGTTGGCAAGCAGCTAATTTTCTTTTACTCTTTAAAAGCTCTTCGGCTGGCTAAGGTTCCTCTGAAACTCTTCCATACCACTACACCACTGCGAGTTTTGTCACTATACTGCACTTGAAAGGTGAGGAAGTAAGTGGAACATGGAATGTAAGAAAAAAATTTCATGCTTAACTTTATCAAGTCGTTTGCCACGGGGTAACCAGTCAGCTTCCTCTTTAAGAGCTGGAGTATATGAAATACTATGATACCATCCCATGCTCAAAAGGGTTATGGTCTAGTTCTGAGTCATGTATAATAAATGACACTTTTATGCTCAGTTAAAGTGTGAACTTAGGTGATGTCCCAGGAATGGCAAGAGAAGATAAATAAGTGAGGATAAAGGCTGATGTCATTAAAGGCAGCGCAACATGAAATAAAGTTTGAGAGATGAACAGCATATACTTCCAAAGTGAAGGAAAAACATTTTTTTCAGATAGGAAGGCAAGATGAGCTAAGAATTCTTATGTTTTGGGAAATGATGGCACTACCTGTTGCAAAGATTCAAAAATGGCAAAACTGAGACTTAATAAGCTGGGAGTGGATTTTATTGGCCTTTAAATACCAAGATAAATAACTTTGTTCTCTGCTGCTGAGCAGCAAGAGTTAGGTGTTGATTTTAAACCAAAAAATATAAATTAAAATGATCTGAGAAGGCTATTTAAGCTGTATGAAGTAAAGATTTGATAGTGGGAGGAACCACTGGAGAGGGGCTATCACCTTGGGAACTGGTATGATCAACTATCCATGAAGGAAGGCCAGGACAGAGCTAGGGCACCTACCATGAGAACAGAGAGAATCTACAATTAAAGAAGAGTGTTTGAAGTAAGTCCTACAGAAGGCAGATGATGAAAAGTGGAATGGGCTCAGTCAAGAAGGACTATTCCAAGAAACAAAATCAAAAGCCTTTATAAATCATCCTGGTGCCACAAAATACATAGAGAAGGAGATTTTGCAGGCATATGCTTAGTGTTATAGTTCAATGTTGGATGAGTAAGAAAGAGAACAGTTGACAAACAGCCAACATACAAAAATACATGCTAATTTTATTGCTCAGTATGGAGTACATTTATATGGGAATTGAAAGAATGAATGACCAGAAATGACCCTACTGGCAAGCAATCTATATTTGCTCATAGGCTAACACTAAAAAAGTTGAAATGAGATGCTTAAGTCCTAAAAATAAACATGCTTCAGAGAAAACTGTCCTGAACTCTGTTAATGGAATTCAGATGTGGACTTACATATTTTTCTACTTAGGAAATGTCCTGGAAATATAAGTTTACAAAGGATATATTTTATACTTTAATGTGCAAGTTGCCAGGAGAAATATTAAACTATATTATTAGTAAGTAGTCATCAGAATGATGCTCACAAGTAAGGGATCTTTAGCTCTCTATTGATAATTAACATCCACATGGCAGTCTATGCTGTCCCAACATGAATATACTTTCTGGACCACTGGTGATTTGCTGGTGCTCTATGCTTCCAGCTAAGACTATGCACCATAGGGAAGCACATAGCTAGCGAGGCAGAAATGAATCTATAATAATACAAACTGTTGCAATGCTAGGTTACATACTAGCAAAATAGCTTTTCTCCCACATCTCTGGATCAAGCATGATTGGGTAAATATGAAATTATTTTTAAAGGACTGTCTATATGTTAGTGGAGTTGTGAATATTAATATAAAATTAAGCCCACAACTTTCAAAAGAAACGTGACATGGATGAAGTATAAAGTCACTCACTACACAAGACTTAGTGTTTTCTACAGTTTATCTTTACCCATCTATTGTTTACCCAATGTCTTCACTCCTAACATTTAATATTATTAATATTATCTACAGCAAGACTAAATAGGTACCTCTCCTGCTTGGAAGTGTAGCAGGATGGTATAGAGTGTGCTTACTATGCATGAGGCTCTGGGTTCAATCCCCAGTTCCAAAATGAAGTACATAAATAATAAATAATTTTAAAAATATAAAATAAGAAAATACATTCATGATAAGCTATTAGAATTAGATGATATCAGAATTAAAAAGAGGTCTAGGTATTCTAGAGGCTAGTAAGTCTTTAGAATATTGTGTAAGAAAAAATAAGCTACATACTTACTTAAAAAAAGAAACACCTGTTAATCCATGTATTTCATAGATTAGACCTTAAGAGTTATGGAAATTGGATCAAATCTCACTTCTACCATGTACAAACTGCCTGATTTGAAATGCATTTTCTAACCTTAATAAGATTCAGTTTTCAAATCTGAAAAAAAAAAAATACAAACACTAGTTCTAGCTACCACCACCACAAGTTAAGTGTTGTGTCAAAGTCTTGACAGAAGCAATGTACTCAAAGAACTCTGGAAACCTGAAGATGTAGCACAGTGGTTAGAGCTCTTACATAGCAACCACCAGGCCCTGGGTTCTACCCACACCACAACACAAAGCAGGGGAAAGAATTAAAGGAGGGAGGGATAGAAAGAGGGAGGAAAGAGTAAGAGACAAAGGGAGAGTCGAGGGAGGGAAGGAACTCCATTTAGACTGGGAGTACTTAGACTGGTCCCAGAGCAAGATCTGAGACATAGCTGCTGATTCCTCCTGGTGCTGTAGCTACTGCCACTTTGATCACTGCATCTTATGAAAGCTAGAATTTCTATTTATTGAATTTCTGTAGCTTCTTCCTATTTATTTTCTGTACTCTTTTATTAACTATATTTGGAAAATAGATGTTAGACAGAACTAAGATGGGTGAAAGAATGTCATTCTGTCTTTCTTTCATTTATCAAATGCCAGACATTTGATTCACAAGTAGAGAATTTAAAAACATAGTTAGCTAAAGGAGCACTTCTGTGGTCCTAAGGGCTGATTCAAAATTACAGTCCTTAGTAACAGAGTTGCTATAATGACACAGTATTTACTTAGTTGGTTCAGCAAGTTTCTGCTGCACAATTAGAGGAAAGGAATACTAAGGAAAATGTAGTTCAAAACTTAATAGAATCTTCTCCATTTAGCTGTGTGGTTATAAATTCCCCCATTGGATCATTGGTTCTCTTCTACAGTACAGACATTAAAATGAATGGTGGCAAGAAATATTCCATCCTCACCACCTACAAGGTGCATTCTTTCTCTTATTTTTAGTGCTTAAAATGCACCCTTTCTCCTGTATTTCAGTCTCTGGCTTTGTGAGCTGGTTCCCATCACAGGAAATGCACTCTCAAATTATAGTCCATTTCACCACTCTGCACCAGAACAGGCTACCAGAATAAGAACATCTACCCAGTAATTTTATAGAGTTGCTCAAGAGTATCCTGTGGCAGTGCTGGATGGGGTAAAAAGAGGTGAAAAGGGTTTTCTATCCTCTCCTTTCATACTTACTCCTTCTCTATCAACTAATCACTATGAATTTTAAGTGGATCATTTTACAGCATTTCACTTTTGTACTCACTGGTAATAGTGTGCAGACTATAAATCTTTAGTGCAAAGGACACAAAAGAAATAGAAGCATGGGAGAAATTGTTCATTTTACTAGAATTGGAGTAGATTTGAACATAAAGATTTACTATCCTTGTCCTCTTTCCTCTTACCTGCTGGAATTCTTCCATCTGTAAGAAACAGGTCACTGAATCCTTCACCCAGCAGCCTATCTATGGGAGAATCTCGCCCCAAATCATAATCACTGTCTCCTGCTTCGCTGTCACCACGGCCACTGTCTTTCAAGCTAAATTTGTCCATATCTTGGAGGGCATATCTAGAGAGATCAAGCAAGGAAGATACGGTTTTTACTCTTCAGCATTTTTGTTATTTGAGACTGAATGGATAACACGGGGATAATTCATACCTATAGCTCCTGGAATATTTGTTTCCTCGAAAGCTGGGCCGTGGCTGATACTGGCCCTGGTGAAGCATTGACAGAAGCTGGGATACCTGCTGGAAACCAAACAGACAGAACGGATTCCTGTAGACACACCCCCAGATACTCCCATACCTTGAACAGGGAGCAACAGTTCCTTATTATTCCAAGCTGAGTAATCGAACATGTTACATCCATTTTAAGGATTTTCATAGGCTAGACTGTGGCAGGCTATGCAAATATACCTAAAATTACCAAATATACCTGAAATATATCCCAGGAGATCTGGATGATAATATAATTAACATTTTTAGTGAAAGAGGACTCCTTTATATAACTAATTGATTTTCTTTGCAATTCAGATAAAGTCATCAGTTATAAAAATATATAGATGTTGTAAAATTCATTATAACACATCTCTTAAAATAATATCAGAAAATTTTCCAAGTTTGGACAAAAAGAACATCCATTCAGATGGGAATCTGAAGGCCTCAGTGTTTATTTTTTAGTAGAGACCAAAACAATGAGAATAAAATAAGTCTATTTACATCCAGGCTTTAATCTGGAAATCGAAGGGAGTGGAATTAGATTCCCTTCTGAGTACCACACTTGTTTTTCAGTGCAATGCATATTACCTGCAAATAAATTATTTAAGAAAAATGGAAACATTATGCTGCTAAGGTGTGTATACTTGCTACACATGTACACAAGTAACCCATAGCAACACTTAGGAACTAATGCACACAACACTGACAGCCGGTATTGTCAGTGAACTGATGCAGGTCATGATCTTACCTCAACAGCAGGAGTGGCATGAGTGAGTTCTAATGAGAAATTCTCTGGCACGTGGTTTGAGGAGATTGTCACCAAACTGTTGAGTGACTGGTGACTGTTGTGACTCTGGCGGCTGCCCATCTGCCCTCTTTCTAAGGTCGGAGATGAAGATGGGGATGATCTGTGATGAGATCTGATGGGCAGAGTGCCATTGATGGTGGGCACCAATGTGATGTCTCCTTTGTGGATCTGCCTGGATGGTCTTTTTGGGTGGTGCTGGTAAGTTGATTCTGCTACCCTGCAGTTGTAGGATCTTGTGTCTTTCTTTTCCCGGTTATACCTAGTTGCAAATAGCACCATAATAACCAACAGCACTGCACAAATTGCTCCCAAGGAAATAATTATAATCATGGAGACATCCAAGGAGCCCTGGCTTACTAAAGTCATTGCTGTGCTTGTCACAGATTCTGCATATTCAAAGATCATGCACTTCAGGAGTACTTTGGTATGCAGCTGAGGATTGCCTTTGTCCTGGATGATGACTGAGAGCTCCCATTCAGTGTACGGGACAGAGTCCATGCTCACATTGGTATGGATGTCACAAGATCGTGGATCAATTAGGAAGATACTTTCCTCATTACCTGCTACTATGGAGCAGCTGAGTTCAGCATTTACACCAGAGTCTCTGTCAATTGCCCTTATTCTTGTGACATGAAAGCCACTTTCAGCCTCTTTGGGGATGGAGATTTCTGCAGTATTATTGTGGAGCACAGGCCTTATGACCACAGGAACATTGTCATTTTCATCAATGATAGTAAGCACAACTGTGGTGTTGCTTACCAGTTGCTTTGGACTCCCTCCATCTCTTGCTTCTACCACAAAAGTGATCTGACTCACTTCCTCATAGTCAAAGATTCTGAGTGCATAGATGGCTCCATTAGATGGGTCAATGGTTACATATGTAGTGACAGAACTTTCCAGGACAAAAGTCTCCAAAATGGTGTATGTCACTTGCCCATTTTCTCCAAGATCCAGATCTGTGGCTGTCACAGTGGTGATATATGCCCCCGGCGAGTTATTCTCTGAGATCACAAACTCATATTGGCTTCTCTGGAAGCGGGGTGGATTGTCATTAATATCATTGATTTGAACAGTAAAATGTTTCACTGAAGAGAGACTGGGTGTCCCCTTGTCCTCAGCAATAACAGTCAAGCTATATTCAGATCTCCTTTCTCTATCCAGTGTAGCATTGGTCAAGATTAAATAATTGTTTTCATAGGTCTGCTGGAGTTTAAAGTGACCATGTCCATGAAGCTTACAAACTATTTCTCCATTCAGCCCAGAATCTTTGTCCTGTACCCTGACCAATGCCACAAATGTGTCAATAGGATCCCCTTCAAAAATATAAGATATTTCTTCTTTTCCAGGGGACATGAGGTTTATGTTAATTTCAGGTTTATTATCATTAACATCCACAACATTAATTATAATTTTGCAATGAGCTGGGATTGAATTGGGTCCCAAATCTTGAGCTTGAACATCAATCTCATATGATTTGGTGATTTCATAATCCACTTGCTTGAACAGGGTCAAATGTCCTCTTTCAGAATCAATTTTAAAAGTCTCTATAATTTTGGGAGACACATGACTGCTGAAGGAATAGACAATTTTCCCATTAGCGCCCTCATCTGGATCAGTGGCATTCAGGTCCAAGAGCAAAGTGCCAACAGGAGAGTTTTCTAAGAGTTGTATTATGTAAGACTGCTGCTCAAAGGCAGGGCTGTTGTCATTGGAGTCTGAAATACTGATTTTCAGTAGGGACGAGCCAGACCTCTGAGGCACCCCCATGTCAGAGGCAGTGAGCTGGAGCTCATAGCTGGACTGGAGCTCCCGGTCCAACTCACTGACCACTATGAGTTCTGCATACTTGGCTCCATCCGTCCTGGTCCGAACCTCGATATTAAAAAAATCATTGGCAGAGAGGGAGTATGTGTGGAGGGAATTTTCCCCAACATCTGGATCGAATGCACTGTCCAGAGGAATTCGCGTCCCTACTGCTGCACTCTCGGATATCTCAATGGGGATGAGAGATCTCGAAAACTGGGGAGAATTGTCATTAATATCTAGCACTTCAACTTCAATATGGAAAAGCTGCAGATGCTCCGTGGGTAGAGTGATCACATCAAACTCTATGGAACAGTTCAAGTTTTTCTGGCATAGTTGCTCACGGTCGATTGTAGCCCCTATGCTGATTTCCCCGGTATTCTCATTCACCACAAGTAGAGAATTTCCCCTTTGCATGGCTCGGAAACGAACGGCAGACGGATTAGGTAGCTTCAATAAAACATCAGCCACATCCTCTGATAGTCTAGCAATTACTGATCCAACCCTCTGTTCCTCATAAATCCTGTATTTCAAATTCTTGCCCAGTACATCGTGGTTGAAAGATGCTATTAAGAGTGCAAAAAGAAATCTAAAGTGCATTTTAGTATTCATTTGGTGCATTGGCCAATTTCTGAGATTCCCCTCAGAGGAAGTTAAAACAGCAAAGCAATTTCCTCAACTTCCTTCGGCAACTTAAAGCTAAGCCACATTTAGTACTTGAAACTTGAAAGCGTCTCTTAACACAGCACAGCAATTAATAGCTCGCAAACTTTTGTCTCATACACACCGCGTCACGACTTCCCGCTATCCGCTCGGGGTCCGGTCCTTGCATCGGTTCGGCCTTTCGTCCTCTCGCCAGACCGACCAGTGTCACCTCCGCGATGTTCCCGGGGTCTGGTCGAAATCCATCTATCGCAGGAGGCCGGCGGAGTCTGCGGCGTGTCTTTCCGGAGCGATTCCTTCTCCCTCTCTCTGCTCGGCTGCAGACTAAACACCCGTGATTGCTGACTCCAGTCTGAAATCTGTACAACTTCACTTCAACTCAGACAAAGCTCTTGCCCGGCGTGTGTTGAATCGCTTCCAGCCAATCAGCGCGCTTCCAAATCAAAAGCTGCTGGAGTCACCGAAGAAGGGAGGGCGCGAGAGAAGGGTTGGGAGGGGGAGAGGAGGAGGCGGGGGCGCTGGAGGGGGAGGGGAGGGGAGGGAAGGGGGAGGGGGGAGCCCGGCCTTCCCGCGGCTCCCTCCCTCCCTCCTCCTTTCAGTCTTCTGCATTCACTTTCTCTGAGCGTGCCATGACAAAGGGGAGACAAATTACAGAAGAAAAACTTTAAATCAACTTCGAGTCCCCTTTATTTATATGGCACCTTAAATTGTTCTTGTTTTCTTAAATGCCCTTTCTTCTGCCACAAACATGTAATCATCTTGCTTTTCATAGTCCTTAAGTGCTGGTTTAACTTAAAAATACCTCTAAGTGCGTTTTGTTGGTGGAGGAATTTAATAAAATTTGGAGACTTGCTTCTAATTATGCTAAGCAGACCTGCCGCCTCCCCTTTTCCCTCTGTAAATACTGGGGTCTTTCTCCTCCTAGGAGCAGAAGCAGATTTTCTTAGGGCTCTGTTTTAAAGAACAGAACAAGTAAAGAGGATTCATTTTCTGTTTTCTTTCATCTTTATTCTTTGAAGATAAGAAAAGGCCTATCTTGTACTCTTGATTCCTGTTAATTAGCAATATTTAAAAGAACACCTCAGAATTTGGGACTAATTAACAATATGCTTCTACCTTATATCACTCCTTTCTTTGAGTTTGGACAAAATTGCTTATGATATGTCTTTGTCTTACACTTCAAAAAATCCTATTTACCGTGGGCAAAAGGCATTGTGCACTTTAATGTGCCATATTCTACCAAGAGGCACTACCTATACATGGTGAGCCTGCACAATGAATACTGAGGGCACAGGTACTCAATAGTTTACAAGTCAAATTTGTATAATATATGCATTATTTATGATAACTTTTCAGATATGTATTTTAAAAACCCAAAGCTTGTTTACACTGACAAGTGAAATGCCTGAGCTGAAAATTGCATTTTGTGCACATCAAAATGCTAGAAATACCATGGTAGAGTTGAGCTCTATCCAAGTCACAGAAACTGATATGGTATTCTTATTTGAAAATATGATTATTTATGATGCTCTCTCTGCTCTGCAAGTCCCTTTAAGTTTATCACTGTCGTTCCATTCTTGCTGCTTTTACCCCCCTACCTTTTGCATTATTCTTCAGCTGTCTTCATCCACTTGCATATTTGCTGTTTCACATAATCTAACTGTGCCTTTTTCCCATTTATTTTCTCCTACTCTCTATTTTGTGCCCCCTAGAAGTATATAAAAAAAGTAATTTTCTGATTTTTCCACTTTGCTTACTCTCAGCAGAGCTCAGCTAAAGTCACTAAGATGGTTCTTTCCAAGAAAGAAAGCAGAGGGGGCTCAGCATGAACTCTCCTTCTTTGTAAGCATTCAAAAGCATTTTATAAGCTATTGTCTTTTTCCTCCTCCTGAAACTAGTGCTGTGCGGCAAATTGTACAGAATAGAAATGCCTATAATGAATGTATTTGGTGGTGGGTCACGCCGATGAGCATTCTGCTCCCATGAATAACACTGTTTTACAAGTTTGTAGCCCTTTCAAATTGCTGATCCCCAAACCCTATAGACGAACTCAGAAGACTACCACAAGTAACTGAGACTTTAGAAACTCATAGCCATCTGGCCTACCTATCTAACAATTTGAGCCAATAATTATATCAAGTCAGGCTTTGGTAAACCCCTTTGCAAAATCCAAAAGAGCAAAGAAAGGAATTAGTGACTATTCGAAGTTGGGGTGAGAATTCAAAGGTAATCTAATACCATTAGTTCTAGGAGTTTTCTTTGTGAATTTGATAAGTCTACTCCCAAAAACTCCAGGATCATTGGATTTGATTACCTTAATGTATAGAACATTTTATTCCCCTTACGTTTACAAGATAAAAATATCTTTCAGTACTTTTATGTCCAACAGTGTTCAGGAACATAACTATTGTAAAAAAGACCTTCAGAACAATGTACTGAAATATTTAAAATGAGTTGTAAATTAATATGTAGTCATATAGAATGTGT
This sequence comes from Heterocephalus glaber, assembly GCF_000247695.1. The sequence continues at coordinate 17,984,152 of NW_004624777.1, forward strand.
GTGTATGATTACTTCTTTAAAGAAATGGAGAATTGCTTTATTACCTTCACCAAACATTATTCATTATTTCACCTTCAGCTTGCTAATCTCTCTGTGAGAAATTACATGTATCTACTTGAGAGTATAATGCTTTTGATTTATCATTAGTATGTATTATGTTCTTTACTTCTTCACTTTTTATTTTTCAGTGATGGGGATGAAACCCAGAGCTTTGCATGTGATAGATAAACACTGTATCACTGAGTCACACCTTTAGCCCTCGCATGGTTCAGTTTTGTTGTTTGGAACATATAGGATTAGTTCCAGTAATTCAAAATGTCCCCATTTGCTAATAATAAATAAACCAGAAAATACCATAAATACATTCTCCCTAATTATTTACTATCTGTAAAGGGTTCTATTTTATATATAAGAGGAGAAACCACATGCACTTCTATTATTAGTGGTCATCTGATGGTGGCCTGGCTAAATTTGCCTCTTTTTCTGGAATTGTAACAAATCATGAACCAATGGTGGACCTTCCAAAACAACTCCTCTCACAGTAAGTGAAAGACAATTTATTCAATGTTCCTGCAAGTCATCTGCCTTTGATATGGCAGCCCTTGTTGACAAGAAAAAGAAGGGGTTCTACTTCATGCAGACAGTGTTACTGTGAGTAATATTAGACATGAAAGCAGAGAACTCCTAAACCTCTTGAATGAAATCATGGATACAGCCACTCTGTTGTGCATATTTTATTCATATACCTTCTTTTATCACTTTAGCCTAATTTGGTTCAAAATTACTAAGCCTATGGGCCGGGGATTCAGCTCAGTGGTTCTGGCACCTGCCTCACAAGTGCAAGGACCCGACTGCAATCCCCAGTACAAAAAAAAAAAATTACTAAGCCTAGATAAAAGATACTAGCCAGCATATGCAATGCATCCAGTCACCAGTCATAACAATTTCATCATGCCTTTAATTGTGATTGCTTACCTATCAAGGAAAATTTAGTTATATATATTTAAATCTTTAATATTTACCTTCCTATCACAGAAGAATGGAAACTAAGAGCTCAATTATAAAGCTCAAGTGTTTCCTCATTACATAAAGAATAATTTATCTTCCCATACTGGAATGCAAATTGAAAATCACTAACATTTCTGAAAAGCAGATTTGGATTTGTTTTAAAATATCTATTGATTTTTATTTTATTGGAATATATGAACTGAAAAGAAATAGTTAGAAAAATATAATATGTTCACTTCCTTTTCATCATATTATTTCTTTCCCAATACAAAAAAATAACATGGATCCTGATCTTCTTGTGGATTGGCATTTCCATCTTTCCTTACACTGTTGGTTGTAAAATACCTTGTAGAAGAAACACATGCCTATCATAAGCCAAAATAACTACCCTACTATACATCCTGGGAAATTAGAAAAGGAAAAAAGTACACCAGGTAGGTAAAGCTAAGGAAAACCAATACTCTAAAACAGCTTATAATTAAAAGTTTATCTTTTATAGGAGTCCAACAAATAAATGATAACAGGTACCATAACTGGATAGTTGTGCAATCCTGCAAAAGTTATTTATCTTCTCTGTCTCCATATAATCCTTTGTGAGATGAGAATAATAATAATTTGCTATAAAGAATTTAAATGATTGGATTATTTTGGAAGGTCTATCATCTTTTCATGACTTTATAAAATTCCAGAAGAAGTAAATTTCATCAGGTCAACATTAGATGACCACTAATAATAGAAGTTTATCAGTTTTCTATGGATCAGAATAGACATATAATGAAGATTGGTTTTCTTTTTTTAGCCTGTGTACATCTATTATCTGCTCAACACTTATGGAAGAAAGAAACATGAATCACATATACAGTCCTTGATGAGTTTTGAGCTTTTGCTTTAGATGCTTAATAATTTCATGCTGAGAGGATGAACCTCTCTCCATTTTGGTTTATGAAGGTCACCTATAAAACATAATTGATAAAACTACTAGTGCTGAACTATGAGAATCTTAAAATCCTTCTGGTTACTGATGAAACTTTCCCAAGGTCTATCATGTATATCCAAGCACTTCCAAACCAGAAGCCACAGAAACATATCTAATATACAATTAAGAGAAGTTTTCCAGATGCTTAATTATCTTTGATATATATGAGTTAGGTACATATCTAATATTTGCCTAGTTTTAAATCATTTAGTCTAAATAGTTTTATTTTTAAATACCATGTCACACTGTAGTAAGAAGATAAAAAGATATACTTTTATAAAATGTTTTGGCAAAGAAAATTTATCAAACAAAATTTTCATTTGAAAATATTCTATTTACTAATATATTCAAACATATAACAATAAACAACAAAAACTCTTTGTTGAAACAAATTTCTCAGCATAAGCTCAAGGTTCGAGAAATGAGCATGTATGTCAAACTATCCTTAGACCTGTAGAATGGAAATAGACTCCAGTAGATTCTGACCAACACACAATGGGCTAAGTGCCCATAGGAAGGCGACACACATGGAGACATAACTAACTATACAGGTGACATGGGGCAGCATAAGCCAGGGGCCATGAAGAGTTGGATTCTATGAAACACAGTGACAGGTGCTAGGTCAATTTTGTCTGGCTGGGCAATCAGGATTTAGGATGTCCTGCCAATGGTAGTATGCCAAGTTCCTGCAGGTGACTTAGGTTCTGGCAAAAGGCAGTCTGCTGAGTCCAGATGAGAGGCAGGTAGGTGAGCTGCTATCCATTTTATGATTTTAGGCCTTCCAAACCAGCAGGTTATGAAATTAGAGAGTGAAATGAGGAGAACGAGCAGGCTGGTTATGAAATGAGAGAGTAAAATGAGAACAACACAGGCATCTAGAGATCTAGTGTTTTGAAAACAGGTACATACTAGGAGCCTAGTCAGAACATAAGACCAGATCACAAAATTAAACTAGATGGCAGTAGAGTTGATTTTAGCATTAATCATGCAAACTATGGTAGAATCCATTAAATTCCTTCTTATCAGGGCAATGTCCTGAGGCAAAAAGCTTAGCCTACAAAAACTATTCCTACAGTTACAGCTGAGAAGATTTGAGGGACAAGTAAGCCTTTAAGGTACCCGAGCCTCACTCAGCTGCTGTTGAAAGCACTGCTACTCAGTACACGGTCTAAGAGCAGCAGGATGGATGTCATTTGGAAGCTTTTGGAAATGCAGACATTCAGACTGCATCCCAGACCTATTTACACATACTGTGCATTTTAATAAGATCCTGGAGTGATTCCCATGGACATTAAAGTTTAACACACATTTCTATGAAGAGTAATCTATTGTCTGAAGTGGTAGAAATTCTAACATGATGGTATTTAAATTCTATGTGCTGTGAGATTTTGCTCCTGTGGAGAGTTTAGAGACAATTGGCATATGGAGAAGATTATTATAAAAAGAATCAGGGATTAGACATCATTAATTCAAAAATATAAGTAAAGTGATATAAGAAAACTTCTCTATTTAGTTAAATTTGTAGGAAGAGAAGGGAAATTTGGCTTCCCCTTAAATCCAAAGTTTTATCCCAACTATTACTCTGTTTATCCATTTAGGCAATATCGTTTTCATTAGTGAGGGAAACACTTTTCTGAAAAAGAGATCTAATTCTTTTCCAACAGCTAGTTCTTAAGGCAAAATTATTTCCAATGTCCACACAAACACACACACACACACACACACACACACACACACACACATTTGTTCATATGTATATTTTTAAGAGTCTCAGGTAGAGCAGTTTGCACCTGCCAAGTGCATATAAATTACAAGCTTGCTTTATGTTTTTTTCATGCAAATGTTCCTTTAACATTCATCATTCCTTCTTCATGTGGGAAAACAAAGCCAGGGTACCATTCATTTATCCTAAACTACTCCCAGCTCAGGATTAAGAAAACAAGTTGAAGTTTGACAAAAAGTCTATTGCCAGTGTTTGACTCTTTTGTGTTCACGTTAAAATCTAGTTCATGTTTAATACTTACAGATGTCCCTAATAAATGTCTAATTTATCAAATAATTTTTATTCCAACTAGGAGAGTCCCAATGTTCATAGACTGCTGACTGCTCATTCTAAAACTATAAAAGGGAACTCATGACACAAAAATATGAGCAACCAGTTAAACAATGGAAAACAAGTCAATGATATTTTAGGATATGTTAGATTAGATTAAAACACATGAAAAGATGTTTAATATAGAATTTTAAACTTAAATAAATGACAATTGAATACTAGCATGAAGTATTTATACAAAATTTTCTAGTGGTAAGCGCAGCTAGGTTAATTACCATTTGAGTCAGTTGCTTTTTTAGAACCTGGAAGAAAGTATTCACTTCCTGATGTTCATCCATCGCTTGAACCACTTTGAAGAAGAAATGTAGGATATTTGTAATACAGCTAAGAGCATATGAAACTGTGAGATATTTTATTTTTCAAGAAAAAGTGGTAGCTATTCTTTAAATGGCAATTTTCTTTAAGAATAACTAAAACTTCATAAAATAAAGACAATAGATGATTGACAGACTGAGAAACTGCTGCAGAAAACTAGCTATAAATTTGATCTCTGGCAATGCATGTGGCTGTCATTCCTTTGCCAACCTATGAGGGAAAGAAGCTGTATGCAGGTGTAAATATTTTAATATGTAGGGACAATTTCTACGAGCCATATGAGAATGTTTTACTCAATGATACATTCCATATACAGTGGTGGTCCCATTAAATTATACGGCCAAATGATGTTCTGGCCTTATTAGTTTATGTAATATACCCTGTGATATTCCTACAATGACAAAATCACTTCTCAGAACATATCTTTGTTTGTAAGTGGCACATAGAAGGGAGTTGCTAGACATTCACTGAAAATAAGAACTGTTTTCTATAAGACATAGCAGGCTACTGTTTATGAGAACATGGTGTTCTTTTATTATTGTATGCCATTTCCTTTTTAATTTAAATAATAAAGTAATTATAACTGATATCATCTATCCAGAGGAAATTAATCTCCAAAGCAGATACGCATGTAAGCAGTGAAGAATTTTAGAAAATATCTGTTCAAAAAGCAGTGAAGTACATAGAAAATATTCCAAAAATGTAATTAAAAGGCCAATTTTAACAGTTTATATTTAGATTGTGTTTCTTCTAAAAAATACCATCTAAAAGAGTAACATCTCATCCAGTGCTTAAATGTAAGGGAATATATTACAAATATGGAAATAGTTGCTGAACATTATGTGCCAGTAGTTTACATATGTACTCCTTATTTAATCCTTGCTGTAATTTTAAGAATGAAGTATGTATAATATTTACAAACATGTAAGATACAAGTAATAGAGAGTCATGAAGGAATTTACTATTTCAAAGCACAAGAAATAGGCCGTGCATAATGGTGCATGCCTGGAATGCCTTAGCCTGAGAATCTGAGGCAAGAAGTTCACAAATTCCAGCCCAGCCTGGGTAATTTAGTGACTTAGCAATACTGATATAGAAAAGACATATAGTAACTCCTGACCTGGTAGATGTCAGATGTTCAGAGTTTGTGTCCTCCGAATAACAAAGAATGAATTTCAAGGGACAAAGGAGGTTAAGAGTAGGAAAGTTTTATTACGATAAAGTTCCAAGAGAAACAAAGGATCCTGAATGGGCGGCCACTGAGGCCCTTTGTCAGGGGTAATTTATACAGCAAGGTCACAACATGGGTACAACGTGGGTCAAACAATGATCTTCCTATAGGATGACAAGTATAGCGGCTTACATAATATTGAGCCAATAAGGAAAGGAGTTGTGTAGCAAGAGCAGAGCTCATGGAAATATCAAAGGAATTCTTGGAAAGGGAGGGGAGTATGGGTGCAGGTGTTCTGGTCCCCACCTATGTGTCTGATGCCTGCCTGGGCTCACTGGACCAGAGGGTGCTAATTACAGTATAATCTCCAGCTGCTGTTTATCTCCAGGGAGGCTTGCAGGCCTGTTGTTTTTTTTTTCCATCCTGAGGCCTGTTTCTCTTAGATTCACCGCTCCTCACAATTCTAACTTCTCTATATTTTTGTGCAGGTTTCATTGAGGGCCTAGTCCCTCTCTGACTGTATATTGATTTCTATCTAACTTAGCTGCCTATAATAATACCCTGAGTAAAAATAAAGGAGTAAAAAGGATTCTAGCTGTAGCTCAGTGTGAATATTATCAATGTTCACTCTCTTATACCAGAACAAAGCAAAACAACCTGAAAGATACAAAAGATAGAACACTTCTAATGCTGAAAAATTAAGCAGTTTAGCAATGCATAATGAACCAGACCTCTCCCATTTTCCATACTTTGATCTCTAATCTGCTAGCTTGTCCCCTTTGCATAGGTTTGATCATAGCCTCAGTACAGCTGCTACAGTTCTAGGAAATATTGCTTTACTTAGATGAATACAGATTTACAAAAAATAATATCTCCTAACAGATTTTTTTCATCAAGAAGTAATTATTTTTTTCTGTAGGCCTCCTATTGATATCCTCTTAAAGTTCTTTGGTCAGAATTATGTCACATGACTGTTCTTTAACCAGTCTGTAGCAAAGAGAATGCAGTTGTTCAGATTGGTCTAAACTAAAATCGTGTTAGCGCTAAGACAAAAGGCTGAAATACCAAGATTTAGTCAACAAGGCAGAATCCAGAGGGGATGCTGAATGGAGTATAAGTTTTGTTTGTCAGGTAATTCCTAGAACCCTTTTATGTATAAGGGAGTTAAAACTCAAACAAAGTTTAAGTAAATTCACAGCTAAAATACTGAATTTTTATATCCATGTCTATCTCCAAATTTCACTTGTATATAGTACTTGTTCCTTAGATATTTGTGTATATATTTCTTAGATATTAAATGAAGAAAGGTATCATTTTTTTAAAAATTGTTTTCCAAAACTGTGAAGTTATCATTAAAAGTTTATCAATAAATATTAAGATGAGCTGTCTTGTAGAAAACTATTGCAACCTATTCAAGAAAACCACAAAAAAAATCATCATCATTTTGTGCTTAGGGTGATAACTTTGTATATGATCAGTGCTGCACGATTAATTGAAGTGATCCCTACGTTGAAGAGAAAGGAGGTAAAGATAGAGGTGATATTTTTACTGGTTCTAACTACCTTAGGTATCCTAGCCCTTCATGAGCTATATATGATTTCTTTGAGACTAGACCCACCCACAATAACAATTTGATCATCTGTAAATTAAAAGGTAGAAGTGAAATGTCAGTGGGAAACAGAAAAGGAGAGGAGACATCTAGATTCTTGTGTGATTGTCAGAAATATTCCAAATTTACAGCAAAAGCCAACCAGGGAACTGAAACCAGGAAGTAACATAATGTGGTACAAGAGACATGGCCTAGAGATCAAAGAATCCCAGTTCTCACTCAACAAGTCTTTGATCTTGTATCATTGTTTGTAGCATCATCAGACTTCACATTGATAAGTTTCTCTCTGCAATATTATCCTGAATAAATGATTGAATCCCAGGTTTAAAAGGAAGACATAAAAAGTACACCTGAATGACTATCCTCCTTATTTTGAGTACCTCAGGGTGTGTTATTTACTTTAACAGAGTAAGTAGTAAGTGTAGTAAGTAGTAAGTGTAGTTTGTGAGGTGAGGCTAAATGAAAAACATTAGGATTTTTGATAAGAAAGTTGTATAATATATTCATAAGCAAACACGTACTTTATATTGTTGAGCCAAAAATATTGGATTTAACCATCCAAATAAATAAAAATAACAACCTTTCATTACATTTTAAGTAACATACATAATTTACATAGAATTTCTGCGTGTCTAACATGAACTTAATGAAATCATAAAGTAATATTCACGTTCTCCACAAGTCTCAGTACAAATTTCTCTTTGACAAAATGGCTGCATACTTCTACTTTAATAGAACAGGAATCTGTAAAAGCAAATTTCAGGATTTCCCCCATCATTTTCCCAGAACAGTTTACCAAAATACAATAAAATAGTTAAAAAGATCTTCCTGGATAGTGTTAAACTTATACAAATCCCTAATTTACAAAAAATGTAAACATTTTTAAGCTTTCACACAAATAATCAGCAAGTGGTTTTTCTGTTTTGCTTTAAAGTAACAGTGTTTTAAATTCAAAAGGTTTCTGCTAGGAGTGGATTATGATTATTATGCAGGAGAGTATCCCAGTATAAACAGCTTGCTTGGCATTTACATACTGTTCCCACATGCTTCCATATCTGAGTTCTCAGTAAGTCAGAAGCTCATATTTTATTGTTGTGAAAAAAAACAGTTTTTATTTACTATAGAATCTTGAGTCTCCACAAACAGAATAATCCAGCACCACAGAGTTTATCCAGCCAATACCTGAATTGACAACAATGGTATATACGCTTGCAATGCATGTAAACATTTCAATCTAAAATCTGTATTATTAATGCATGATTGTCAAAAGTTTTTACAATGAGTTCAGAAATTCCAGTCTAACTAATTGCTTTTATAGCAATGAGAATCAACTGGCTGAATACAATGAGAATTTAAGCACCTTTTGTTTAACCTGACAGACAGGGAGCCTCCGTCCTGGGGCCAGGTCAGCAAGACAAATGTGCCATATCTGAGTAGCCATTTAGATGACTCTATGTTCTCATGCTAGAAATAGATTCACTAATTCCTACAAGGAATATAATACAAAATTCTGAAAACTAAGTCTCTACAGCCTCAAAAATGAAAATAACTAATATATAACAGAACTTCTTAGAGTTTCAGGCCAATCTGCTGTTCTCAGGAAACAACCCAAAGACCATGTAGAAAACTCTGCCACACACAGCCAAGAGGCCAGAGCATGAGGTGCCCTTCGCACTTCGCTGGCCTCCATTCTGATCAGTTTCCTAACACAGGGCTCTCTGGACACCTTAGGTTCAGCTATTTGGCATGTTATTATTACTAAATGATCAAGGGGCAACCCCAACCCAATAAAAACAGGTCATTCACCAAGCATTTTGGCTAAGATGATCTAAAATATCAAAAAAAAATTTAATGGAAACAAGTCTTTATTAACTTTTAATATCAGAAAAATAAAACTCATAATTCTCCACAGCAAATAGATGATATCAGTGCTTTGGCCATCTTAAGTTAAAGGCACTTTATCACAAAATATATGGTTTTAAAACTTTACTGAAATTGAATTTATAATCCCTATGACTTCCCTACATATACATAACAAAAGGGTGTAGTAAAATTAGCAAATACTAAGCTATATTGATAATTTATCATTCTTAGTTTTGTGGATTTTAGAAACAGTACACATGCCTAATGTATGTCGATTCCTTGGCTTATTAGTTGCAGTGTACAATGCAACAAAATACAAAATAGATGCTTGGTGAACATTCGTTCACATCTACAAGATGGCAGCTAGAGATTAGGTTTCAATACTGACATTTAACTATCCTACAAGCAATTAGCATTATATCAAAAATTTTTATTTTTATTTAGACACAAATATTTACAACAATTCTGTTTCCTAAATGCTTGCTGTTTGGGTATTTCTGTAGGGAGAAAAAGTCTTCTTTTCTTAAGGTCATCAAAAACCATATGGTCCTACAAATCTGCTATATAATAAACAGGTTCTGGCAGGAATTGCCGGAGAAGAGGGTAGGCCTGCTTTATTAGAAGAATATGTATCATGTACTGATCACCAGTCTTTACATGTAAGTCATTAACTTGGGTGTAAATATTTCTTCATAAAGAATCAGATGTTCCATTTCTCTAGTATGGTAAAACCAGTGCCATAAAGTCATTGCAAAAGACAGCAAACAACTTGGTGATTGTAATGGGTTTTTTAAACAATAGGTTTAACAGGTGGCATGTGGCTATGGCTGGTTCTATGTCCATTTCCAGGGTGCCAAGATGTCCCTCAGCATTGCTGGGGGAGGAATTTGTTGGTGGGATTTGGATTGTAAAGGCACGCGAGCATCTGCTGCCTCCCTGGTCTCATTATCATTCACACAATTAACTCCTGCAGCTCTGGCTGAGCAGCCAGAACCAAGTACTCAATTTTCCTGCCTCTTTGACAGTATTCATTATCATTCATCATCGGAACTTGAAAGTTCTCAGGCTTTCAATGCAGGGGAAAGTTTTCTCTGGGAAAAGTGATCACAAACAGCAAAGCGCTAGGAATGGAGAGTGAAGGAACAAATAGTGGTTCAAACCAACCCTGAAAGGAACTGGGGCCCCAGGATGTGGAGCTGTTTTCATTTTGTTATAACACACCACGTCTTTTAAGATTGTATCATACTGACCACCCTTGGTCTTCTAACACTGCAGTTAACGATAATTCTATTGTCCTCATTGCTTCCATATCTAATTTTGCATCCTGTTGAAGAGTTGGCCAAGACTAAAACTGTCTGCAAAAAAAGCTTTGGGTTATTCTCAGCAGAAACGAAACAAAATAAGGTTGCCATGCAAAGAAGGAAAGATTGATGAAAGATATGACAAATTCAAGCAAGCTTATATTCTTAAAGCCTCAGCAGTCTGATTAATCAGTACTGAACTGCGTAAATATTGGAAATGCTACTTGGACATGCTGCACTCTTTTTTTTTTTTTTTTTTTTTTTTTTGCAAAACATGGGAAAGATTTTTTTTTATCCTTTTATTGGTACATTTTAGGTGTACAATATAATGACATTCATCATTGGAGATATGCACTTTTACATACTCTCTTGGTTCTTAACTACTCTGTTACATGATAAATATTCATAATCTCCAGTTTTTGACAAGTTTATGTTGGACAAGAGTGAGGTGATACTGTATAACTTTCCCCCCAAGCTTAAAGAGCAAAAAAAGTCTGTCATTTATTGATATGTAGACTACAAAGAGGTTAAAAGGAATTTTCTTTTCTTGTTATTAAATAGGTGATATAAAAGCTGTACATTCTTGTAAGGGTAAAACTTAATTTTGAAGAAGCACTTAAAACAATCTGCTGAAATGGAATAAGGCTGCTTTGTGTGAAACAACAAAAGAAAGACTGAGCTGTTAAAAGCTAAGGAAGCGGTGCTATATCATTTTGTGGAAAAAAGTAGGTGCTGAAAGAGAAAGTTTACAAACCTGTATTCTACAAGTAAAATTTTAATCCAGTGGCTGCAGTTAGGGAAAAATTGATGCTATCTGTGTTACCACTACTGCAACTTGTTTTCTTTCATTGAGCATTATATTATTAATCTTAACTATGATACTTTTTTAAATTCCAAAGTCAAAACACATAATTTCATATATATAGACACTGAGAATAAAGATGTTTTTAAAGATTACATAGCTTTTTAAAATTATTTAATTTACCTACCATTCTATACTGTTACAAAGCAAATTTCCTCAAATAAAACACAAGAGAAAATAAAATAAAAGCCTGATATTCAAACTCATTAACATGTGAAGGGAAAAGTATCCTTTTTTAAGAATTCTAATGCTTATAATGTGTTATGATGAATGTATGGAGGATAAGTAATGGTAGTTGCATCTCAGAAAATGCATTGCCTGCAGGCTGTTTAGAGAAAGAAAAGTGTGGGTATCTGGGTTCTTTATAGTTTTGTCTTAACATAAGTGATAATGCTCCATTAAGAAAATCTATGCACCTGCAAGTTCTTGACATATTAGAATAATACACTTGAAGTTATTTCTCTTATGATTGGGTCCTAGTATAAGGATCTCTGCTTACTTATACAGCTCACAAAAACTTTCACCATGAGGCTGTGAAACTTAAATTCTGACTATTCTTTATTTTGCAAAAGTGTCAAACAAAGCTTTCATAAATAAGGAAGTGAAGAAGGGTTGAGGGGAGAGGAGGGGAATGGGGAGAAAAAAAGAATCAAGATCTATTATGTACAGGTACAAATTCCTTATGATGAATGTGATCATTTTGTATATCAAAAGTGTACCAATAAAATTAATTTTTAAAAATCTGACTACAGATTTTTCTGGAATTCATGGGAAAAAATATATGTTACTCTTGTAGCTTGAATTCTGGTTCCTATGTGCAATGCTGCCTGGTTTACAACCTTTGTATTTCTCTTCTTTTTTTTATCTCACATCACTTGAAACACCTCCTCTCCCCCATCCTCAGAGTTTTGAACTCTTCCAAATATATCTGGAGCCCATCTTGTTCTTAGGAAAGACGTATGAATGGTAGCGTTCAGCAATACATGATGATCACTTTGAGTCTTGACCCCAAGCTTGCTCTCAACTGTAATTAGACTTCTCCCTTACACCTGATGCGTCATTCCTGCTTCCTATTACATTCCAATAGTTGACCTTCGCACACTATTTGGTTTTACTAATTTTATTCTCCTACTATTCCAATTCCAAGTTACTCAAACCTCTTGCAAACTCTTGGCTGTTGCCTTTATAGCAGCACGTAAAATTCTATGATGGGACTCTCCGTGGAGTCCTCAGTCCTTCTTCCACCTACCCATGAGATTATCTAAGATCTGTTGTGCTGCCACATATTTACTGACTGATGGTTTGCGTTCTTCTGCCAGACACTCCAATGTTCTTCCTACCACATTGCAATTTTGCTCAGTGCTCCTAGGTGATTTTCCTAGCATTTTCTCTACTATTGCAATAGATTTTGTTTGCACACTCTCATCTCATGGACTTACACTGTCACCAGTAACCAAGTCTTGCTTGGCATGCTAGCGTACATTTGTAACATAAACATTTAGTAGTATTTTTGCGGGCTACTGAGTTATAGAATATATTAACTATAGGGCCGGGGATTTAGCTCAGTGGTTCCAGCGCTTCCTCACAAGTGCAAGGTCCCGAGTTCGATCCCCAGTACCAAAAAAACCCACCAAAAACAAAGAATATATTAACTCTTTAAAAAGTAAAATGTCTAACACTTATATTCCATTTTAAATATTGTAGAAGTTAATAGCATGGAATATTGTTTAACATAATGGAATACACACATATGTTATTAATACAAGTAGATCTCCAGAAGTAGCAACTTTTATTTTATTTTTGTGAATTATGTTAGTGATATTATTTCAGGTGTCATATTTATTTACTCTACCTGAATCAAAATAAATCTATATTAATGTGATAATGTGCTTCAACTAAATCAAATTCAGTACTTGGTGTAATCTGTATTATGCTAAAAGAATACCCAGATTTGAGCACAACAATTATAGCAATATATCGGTTATATTTTCTCTAAGGATTCTTATTTGCATACTAATGATAAATATAGATGTGTGTATACATATATCCCTGCATTATTTAGTTATATGTAGTAGTAATATGTCAATACAAATTTTCAGAGAGATATAATGATATATATACCTACAGGCTAAAATATAATTAAAATAATAGAGTGCACTTTCTCTCCAGAGTTATGAGTATGGCAACATCCAAGTGTTTACTAAAATGTTTTCTAAAAAGCATATGCTCTCAAGCACGTGAATTAAATCCCTGAGCGATACAATGTATAATGAAACAGCTGGTATCACCTCTTAAAATTTAAAAATATACATATTTTAATATTTTCATGATAAGAATTAAACTAACCTGGATCTTCAAAATCTAGCATGCATACAAATATAAGCAAATGTTACCTTTTTCCTTGTTTAAATATATCACTTGTCTTTATAGAAAATAAATAGTAAAATCTTATCATTTACTTAGGAAAAATTAGCATATGTCACTAACAAAATTGATATGCTGAATTTTGCTTTTAGATGGAATATCTGCATTATACTCATGTTACTAATCAATGTTAAAAATGCCATATTCACATTTTGCCTTCAGTGCCCTTTTAAAATCCTCTTGTTATTAAGATATTGTTTGACTGTTTTGCCCTTACAAAAATCCCCTTAAATCACGGAATAAGGCTGTTAAGCAAATGTAAAATAAGTCAACCATACATTCTATGGCATATGGGCAATTTGCAATAAAGAAGTTTGTATCCAGTAGATAAAAGTAAAGCTCCATCAAAGAGAGTATTGTACGCTAAATGGTTGTGGACAGTAATTATTATGAATGCTACACTGGTCAAGTTCCTTGAGTAAGCTGGATATCATTCCCAGTGATTTTCATCTTTATAACTTGAACAGGCAGTTAAATATTAGCACTTAATTCTTCTTCATCACAATTTAGAGCTAACATCGAGTTATAATTTATTCTTCAACATGGTATTTTACTTTAGTTATTTTGTAACTATAAATGGTAGGTTAGTTAATGAAGTTGGTATTGAATGATGGTTTTACAGAGCTGATGACACTGATTCTCAAAACTTTTTCTGGTCAGTGTTGTGGTGACCTTTTACATTAGCAGCAGCTCACAAGTAGCGTAGGGATTATGAACTGGAGATCCGTGTTTCTTAGAGAAATATATTTTATTTCCAATGGTTCTTCCCCTTAGTTTCACACTGGAATCATCTGAGGAGCTTTACAAACCATCCGTGATTGTGCCTCACCCCCAGAGAGTCATAGCTAAGTGGTCTGTTTTGCTTCCTGGGAGTTTTGAAACATCCTGTCTAGTGATTACAATCTGCAGTTAAGGCTGTGACTTTTTAAAAACAGGCAACTTGGCTATGGAAAATGTGATGTCTCTACTATGTGTAAAACATTGAAACAAGTAACTGATCTGTAATTAGATAGCAAAGTTGTTGTTTAGACCTCTTCTAGATTGGAGTATATCTAGGGAAAAAGTTCATAAATGAAATGGTCCTGGTTAGAAAAGTAGAAAGAGAAGGATAGCAGGTGTGTTTGGAAGAGAAAGAAGGCAGAGAGCGCTAGTGCATAAGGGAGGAATTCAGGGATGGGGTGGATACAAGAATTCCTGTCCATCTTTATTCCTTTACAATCCTTTTTGTCTTCCTGGACTTCACAAAAGGATAGAAACTATATATAAACAATAGCACTGTAGGAAGGTAAAGAACAACAAAACATCAATATTAAACAGGCATTAGCTGGTCCATTAAGAAATTAAAAAACCTTAAATTGGAAATAAATTTGCTTTGGGGATTCTTTGGAAACTATGAGTTGCTTGTTGATCAAGGACAAGTCTGAACTCATACATGTGTATGTCATCTTCGCCATTTCCATGCAACCACTCTAAAAGCATAAAAATCACACCCTTGATTCCTGCTTAACAGTCACCTTCACTTCCCTGAAAAATGAACTGTCAATTCAGAGGCAATTAAAAAGAGAAATGGTGATAGATGAGTTCTAATACAAATGTTAACACTTTAAATAACTTAAGATGTTGCAGAGAGGGACACATAAGTGCTCCATGAGACAAACTGGGGAGTGATGTGGCTCTATGAAATATGCATGTAAGCTCAATAAGTGGTTCTCTGAAAGAAATGGATCGGGCCATCTCTGTAAGGCCAGGGCAGGTGAACAGGAATGGCAGTCAGTAGAGTTTTAAAGAGTTAAGAGTTAAAGAGATTTCCCATCACTATGTAGGAGTGCCTGGAAGACTATTTGGTACTTCACAGAATGTGCCAAGTTACTTGAATAATGTGAAATTGATACATCACTCTATAGCTCAAGTACTGAAATGATAAAACTTTAATTTTTCTCTTGAATGGTGTATTATGGATGACAATTGACAAAAAGGGCAAAGGCCAGTATTAAAAAAAGAAATAATAGGTGAAACCAACAAAGGCAGAGCCATGATATCAGAGAATTAGATCCAAGTCCAGTAGGAAAGACTTCTGAGGGACACCATGGTGAAGCTATTCCAGTTTATCAGGTTTTGTCTATAATTTGATATTTGGTCTTTAGTCAAATTAAATAGGAAGAAATTTTATTCTCTTCTTGTCCTAATTTCTTCCACTGGTATGCATTATAATTATTTGGCTGGATCATAGATCAATCAATCATTTGGTCAATAAATTAAAATTATTTTCTAATGCTTAATTATCTGACCAAGAGTCTTGTCTTTTTATTAAATGAGATGATTGCCTGTCTTAAAGTGGCTATTATAAAAAACAAGTCACTAATTGGCAATAATATAAAATAAATTATTTGGACAAGATTACTTATCGCAGCACTATTTGTAATCAGAAGAAATTAAAATGAATTTACAATGGAAATGACTCAAATATCTATCAATAATGGACTGTTCAAATTAAATGTATAAAAATATCCACCCTGTATAAGATTATGCAGCTGGAATGAGTAACCATTCTAGGGGATGACTGTCATCCTCTACAGTGACTTCTTGGGGGAAGTCATAGAGAAAAGTTGGATATCACAAAAATATGGATATCTAAAAAAAAGCTGGATATCAGAATTATATTGGGTTTACTTGTCAATGTTTAAAGTATTAGAAGTATAATTCACAAAGTATTTAAAAGATTATCAATGGAGAAAGTGGAGAAACGGTAGAGATGAGAAGTACATAAACTGAATTTCTTTGTATATATGCTCTTTATAAATTATATTTTGGAATCATGTAAATATGTCACATAATTGTAAAACAAAAATGAAATTTAAAATGTCAAAAAAATAAAAAGCTTAAAATAAGTGCTCATGAATTTGTATTTAAAAAAAATACACACAACTATTTTGCATACATTTTCTTTTTACTACTGAAAATGGCTATAATTAATGACTAACCTAATAGAAATGTGCTCCTTTAGTGCCTGAAGTTCAGTATCTCAATGTTGTTCCAATTGAAAGGATCTGGTAATCACTGGGACAATGATTGCTTTAAGTCTGAAATAGGAAATGTATAGAGTAAGTCTATCAACTAACCATAGTTTAGAGAAATAATTCTAAAAAATTCAAGATCAAACTTGAATAATTTCCACTGGTCAAAAATGGAATCATTTGACATGATGAAGGAAAATTACTATAGTGTGTTAAAAAAATGAAACAATTATAAATCCATGAATTTACAATGACAATGTCCCTTTTTAAAGATGTTACAGAGCTACACATTTTGTAAGTAAAAGGGAACAATGAGAACTATCTTGCCCTTGCTAACCAATCTCTATTTCTAGTTAGTCAAAGAGTCACTATGAGGACATTCCTTTATTTAGAACTACTGAATTCAATGAAAGAAAATAAATGTTAGAATATAATTTGATAATTTAAAAATTCATAGTGAATATATTTCACAGAACTAGAGAAAATAATCCAAAAATTCATTTGGAACCAGAAGAGACCTAGAAGACCAAAAGAAATTTTAGGCAACAGAGATATGACTGGGGGTATTACAATCCCCAACTTGACACTGTGCTACAAAGCTACTGTGATAAAAACAGCATGGTACTAGCAAAGAAACAGACCCGAGGATCAGTGCAATAGATTAGAAGATGCAGAAATGACTACAGATATGCTCAGCCACCTCACCTTTGACAAAGGAACCAACCACCCTCATTGGAGGAAAGATAGCCTATTTAATAAGTGGTGTTGGAAAAACTGGATTTCAACCCGCCAAAGATTAAAACTAGACCCATACCTATCACCATGCACTAAATTAAGGTCAAAGTGGATTAAAGATTTAAATATTAAGACAGAAACACTAAATTTTTGGGAAGATAAGTTAGGTAGAACTCTTGAAGATATAGGTATAGGAAAAGATTTTATGAACAAAACCTCAGTGGCACGGGAACTTGCACAAAGAATCAACAAGTGGGATCTTATCTTATTAAAAAGCTTCTGCACTGCAAGAGAAACCACCAACAGAGCTAACAGACAACCTACAATACAGGAAAAATTTTATAGCAGCTGTACCTCAGACAAAGGACTACTATCTAGAATATATAAAGAAATGAAAAAAATCAGACCCCCCAAATTCAAAGACCCAATTCAAAAATGGGCATCTGAAATGAACAGACATTTCTCAGACAAAGAAGTAAAACCAGCAAATAAATATATGAAGAAATGTTCAACATCACTAGTTATTCGAGAGATGCAGATAAAAACAACACTGAGATTCCACCTCACCCCAGAAAGAATGGCTGCTATCAAGAAATCAACCAATAACAAAAACCGACAAAGGGGAGAGAGAAAGCAATCCTTCTCCATTGTTGGTGGGAGTGCAGACTGGTGCAACCACTGTGGAAATCAGTATGCAGATATCTCAGAGAACTAGGCTTAGAGGTCCCTTTTGACTTAGCTATCCCCCTGCTGGGTATCTTCCCAAAAGAATTAAAAGAATCATACCACAGCAATGTATGTGCACCCATGTTTATAATGGCACAGTTTGTAATAGCTAAAGCTTGGAAACAGCCCAAGTGCCCATTAACTGGAAACTGGATAAAGAAGATGTGGGTTTTTTTATAAAATGGAGTACTACTCAGCCATAAAGAACCAGAAACTAGAGACATTTATAGCTAAATGGATGCGCATTGAGGCCATCCTCTTATGTGAAATAAATAGGACACATATGAGTAAATACCGAATAGTTTCTCTGGTGTGAGAAACTGAAAGTGTAATTAAGGATACACACAGATGAAATTGCCTAACAACATATATCTCGGATTGTGTTTCCATCGCGTGTCATATGACTGTATTGAAATTTAAATTAGGGAGAAATTTGGCTTATGTGGAGTCTGCTAGCTAACTGGAGTTTTTTTCCCGACCACTATTTGTTCAATGTTGGTTTTGGGGATCTTTCTGAAACAAATCACATACTCTGGTGTCTTGTTGGTGCTTGAGATGCTTTTTTAAGTTATATGGAAAAATGTTTAAGTGCTTTTCAGTTTTGTTTTGGTTGAGTTCTACTGTATTTGAATATTATTGTAGGTTTTTTTTCCTTGCATTGTTCTTCTTTGAATGATTTTAATTTTTGTATGTGTGTGTTTGATAATAAAATTATTTTTAAAAATTCATAGTGAAATTAAAAATCTAGCCAGTGGGCATCAATGACTGATAATATCACCAAAAGGAACCCAGAAGCTTTATGCTTCTTCATGAATATATACTCACATAGGGAACGCATTTCCCAAAATCATCTTACATGAATCCAATCAATCCTGTGGAGTTATTTTACAAATTACAGCAAATATAGGGGGGAAATTATGCTGTTACTGGGATGCAAACAACAAAACTTACAATGAGGGGAATTTGGCATAATAATAACACAGAACTTCAACAGAAACTGAAGAATATTAGAGTTGATGTGGCAAACTCTATATTAAAAGGCATTTCAATTAACGATAAAATATAGCCCTTATTTTCATTTATGTTTCAGGAAAACTAAACTTCTTTTGAAAGATAAAATAACTGGAAAATTTTCTGAGAAGTGCCTTAACAGAAAATTTCTAAAGAAATAATCGAGTGTACATTAGTAATTTTGTATTTAAAAATGTACAAGTACAATTAATATTCAAAAAATTAACTGATTTATTTCAGTTGCCACTTACCCCTGTAGATTGCTGTTATTGTTTTAGTCAATAAATTGATATGGCAATAGCTAGTGCCAGTAATTCAAAAATTGTTCCAAGCAATGTGGCTTTCTGGCAGTTGTCCTTCCTGAGTCTGATATACATCCTGAAAGAACTAGGAATTAATACTCTTTATTGATTTATACACTAACAAGTAATTTTCAGGTTGCTGGTCCCATGTTTGTGTTTTGGTTGGATAGAATTACAAACGTTTGATACTGTGAAATTAATAGGTATGAACAGATCACAACTGGAATACAAGAGTAAAATGACTGAACTATGTTCATTACCAATTTAAGGTTAAGGTTTTCACTTAATCATCCAAGGACACAAGTTCACAGTGCATTAGAGTAATTTCTAGATATTTGTGTTTTTATAAATGCCTAGATGATTATTTTTACACCTGTTTATATATGTATGAGTACACATGAGTCCATAGAAATGTATATGTGTATAAGGGAGAAGGGAGGAGAGGGGGAAGGGGAAGGGAGGGGAGTAGAAGGGAAGGGAAGGAAAGGAAAGAGAAGAGACCAGCTGAGACAAGAGGAGATGGAACAGAAGAGAAGAAAAGAGAAGAGAAGAGAAGAGAAGTAAGGAGAACAGAAGAGAGGACTTTGAGTTTATAGTTTCCATATAGAGATAGAAAAGCATGAATGGTAATCAGTGGAGATTGGTTTGAAAAGAACCCAAAAGTTCAGGGTACCAAAGATTTCATGAGTGATGGAGAATGATTTAAATATTCATAGAAAGAAAAGAGACAGGAACGAAATATTTATAATATAACCAGATGAGAAAAGTCTCCAAAAGAAAAGGTTTTATCAGAAGTAGGCAATTAATGGTGTACAAGTGGCAGTGGGACCCAAGAGAACACTAAGATTATATACTAAAGCAAAAATGACAGAGATAAAGAGAATTTGGGTTCTAGATTCAGCTCCAATGATTAGGGGAAAAATTAGTAATTATACAAGGAAGTGAGTATGACTTACATGAAGGATTTTAGATAAAATTCTATAAAAGGCCAAAAGCTATTTCCTGTAATATCAGAGGGGACTCCAACAAAGAGAATTGTAAAGAAAATAACTTTGAGCAATCAGAAAAGAGATTAGGAGTGGAAGAGTGTGTAGAGGAAGAGGTCCACAATCTAAAGTGATGAAGTGAGTAGGGCGTGGATCTAAGATTTGCATTTTGGAGAGAGGACAATTACTACTTACAAGCCTAGTTTTTCAGAATAGTCTTCAAATCTGGAGAGAAAGAAAAAGCCAGAAATATAGAGATAATATATTTAGACATTAATGCATAATTGGAATGAAGAATTTTATATCACATTTGTGGCTAGGAAAGTGACTGCAAAGTCAGGAATGGGTGAAAACGTTCTTTTTATCTTCATTGCATTTCCATAACTGCTGAGATTCTGAAAGAAAATCAACAAAAGCTAACTATGACATATTCAATCTTGTGCTTACATTTAGAATTCAAGGAGTGAAAAAGATTTTTGCCATTAAATTTTCAGGAAATGAGTTATTATGTTATTTCACATAAGATAATAGAAGATAGGGAAAGGTAGAGTATTCAATAAAACCTACTTCCCATTACCACTATACAAAGAAAAAAGCAGAAGGAAAAAAAATGGGATTGTCAAATGAAAACAAAACAAAAAAATCTGAGAAACATAAATAATGAAAGATTGGTCACATGAGATAGTCTTTATTTCACTCATTTTCCTTCCTTATGTCATCATGGAATGTATGGAAAATAGACGGTTTGAAATAAGCTAGGAGTTTTATGAGATGTGAACCAACATGTGTGACTCATTCTAAGCAAGGCTCTTGATTAGGTACTTTGGGAATACAAAATGAACAAGGTTTTATAGAGACTTACTATTCAAGGAAGATGAGATGGGCTTAAGAGTTACCCAAAACATAATGTCAAGTTAGGGAATGGGGCTGGGGCACAAACAGGTTTAATTCTTCTTGGGAGTATCACAAACTGCTTTACTGAATGAGATGATATATAAATAAAATCTTAGGGATTGTGTAGAAATTGTGGAAATGGAGCAAAATGGAATTAGTAGAAATTCAGGAATATTTAACTGGAGGGCAAATTCAAAGCAGGTGCTTAGATAATAAAACCATAAATTTAGGTGGGAAAGGATAGATGGAAGGTCTAAAGGCTGTGTTGAAAGATTCTTGTGTTATATTGGTTACAGACTCCTGTGGGGAACCAATGAAAATTATTGTTTCTCATGCATAAATGGAAATTCATGTAGCATTCTTCTCACTGTTTCACTCTCACAGACCTCAAGCCATCAAAGAGCTCTGGTGGTAGGCAGTGGGAAATTGATGAAACTATAAAAGAACCCAAGAGTAGATATTTTATGATAAATGATAAACTAGGCCTTGTTCCATGTGAATGTCATTATCACCAATCAGAGCTCTCATCACAATATGGTACATAGTCTCTTTTTTTCTTTTTTTGCTACAAGGTTTCACTCCTTTGATGTCATTCAAACTAGACTCAAATTTGTGATCCTTTTGCCTCAGCTCCCAGAGTGCTGGGATTACAGCTATGTGCTACCACTCCTGGATAAAAACATAGTCTTAAAACTGTGGCGATTCTTTCCCACATATGAAAAGATTAAAACCCTTCTGTGAAATAGGTTACACAATGCCAATGGTATATTCTTTCAGGAAGTAAACATCATCTACATAAGCATATGTTCTTGATTGTGTGGGTGTCTGTGTGTGTTTGTGCATACATACGTGTACGTTTGTGTGTGTGGAGAAAAAGGTCCTCTGATAAGTGAGCTACTTTAAAGGGAAAGAATATATGTACTTTGAAAAGGGAGGAAAAAATGACTAAGATTTTTCCTCCCATGTTATTTGCATAAAGGGATTTTTATCATTTAGACATTTCTAGAATTAGAAAACAGTTTTCACAGATTTTTACCCTTTGAAAATGACAATATCTAATCTCTTTGCTTTCATGAGTCTAGGCTGTATTGCCAAATATCTCAGAAGGGGAATAGTAAACTATTTTTCACAGATCCTCCATAATAGATGAGATAAAAAATAAATTTCATGGAACTTGAATACCCTGGAGGTTATTAGTTTGCCATAATATATAACATTATTCTGACATTATATCATTATCATTATTATTTTCCTGTGCAACCAACCTGAAACATTTGAAAAAATTTATCAATTTGAACATTTATGGATCTTAATAAAGAATGTGTGCTCTTTTCTTAAAACTGTTAAGCTATGAGAAGGACTTTTGTTATACACATATGCAATGAATATTTATCACATCCATCTAAAGTAAATTAGAAAAATCAGACAATATTGAGTAAAAGTAAGGTGAGACTTCCTTTTAAAGCAAGCAACCAGTATTCAATTCAAACACTAAATTACTGACATATTAAAAATATGTGATAATTTGTACCTTCATTATCAAAGGTTCAACATTAAAATCAATAATAATAATTACCAATCACTTTCTAAATATTATGCTTGAATACTAATATATATTTAAATATTATTGCATACATGCATATATATAAATTTTATATATATATATAATTCCAGTTCATTGAGGACACCGAATATGTTTCAGACTCTCAAAATTTTAATTTTGAAATTCTCTTAAGAATACCCAAGCAAGCTTCAGAATCAACTTTAAACAGTTGGAAATTCAGAATCTTGCCTTTTATCAACAACTTTCTTCCCTCAAACTTCTAGAAATCAGCATTAAAATATAAACTGAACATAACTCATCAAATGTATTTGTTGAAACTAATATAATTATACATTTTATATAAATTAAACCTCAACAAATCTGAATTTAAAAATCTCACACGTGAAGTAAAAGAATAATGTAAAAACTTGTAATGCATTTTATTAAAAATCCTTCCTAGTAAGCATAGTAGGGCTACTTGGGAGGCTAAAGCAGGAAGATTATAAGTTGAAGGCTACCCTGGAAAAGTCTCAAAAAACATACATACACACATACATAATGCTGAGAATGTGGTTCAGTGGTAGAGTGACCCTGGGTTCAATCCCCAAAACTACAAATATACAGATATAGATACAGATACAGGCACAGATACAGTGGTGCCTTGGCTCATGATTACTTTTGTTTGTAAACAATTTGGTTCACAAACAGAAGAGTTTGGCAAAATTTTGTTTTTGTTACAAAGTCTGCATGAGGTGACAAACAGGATGACAACCATCTTTCCTGCACAAACACAAAGGTGGAAATATTTTCCAAAAGCATAGAATAAATTAAGCTTGTGAACTGAAGTACCTCTGTGTATGCATATATATACATATGCATTGTTTAGAATGTCAGTATGACTATGAGCTAAAGAAATGTTGTCAGTCATAAAACATTTGTCCTAAAGAGCACTGCAGTTATAAAAAAAACTTAAAACTGTCTATTTATCAATAATATTTTCCTTCTAAAAATGTTAACTTACTGATTCCACTACAAAAATTTGTATATTAGAAATTAAACAAATATTTCCTCTTAAGTCTCTGCGGGAGATGTGAAAAGAATGTCTTATATATATATTACATTTTCTCATTTTTATCATTTAAAAGATTTATGGTTGTCTATTTAGCTAGCAGATGGGAAGTGATTTTCAGATGTTCTGTATTCATCACGAAGTGACTGCTCATTCCTATTTTTCTCTATTTCAAAGGAAACCAAAAGAAAAATCACTCCCATTATATTGTACTACTTTCATTACTGTGATCTTGTCAGGACCCTTTACACTACTACTAGAGATGAGTTAAAGCAATGAGTATCCACTGAAGTAAAGTATATAGCCTTCTTCTACTGTCTCCAGTCATCCAGTTGCAATTCAAAGCTTTTCTGTGCTCACCCACTGCACACAACTGCTCCTGAAGGTCTCCCTTACTCTTCCCCTTCTGAATTCCATTATCTGCTTTTTCTGCTCACCTCTTATTGATCCTGCTGCTAGTTGCTTTGCTTATCTTTGAGCTTTTGATAAAATATTTTTCTTTTGTTAGTAGTAGCAAAACAAAGACCAAAGACCTAATGTTCTGTAATGAGTCAAAGGAATGTTAGAATCCTAGGCACCTGTATCTAATGTGAAATGCTCACAAATTTCCCTTGACACTCTTCAAAAGCCTAGAGTGTAAAAGAAAGCTCTAACCAGTAGCACAAGTAGCATTTTGATCACTAAATATCAAATTCTCCCAACCAAACTATGAGGAACAGCATAAGGTTGCGTTATCCTATGTATGAGGCTTGTGGCTCCAGAAACATCAAAGAATGAAGTCACAAACCAAAGGAGGAGGATAAAAGAGTCTTTATTGGAAATAAGAAGACAACAAACAGCTCCTACGTTTCCAGGAGGGGTCCCTAGTGGGTTGTCATGTGACCCCTCAATCTAGAGTCACTTATAGGTAAGCAGGGCACAGGAATTGCTTAATATATAATATGGAGCTCTATGAAGTTAAAAAAAAAAATGACTAGTTGGAACTCAGGCTCTCTAACCCAGTTCTTTCACCTACTGTTTACAGTAAACTGGGATCTTAGAAAGAGACTGGTTATTTTGCATAATTTCCTCAGGACCTTAGGGATGGCTGGACCTCTAGTGGGCTGGATTCCTTGTTGCCCAAGGAAGTTCATTCTTGGCCCAAAGTCTTAGTTCATTATTCTTATTTAAATTCCCATTAGTAACTGACTGATTACTCACCTCTATCACAGGCCCTTCCCCCTAGCTGGCTTCCTTAGTCATTAGCTAACTAAATAAGCTGTTTTATACATTTTCCCCTAGTTCAAGAACAGATGAGAGAGCCATGGCCCTCTCCGTTGCGTGACATTTTTGAATCACCTCCAGAGACAGCTCTCCTACATCTCTCTTGTCTCTTATTGAAAGAATAAGCTATCCCATGTGTAAATGGACAAGATCCTATCCCTTTCCAGGATAGCATCTCACTGGAGGTCATAGAAGAAATGATAATTACTCCATTTCCAAAATTTGATAAAGCTTTTTGAGGTAGAAAAAAAATTTGAAGTATTAAAATTTCCATATTCCTAATCATGTAGGATTAGGATGTATATAGGATTTAAGGTGTGCTTTCCAAATTTTTAGCCCTTATTCCTGTAGAAGTGTTGATCTTTCATCTACTTGTCATCACATACTTTAAAAATTATATATAAAAGCTGTGGGTGTGCAAAATATCTAGGTTTTAAAACCCATTTCCTTCCTCCATATTACAAAGTCTGAAAAGCAATATTGCATTTCCAAGAGTGAGTTACATCAAAAAGTAGTTATTTATAGAGGCCATGCTTCATGCCATTCTTAAAGATTATAGCTTTCAGTAAAAGTAAAAACTCTTACCTATTCTAGTTAAGAAAACTATTCTGTATATTTCTGAATCTTTTCTCTCACCTCCTCTAGTATGATTATAGATTTTGTTTCTCCATCTCAGCCCCAGTGACAGATTGAGCTGAGTGATTTCTTGTTGCAGGGGGTGGGATACCTCTTGGATGCAGTGGTGCCTCAGTTCACAAACTTAATTCGTTCTCCAATTCTGATGGCAAACTGAATGAATTGGTCGTGAACCAAATCAAATTTTCCCATAAGGTTCAATGTAAAACAAAAAAATCCTTTCTGGACCGTATGTGTATTTTAACTACAAAAATATGAAGCAAAGCACAGTATATAGTACACTAGAGTACAGTATGAAGAGAGAGAACATTAGCCTTGTTTGAGGTGACTTCTGGTGTGGAGACAGGATGGTGGGTGGGGTTATTGTTTGGAGGGAGAGTCCCCCTCCATGTGGCCATAGGAGAGATCTCTTTCAGGGGTTTCTTCTCTTCTTTGTCTCTTAGCTGCAAGGTCAATTCTGATGAAAAATATGTCTAATGTCACCCATTTTTTCTGGCACTTCATAACCCTCTGGAAATGAGAAACCACATTACTGTTTATCAGATTCAACACTCTGTTCATTACAGTAATGTTGAAACAGTGTCTCTCAAAGATATCCAGGCACTCACTTCATTCTTCCTCAATGGATTTTATCACATCCCTGGTAACCTCCTCCCTTGTCTACTTCTACCTCAGTGGAATGCTCCTCAATGAGCGCCTCCTGCTGCTCACTCCAGAGTTCAGAGAGTTCTTCGGTCCTCAGCTCCTCTTTATGGTCCTCAACAAGCTCCCCTGTGTCTGCACCACTGATGTCCTGACCCATACTCTTGCCCATTAACACAATCTCCTCCACTAGCCCTGCATCAGACCCTTCAAAGTCACATTCAGTGACCCTTTGTGGCCACAGTTTCCTCCAGGCTGAATTTAAGG
The DNA here is from genome assembly GCF_000247695.1 of Heterocephalus glaber. The sequence continues at coordinate 18,010,882 of NW_004624777.1, forward strand.
TCCGGTACATAACACCTTCCCAGGCTTTGTCAATGAGATTGATGCAAAGGAGGACATTAGAATATTTCTTCCAGGACACTTTCAGCATAAAGGACACCTCAATACCATTAATACGCCTGGTGAAGAGCAACTTTGTGTACAGCTTCTGGAAGTTGCAGATCACTTGCTGGTGCATGGGCTGCAGAAGAGGTGTTGTGTTGGGGGGAGCACCTTGACCTTTATGAAGTCCCACTCAGCATCCATATCATCCACCAAAGCTGGAGGGTGTTCCAGGGCATTGCCCATCAGAAGAAAGCACCTTTCAGGTAGTTGGTTGTCATAAAGATATTTCTTTTTTCTTTAGATCAATTTTATTGGTACAATTTAGATATACAATATAATGACATTCATCATTGGAAATTTGCACCTTTACATAATCTCTCTTGGTTCTTATTTTTTCCTCATTCCCCTGCCCTCCCTTCAACCCCGCCACCCCTCCCTTTTTACAAAGTCTTTGTTTCAATTCTTTCATTTTCTCATATTAATTCCATTCCCTTCTTTCCTTTCCAGAAAGATTTTTTTTTTTTTTTTTTTGGGTACTGGGGATCAAACTTGGGACCTTGTTCTTGTGAGGCAGGTGCTGGAACCACTGAGCTAAATCCCCACCCTGCCAGAAAGATATTTCTTAATGGTAGGTATGAACACCTCATTCAGTTATTCCACGAACAATTGCCTTGTGACCCAAGCTTTTGCATTGGCCTCCACATGACAGGCAGTCTGGCCTTATGCATATTCTGTTCCTTGAATGCTGAGGGGTCTGGGAATGGTGCACCAGTAGTGGTTCAATCTTCAGATTGGCACTTGTGTTCACACACACCCCAAAATGGTCAATTTGTCTTTCATGGGTTTGTGCCCTGGCAGTGCCTTTTCCTCCTGTGTGATATAGGTTCTGTTGAGCATCTTCTTCCAGAAGAGTTCTGTTTCATCCCAGTTGAACACTTGTTGAGTGATGTATCCTTCTGTCTTCATGAATTCCAGGAATTCCTTGTTGTTGCAGTGGCCTTGTCAGAACTGGAAGCCTCACCATGTCTTCTCACACTGTGGATGCCACTTCTGTTGTGGAATTTATCAAATCAAGCTCTACTGTACGGGCTTTAACTTCATCACTTGTTGCGCTTGTAGAGGGGTTTTCTTGTGGTAAATCACAGTGCAAATTTCTGGCTTTTTCGTAGACCGTAGCTTCACTAACCCTATCACCTGCCAGATGTTTCTCATTCAACCACACTAACCAGTTTTTCTACCTTTTCCAGGACTTGTGTCCTCTGTTTGGTTGACATCATTACTCTTTTTACCACATCAGCTCCCTTAATGGCGTCTTTGTTCTTCAAACTAGTCGAGATTGTCGACTTTGCCATGTTGTACTCCACTGACAGATCAGTCACACAAATGTCATGCTCACAGATTTCTATAATTTCCTTCTTCAATTCAGTTTTTTCTTCAAATCCTTCTTCTTACCATTCTTTCTCTGCATTTTCTTGTTGCCTTCATTACTGCTCTGCACATTCTTGTCACTTTCATTACCACTCTGCACCTTCCATTCACCACCATGCTGGCTCTGCACTTTCTCCGGAGCCATGCTGGATTGAGTAATGCTGTACAGCACTGTATATGGTACAAAGCACACAAAATAGCTTCACAGCAAGTGTGCGCAGGTCTGTCTGCAACCACAATCGTGACTAGAGGAAGCCACAACCATGTATCAGAGCAGGGAAGGTGGATGTGTTCATGTTCATGCAGGGAAGACACCTGTGGTTGTGTTTGTCACAGGATGTGCAATTTGTGAACAGAAGCAAAATTTTGCCAAATGTTTCTGTTCATGAACCAAATTGTTCTCAAACAGAAGTGTTCATGAATGGTGTTGTTATATTGTGGAATATTTAGCAATGTCCCTGGCCTCTCGATAGGTGTTGGTGACACCACCTTCTCCCTACTCCAAAACTGGGACAATGAAAAAATCCTCCACACATTGCCAAATATCCCCTGGTGAAGAGGGGAACGAAACTATCTGCAATGGTTGAAAACTTCTGTTTTAACGCAAGGAAAAACTTGATTCCTAAGTAGATACAGGACCACCTACATAGTTTTCAGCTTCAATTTTCTTTCAAGGAGAATGTAATGTAACTTATTCAAAACATACAGTCAGTGAGAGGCAGTTAAATAATCAGAAATCCACCCTGGGCTTTGGGTTCATACTGCCTAGATTGGAACTCCAATTCTAATACTTAATAATTACTTGAGATCTCATCCCTGTCTTCATTTGTGCAAAAGAGATAATGATTTCATGGTGATGATTTTCTTTTGCTTCTCCAGGTTGTTTCAGCCTTCATCTTCCCTCAGTGGGAGCCTGACCCCCAGGGCTCACCCCATTTTTCAGAAGAAGAACCTGTGATTCTCTGACCTTAATAAGCAATTTCTAAGATTACAAAGTTTGACTGTGGGAGGCCTGGGCTTCACAGCTAAGAGAAATGCTTAAAATCAAATCGGTGCTCACAGGGTGAAAACAATATTAACTTATGGTTTTACCAATTCTACTAACTAGGCAAGTTTTGTACCCTTTATTTTATGTTTGATATAACTCTTGAACTTTAATTAGTTCTGCATAGGCTTGTTATTATTTACTTCTCAGATGTTTCTATAAAGATTATCATCACCCCCTTTAACAAAGAAATTCCTGCCACAAGGCTGTTGTGTATGCTGTTTTACTCTTTGAACATTCTTCCCTCAATCACTGCTTGATTAGCTTCCTCCCCAAAGTGCTATCTCATCACAAGCATCACACCACTGGAGAGCAATTTTGTGACTATCAATGCAGAGTCAGGCTTTCCTATTTCTCATTTTCTACAAGTCATTTATATATAACTTCTAATTATGGTACTTCTTATATATTTTTTACTTGGCATTTATCTTTCTCTCCACTAGGATCTATCTTGCTTATCTCTGTTTCTACTGCATATAACATGACAATAGAAAGTGATGCATGACTAATACATTTTGAACTAGTGAATGAAGAATCACAAATCTCTGAAAGTGTAGTCAGAAATTGAACTCAGATCTTCATGTATTAAAAATGATTTAAATTACAAGAGCTATTTTATTTTGTAATCTATAGGAATCTTTGAATACAAAAGGGAAGCTATGGAATAGAAACTGTTCCCATCCTATGCAGTTCCATCTTTCATCTTTCTCTCTCACTATTGGCCATCCCCTTTTTCATCCTCAGTTATCAGTTAGTTTTATTCTACCTTTTCCAAAGTATGCAATTAATTCAGCCACCACTTCCATAGTCATCGCTACCTTAATCCAAGATAATGGTGTCTTTCCTGTGCTATAACACACTCTTTTTACAGGTCTCCTCCTACTTTCTCCCTCTTTGTATTCCCTGTAGAACAGAAGTGAAAAAAAGGGAAAAAAAACAAGTACAGCTATGTCATGGCATTAATGAAAAGTGCAACCTTTTGACTTTTTGATTAAAATAAATACAAAATCAGAAAACTCCACAAATTTCTGCTCCCTGACATCATTCTCTGCTACTCTCCACCTTTTTTCTGCTTCACAATGCATCGGTCTTCTCTGAGTTTGTTAAGAAAGACAAGCTCTTTCTTTTGGAATCCAGATCTTTAGGCATTAAGCTGCTTCATTATTTGATGTTCTGCTCTAAGAGATGTTTCTGACTGTCTGTCACTAATAATACATAGCCCTTGTTTCTTTTCTTTGCAGTATTTATTGCTATTTAAAATTATTTACTTTCTATTTAATGTGTATCACTCCACACCAGAAGTTTAGAATCTTTGTATATATGATACTGGTATTTCCAGTTCCTAGAAGTGTACCTAGCATGAACTAGACACTCGGTGTGGTTTAGACCTAAAATAGAGACCAAAAGTCTCAAATGTTCAGAGGTGGGATGCTTGAAAGATTGTCTCATAAGTGTCCAACTTCATCTTTGGATTATCTTGAATGAGATCATAATTTCATGGCATTACTGAAAAGTAAGAGAAGTTTAGGAGATGGGCCAGGAGAAGGGTATGAATCATGAAATGTGATCTTGGGCCTTACATCTTGTTCACAGCCCCTTTCTTGCTGTTTCTCTCTCTCTCTCTCCCTCCCTCTCTCTCTCTCTCCCTTCTTGGCTGCCGTGATGGAATAAGCAGCTCTGCTCCCATAGACTCCTGCCACCATTATGCTCTACTGCTCTACCAATCAACAGAGCCAAGTGAGCATGGACTGAAAACATGAACCAAAATAAACCTTTCATCCTTGAACGTATTTATCTCAGATATTTTTTTTTCTCACAGCAACAGAAAGTTGATTAATGTAGTTATATAGACTTACATGTATTTGTGTATGTACCTGTGAACACTTGCATATTACCTCTGACATTTGGATAAAACAATGCTTTGCAATGGTGAAGATATGTGTTTTTCATTTCAAAGATGTTAATTATCTGTCTATATATATCCTGAGTTGAATAAAACAACAAACTCTAATTTGCCAACTTTGGCTAGACCAATGTTTTTAAAGAATTCTAACAGTTTAGCAGTAAGTGTAGCCAGAATTGTCATAATCATAACAAAAATATTCCTACATAAACCAAAGATTCTAGTGAAAATAAACAATATTTTGCTAAGTAAAAGCTACTTAGTCAAAAGATTTATTTTGCGCTGGGGATTTTTCTCAGTGGTTCTGCCACCTTCCTCACAAGCCAAAGTCCCCAAGTTCGATCCCCAGTACAAAAAAAAAAAAATCTATCTTGCAAAACTTATCTGAATTATTCTTGAATCATTATTAACGCAGAGGCACCAAATCAAAAACAGTAACTTTCTAAAAGAAAATGTGTAGGGGGACTCTTTTGGAAGACTTGAGAAACTTAATGTAAATTTCTTGAGAAGAAAAAAAATTTTAAGCAAGCAAAGACAGTAGAATAAGATAATTTAAAGAACTGACCAAGTTCAGCTCTTTGCAATAATACCAATACCAGAAGAAAAAGGCACATATTGCATGCTAGATTTAATTAAGAGATCTAGTAAAGATTCAAGCAGATGCCGTTTTAATGATGAATGATGTAATTTTAATGAAGAGAGCTTTTCCTGACCTTGAGCCGTATCATTGCTGTTTCTTCAACTGCACCTGAAAGCACTATGTTGACAAAATTTTTAATGACAATAGTACATGATCTATAATATATTAACATAAAAATTATAATGTATTTATACTGGCAAAACATTACTTCTTCTACTTACATGAAATCTTTTTTTTTTTTTTTTTTACCAGGGATCAAACTTGGGAACTTGCGTTTGCAAGGCAGGCGCTGGAACCACTGAGCTAAATCCCTGGCCCCATACATGAAATCTTATCTTAAACTACATTAGTGAAGGTAATTATGATCTGCTCTAAAAATCTCTCTGGCTAAGAAAGATGAGAAATTATTATTTACTCTACATTATTTGCAAGTATCACTAAATCTCCTTTATATTGATACATTTAATGATGTAATAAAGAATAGTATGACGTAAGCAACAAAAACCGAGTGCTAAAAAAGAACAAAAATATATTTGGCAAATCCAATGGTTCAGTTTTAGTTTTCATCTTCTTAAATTTTGGTAGTATAATTATCTCTGATAACCAACTTTGTCCTAACTTTCCTTTTCTCTTTCCTTTTCGGTAGAACTCTTTCTCTTTTGATTTTTTTTTGTCATACCCAGTGCCTTCTTCAAATCCTTCCACCTTCTCTATTTCCTCTATCTGTAAATGACTCCATCCTTGTTATCAGGTGTAAAATTTGAGTCATATTTAATTCCTTACTTGCACTAACCACAGGTACTCAAATATGTTAGTCATATTATTCTACATTCCAAAATATCTTTGTCATTCTTCCTTATCATTTCTTTCTAATGTTACTCTAAGTGTTATATGTAATTTATTGGATGTAGGAGCATCTCACAGTTGCACGCCTTGTGGCACCTTGCACAGTGCACTATGCCAATTAGGCAACAATTGGATATGTTGGAAAAGCCTAATTTTCAGGGCTCTTATATGTAATACATCAAAATGGAAGCAAATCACGAAAAATAATGAATGCAATTTAAAAATTGAGCAAGGCAAAGGATGCCAACATTTTTTGAGTGCAGGATATTGGCAGATGCTGTGAAAAACAATATAAAAGGCAGCTCAATTCAAATCTTACAATATACAGTGGAAAGTTGTTATTTTATGATATTTTACACAGGGGAAAACAGTCATATTTTTAAAATTAATTTTATTGGTACATTTTAGGTATACAATATAATGACATTCTTCATTGGAAATTTGCACCTTTACATAGTCTCTCTTGGTTCTTATATTTTCCATATTCCCCTGCTTCTATTTCCCCTATTTCTTCTTCCTTCAATCCTTCCATCCCTCCCTATTAAACATTCATATTTTCACTTCCCCATGATCACAATCTAGTACATTGCTCCTCTGAAAATCAAATCTCTTTATTTCTTCAAACCACATTTGCAGGCAGACACCTAATAATAAATAACAGGCTTCTGCCTCACTCTACAATGTAGATAAAATTTAAAAGGAAAAAGAACTTTATACTACATTTGGGAATTTTTAGAAAAGAACTAAAGGTTTCAGTTAAACTGAAGCACTTTCAAATCTCTAAAACCATCAATCATGCATTGCCTAGCCTCCAAGCACTTATATGGACTGTTTCTCTAACTAGTAAAATAAAGGCATAATGTAATAGTAAGTGAATCACGTTGAAATCATTCATGCTTTCATTAATTTAATAACAAAATGGAGTGAATGCTGTCTGCAGTATCTCCATACTATCTTGAAATTTTAATCACACTTAGAGACATATAGTCATCTTTTTGATATTCTACTTATTAGCTATATGACTGTGTATAATCTGTATATTTATCTGAACTTTAATTTCTTTTTTTAAAACGGGATTAGTATCAATTGCAGAATATCATCAGTCAAATGTTCTTTATGTCATTACAGCAACTATAAAGATTAAAAACTTAAAGCTAGGGATTTAGCTCAGTGGTTCCACCGCCTACCACGCAAGGGCAAGGTCCTGAGTACAATCCCAGGTACCAAAAAAAAAAACCCTGAAATCTAGGGTCTTTTGAACTTTTCATTTCATTCAACTTCACTTTTGGAATGATTTTTGAAGTAATTTTGTTCAGTGGCTCTTTATAATAAACCAAGAGAGAACTTCATCCTGTGTTGATGGATGCTGGCTGCTCTGCTGACGTGACACATTTATTTTGGGTAAAGTTTTCCTTCAGTACAGTTACTGATCCTCTTTTTAGCCATTAGGTTAAAGAAGAGTTGAAGCTATCATTTATAACCCTCTTCCCGGGGCGAGGATTTAGCTCAGTATTTCCGCCACCTGCCTCATAAGCACAAGGTCCCGAGTTCGATCTCTGCACTTACTAAATAAATAAATAAATAAATAAATAAATAAAACCCTCTTCCTAACAACATTCTAGGAAGGATATGCCTAATTCAAAGGAAATGCTGTCGAAACAAAAGAAAACGTGGAGAAGCTAAAAGAACAATAGCAACAAAAACAACAAAAGAAAGTTTGGAAAAGCTTTCAAAACTTGTAAAGCTTTACTGTACTGCATTTGACATATCTTGGGGGAGTGTGCATCAGAGAGGAAAAAAGCATGTCATTGGTCTGAAACTGTCTTTTCTAATTCAGTGCATCCATGTATTGTCATAAATCTGTTTCCCAATCTCACTTCCACACTGAAAGATACAGACACAAGGGAACAAGCTTCACTGCTATCTATCAGCTCAGATAAGGAAAAGTTCCTTTCAGCCTGACACTGACAACTTAATGATATGGAAGCCGAGATGCATGCAAATGAGAAAAATCCTGATAAGGTAATGACCATACATGGTATTGAAAATGGGCAAGGGCCAGAGTTCCTTGTACCTCTGTTTTTATTCCCTTAGGCATGGTCAATGAGACACAGGCAATAGGAAAGTTTTCTGTGGATGGCTTATGGAAAATACTTTCCCAGTTTTACAGACATGAATTATAAATGACCTACTAAAGGAAGTGAAGCTATAACATTTTTAGAATAAAAAGCTATTTTTGATATTTTATAAAGGAAGAAAATGAGAGGATCTCAGATCTCACCGTCGAAGTGTGTTGGGCATTGTAGTTTCCTGCCTTTCTTTGCCATGGAGACTTTTTAAAATCTAAGAGTCATAGAGAATTAGATAAAATTAACTGCAAAATTGTTTCAGTCTCTTACTCAAAACATAGCAAATACTTATTATCATTCATTTCCCCATTGGGTTTTCACACGCCTACACTTTTGCTTAATTTCTGTAAGAGAAGGAGAACAGGAAGACATTGGGGAAAAGGTCTTGTCAGAGGCCATATTATTAATTTTGTGTAAGCAGGAAGTTCTCAAAATCTCATGAGAAAATCAGACCTGTGAGAGAATTACAGTATTAATCCTGATGAAGAGGTGATAGTTATAAGGAAATCTTTTTATAAGAATATACAGTTTGGTCGCCACTCAGATTGAACCCAAACATCAATTTCTTTTCTTTTTCTTTTTTTTTTTTTTTTTGGTACTGGGGATTGAACTCAGGACCTTGCACTTGTGAGGCAGGCGGCAGAACCAAACATCACTTCTTAAAAGGGTTATCTTGATGATTTATGTGATGTCATTCCTGATTTGAACACATTTACACTGACTATTCAGGAACTGTATCATAATACTTATTACCAGTCTCCTCTTAAACACAGGTTTCACATTGTAAAACTATTTCAGAAAAAACCAAGGAAAAGAGATTGCTCTTTCTACGATCCCTCCCACCACTTTTATTTAAATGTCTATAACACCATTAGGATTTCTCGTGAAAGAGAAATCTGATTTTTACCATTCACTGTTCACTAGCTAGATTTGTATTTAATGTCATTCTATACCTTCGGGGCATGTTAAAGCTTACATCAAGGATATGTTTGGAATAAAAATTAGCAGAAATATTAATGCTGCAGCTTTAAAGTATAGGAAAACCATTGGTGATAGTCTGTACTTAAATCAGTTTAGCTCATTTTAGGTGTTTCATCTTCATATGTGAAGATTTTTTATCTCTATTCTCCATCTATTTTGTTGTTTATCCTCATACCAATGGCCACAGAAAAAAATTGAGGTGTTAAATTAATTTCCTCATTTGCTTTTACATAAGTGGTGCCTCTGCTTCACAGTTAAATACTATTTATTGAAAGCCAAGATGAGAGACATAATGCTGACAGAGAATTACTTTCAAAATATGTAGTCATTCTATTCATACACTTAAGCATAATCTTAAACATGTGTCAGATCACTAGACATGTATTTACTGAGTAATTATATTTATACTTCAGAGAAGTGGACTTATTTCATGTTGCCAAAAGTTATAAAAACAAAATCCCTAATTGACTTAGGGATCTATTTAAACAATGTTTTATTACCTAGAACAGGTAAATTAGCCTTAAGATTCGAAACAAAACAAAACAAAGCAAAACATAAAAGTTTTAGTTAACATAATAAAACCTCTCTCATCTCTGCCTAGTTGGGCAGCCTCCTCAGGTAACTGAGAAACTTGAGGTCATTCTATCTGGTGACTGTCCCATCCTATGTCAGCCATGTTCTCCACTAGATTCTGTGAATCAGGCCTAGCTGGAAGAAAGGAGAGAAAGCATGGGGGAGCTCCTGGAAGGTGTGCTAGAGGCCGTGCCTATATTGGATGAACATCATTTCTTTCCATTTTACATTACCTAGACCTTAGTCAAATGGCTCCACCTAACTATGGTGCAATACAGAGTTGATACCTCTATGAAATCATAGCACAGACTTAGCAGCATTGTCATTGAAAATGGCGTTCGTCATTAATTCCAGTGTTCCTAAGCCCCAGAGGAATTGTCTCTGAATATTTTAATAACACCGATTTCCTTGTGGACATTACTAAAAGGACAAATTTCACTTATCATAATACAGATATGCAAATTGTTATGGTAGGTATCATTAAAAGTAGGACAGAAGGGCCGGGGATTTAGCTCAGTGGTTCCGGCGCCTGCCTAGCAAGTGCAAGGTCCTGAGTTCAATCCCCGGTACCAAAAAATAAAAAAAATTAAAAAAAAAAAAAAGTAGGACAGAATATACACTATCTTCATTAATGTTCTTTGTTTCTTTCATTTCAAATAGATGGCAGATGTATCAAATACTTTATGTAGATGTATGAAATAATTGATGTTACTATAATAAATCCACAAATAGAAAAATTTTTTAAAATGCACCAAGTAAATGAACATGTAAACAACTATATAAGTAGATAGGTATATAAATAACTAGGAAGATAGATAGAAGGACAAATCACTATGTAAATTTTTGGGGGGTTACTAGGGAGGGAACTCGGGACCTTGCACTTGCAAGGCAGGCACAGTACAGCTGAGCTAAATCTCCGGCAGGATATAAATACTTATTATGAATAATATAGTGTGATATTAAAAATGCAGAGATAAAAGACTCTGCTTTCCAATTTTCTTTAAGAAAGCTACAGTTTGATAAGAAAGATAGTATAGTATGCACAAGATGAGTACTGGCAGAATAAAAGTGGGCATTATACTTTCTGTAAATTAAATGAGCATCTAGGCTGTACTACTGTGTTGTTTAATAACTTCTAAAGATATTGATTCAGTAAGTAGGATTTTGGGGGAATTGGATACTAAACATTTTCTCTGCCACTGAGCTACACTCTCAGCCCTAAATAAAACTTCTAAAGCTACTGGTTGATAACAAGAGCCCTTTGAAAGTGTTCACCAGATGGTAACAAAGAAAAAGCTCTTTTTTAAAATAATAAGTGTCCTGATAGTTGGGGAAAAGATGAATTAGAATTAGGGAGTGGAAAATAACACACCTTAGGAAGTTGCTGAGTAATCCAGGTGAGAAATGATGAAGTAAACTATAGCACTGTTGGTGGTGGACAATCATTTGGTTAATACAAAAGCAGCTATCTGTAGATACTAAATGATTTACATAGTTTAAGTTATTTAGTTCTCACACATCTGTATAAAGCAAGTGTTATTGCCTTTTATAGATATAAAACTTTAAAGACACACTACTTAACTTGCCTTGCCAAGACAAGCAACAGGCTGAATAGAACTCCAACTCATAATGACTTCAGGCCCCACCATTTTTGAAAATCATGGTGGACTGTAGAAGACTCACTTTGAATGTGAGTGGCACCATGCAAAGGGGTGGGGACCCAGATAGAGCAAAAAAACAGAAGAGGACAACTTGAGAGCCCATGCATGCTCCAGTTTTGTTGAGCAGATGTACTTTTACTACTATTATTATCCGTGGACATCAGATTCTAAATCATTTCCTGAACATGAGCTACCACCGCTGACTCTTTGGGGGGCTTCAGGCCTTTCACCTCGACTACAGCTGCTTCATTGGTTCCTTTCATTCAGATGCTTGCAGATTCTTAGACTGAGCAGCTACGCTATTCCCCTTTCTCCAGTGTGGCAACAGCTATTTTGAGGCTATTCAGTCCTGCTCATGTAAGCCAATCTAGTAACCCCTCCTATATATACGTTCTGTATGTTCTGTTCCTCTAGGATAGTGACAGATACACATTGATAGGGTACATTTTATAAAGCAGAGGAGTTTCAGGCAATAAAAACTTTCAAGTGAGGCCATGAGTGTAGATGAACAAAGTTTTCTCTTGAAAGTGGAATCAACAAATATCTGAAGGCAAAGAGAAGAGCAGCACTGCAAGAGAGACACTGACAATAAGGCAAATATGGAAATCTTTTCAATAGAAACCAATTGTATATACTTTATTTGCTATTTGATAAATCACTTTCAACTTAACGTTTTATCAGAAATGAAAAATATAAAGCAGAATTGCTATTACTTCTCTTCCATAGGAAGTATTGGTTATCAATCTTAGCACTCATTCCTTAAAAAAAATTATTAAAAGGCCAGCCTCCTATTCCTTTAGAATTTACTTCTCTAGAAAACATTATTTATTATATTATATTGAATCTATTTATTACATTTGGTAAATAGCTTACGCTGACAATTTTATAATAATAGTATTGATCATTTTGACTCTACCAGTTGGTATTTTCTAAACAGTGTTGTTAATATAAAATACTCCTGCTATTGAAATTATTTTAAAACTATTTGGATATTTCCCTAATTAAAAGGTAATTAGAAGAAGGCAGAAAGATAACTAGTAATTTAAATATTAAAAACGTTGTTAGTTTTTTACCTAAGTGTAGACATCTTAACATATTTTAATTGATCTATTAGAGTATTTTGAAATATGTAAAATATCAAGGAATTAGTAGGGGAAATGAGCAAAGTCAGGAGATTACTTAATGAACCCTCCCCAAAAGAGCCTAAACTTTTGAAAAATCACATTGTAAGTTTCCTAACATTTAGAGTCCTTCTGAACTCTTATTTCCAGCTTCAGAAGCAGAGCAATTTGTTCTGTAAACACTGCCATTGTGAAGACATATTGTGCTCCATACTCTCCATTAAGTTTTCATTTGCCAAACTGGAGTCAACTAAGGCAGGGGAAATATATTTTGAGTGCAAGCTAGGAAAAAAGAACAGCTTATAAAAATCTTTAATTTTCGACAGATTCTCACTCTCAATTTTCGCTTTCCTGTGTAGACAACTTAATTAATTTCAGAGAAAGATAATTTTAAAGCTGCAAGAAATATACCAGTTTCCAATTTTTGTACATCCCTAAAATGCCTTTATGGCCTGTGTTCTTAGACTCTTCTCCCACATAGGAGTTTTCTTCTTTCCCCCCTCATAGGAATAAATAAGTAAAACCACCTCTTTGATACAAAGAAACAAATGATAAAATCTTTGAAAATTCCCATTCACTCATAACCCATTCTTAAGACTCTCAAATGAATCAAGGTGAAGAAGTACTGATATATCAAAGTCCATATTAAAATCCCCACATTTCAGTCATGACTTAAGGATCATAGTTACAAGGATCATCAGTGTTCAACATTTAGAAATGGAGAAAAAATTTAAAAATCAAAGAACACCAGAAATAATTATTATAAGGGTGTGGAGGATGGTATCTTCAAATCTGAAAGAACAGTGATCATTTGTATTAGTTTGCTTTTCTTTGAATACAATAATCCCATGTAACTTAGCCTTTCCTTTTGACCTTAAGCTGTTCAAGCCTAGAGGGATTGGCAAAAATTCCTCCTCTGCCATTGAACTCTATGTGAACATAGATGTTTTGTAGTTCACACAGATCACAGACTTTTTAAATCTAAATATATGAAAAAAAAGAGGAGAGGAAGTCAGGAATTTCTACCAGAAATATAAGATGACATTCTCAGAGATAGGAGCTCATTTGGATATTTTTTAAATGCTGTGATTTTTTTTTAAAAAAACAGTGATTTAGAGTAAAAACAGAGCTTTAGAGGATTCATTATATGATGCCTCTGTCACTCCCTCCCACTAATAATGACTTTATTACTTCACTCTCATTATTGTTCCAAAGTTTTCCTTATCTTTGTTTTATCTAATATGGTCATATATAATATATTCATATATCAAGTTCATCTTTCACAAGCTCAGCTTGTGCAGTGAGGCTTTAGCTGTCTGTGATAGAATTTCTGTGTCTCCTCGGGTTTTGGTCCTTTACTATCCAGATCTGAGCTCTATGTTGGTGAGGAGAGACTAGCAGAAATGCAGCCACCAAGCTGTGCTTGCCCTTACACAACTCTGTTGTGCAAGTATCAGTTTGCTGTGAAGCTAGAAAAAATGAGATCATGAAGAATTTAAAATTAAGTTTTATGTAATAACTTTGAAAATCTCTTGCTCTCTCTCTCTATATAATGTGTAAACACACACACACACACATATATATATACACTTCTTACTTTTTTAACTTTTGGTGCAAAAATATTCCTTCTTTCATGGTGAGAATATATAATAGAATTATGGCTCAGTTTTTCTTCTTGATTTTTCATTTGACAGCCCACCCTCACACAGTGGTATTATGCACACACACACACACACACACACACACACACATACACACAGCCCAAATCTTGGCTAAATTTTAAAATAATTATTACCCCATCAGAAGAAAATTGGGTCACTTTTTTGCTATATGACCAAGAAAGATAACCAAGCTCAAGATTCACCTAAAACTATTAAGGATGTATTCTTGTGGTTCCTGCAAATCAAGTCTTTTAGAACATCATTTAGAAATAGGGTATGATCTAATAACAATATAGCTACAGTTCTTGAGCAATTGAAAGTGTGAAAATCCTACAGACCTCAAAGCATCATGTACATGACAGAAACATGCAATGTTATATCGAGATTAAAAAATTCTCTTTAAAAAAACACATCGTCAAAAACTAGAGTAGTGATTTCCAGGGCCTGGTGTGGCAGAAGAAATAAAAAATGACAGCTGATATAAAATTTCTTTGGGGGGAGGTAAAGATGCTTTGAAATTAGATAGTAATGATGGCTTCACAGTTTAGTGAATATACCAATAAAAGCAAACTGAATTGCACATTTTAAAAGAGAAAATGTGATGGTGTATGAGTTAGTTTTCAGTAAATTTGTTACAAAAATAAAATAAGAATTTAAAAAAATAAAGTTTAGAAATCCAGAGTTTGAAATATCCAATAACTTTAATCGTATCCAAAATGATAAGTAGACAAGAAAACAAAGATCTTGAGAAAAGGTCATTCACATGTTGATATAATAATGACTCACTTTTTCTGCATGAGAAATATAATTAAGGAAATCTCAATAACTCATGTTTTATGGAAACATCTCGTTCATGTTATCTTCAGGTGTACTTTAGGCAAAATTGAGATTTGCATATTATTCTGATTTCAAGAACAAAAAACAAAATGTCCATCAACTTTTATTGTCTCAGTTTATATTAAAGTCTCTACATGTTTTATGAGTTTAAATGGCATAAGAAATATCCTGGGTCACCTATACTTGTAAACTCTGTTTAGTTCTTTCTGTTTTGTCTTAATTTTTGTTTTTTCAGAGAGGATTTCGCTTTGTAGTTCAGGCTGACCTTAAACCCTCTGTGTAGCCCAGGCTGACTTCAAACTCATGGCGCTCCTCTTGCCTCAGCCTTTTGAGTGCTGGGTCTTCTCAGTTCTTGAACTGGAAAATGGGCTATAGTCTCTGTATTCCATATCCATAAACAATGACCAACCCAAATGGTGCTGGTGCATTTTCATTCTTTCAAATTCATGAACAGAAATGACAAGTTCTGCATTTTTATATATACTGAGAATTTCTTTTTTCACTCTTCAATCCGAGTTCTTATGAACACCATTTTTCAGCATTATTGTGACAAAAGGAGAATAGTTTGAATTTTGCATTTGTTGTATAAAGAATTATATGTAAATAGAAATCATCTTTTATTTTCTCTCAGGAGCAAACACTATACCTTTCAGTTGAATTCCATCCATAGCACCTACGGCAACTTGTATGGTAGGAATCTCAATAAGCATGTTGTTGACACAGCAGATACTCACAGATCTTTATGTTCATCTCTTAGGAAATTTCAGGGAAGCAGATACATATTTCAAACCAGTGCAGTCTCTCACAAAACTTTGTTTCTTTTTGTATAACTGGGTGATATCGTATTGCCAAAATACCATTTATAGGATACCATTGGCTACTTTAGAATGAATGTAAGATCAATTTGAACTATTTGGACTATCAAATGTGGATAAATTAAAGATGAGAGAGATTGGGAGTGAGTTTGAGTACATATATACAAATAAGTCTTGAGGGCTTATAATGTCTATATGAAGTAACAGAAATAGGGATGCTTAGGATAGGAATGCAGATAATAGAAATTAACTGTTTTAAACTTCTGTTCTGTGTGTGTGTGTGTGTGTGTGTGTGTGTCTTTCCCTCCTTCTCTCTCTCCTTCAGAGGGACTAAAGGAGTTGACAGGCTGGCATAATTGAAATTATTGTTAATATATTCTATTAAATTTCAGAATTACTGAACAGTTTTGTCCTCATTGCTTTGATGATTGTGTTGTTAGCTTTTTAATGTCTTATAATGTAGAAAGAGAAACAAGTTTACTTTAAATGATAAGTTTTGTTCCATAAAAGCATAGTGATTTGCTTGGGCACATTTAAATCACACTATACTTAAAAATTTTATCCTCCAGTTAAATGAGACTTTGAAACCTAACTTTGCTTTCTTAAATGATACGTTTGAGTTTCCAATCGTTTATTTTCTTCCCAAACACTATCTGGATAAAGGAAAAGCTTCTATTTTCCCTAAATTAAAAGAAAACTCTTCCTTGTGTGACAGCTGTAATCCACTCATTCACATGTAAACACCGACTTTTAAAGTTCAGCATCACATATTTCAGTATATGTGTATACGTGTATGTATGCTTGGAATCTGACTTTTGCATGGTGAAATATTTCTTTATAAAATTTCTGCAGAAATAGGGGCCCCCTAAAACCTGAGATTTTCAAGCAATTCTCACATTAAAAAAAATACTTCAAAGAGAGATATGTTCAGTGTTGGGGAGCCAGTTAAGTTCATCGTACCTTCAGTTCTTCAGTTCAAGGCAAAGCCACAATCCCTTTACTGTCAGTTTGTATCTCCACACCTCTCCTGCTCACATGGATCTGTGGCCCCCTGGGAAGCCCTGTTCTTTAGAATACAGGGCAAATTCATTTCAGTCTTTTCCTCACTAGAAACCTGTCCCAATTTCTGAGGATCCCTGCTTCCTGGAAAACACTTAGGACCCGCGACCCCTCATGTTTTCAGGCTGGAAGACAGAATTATTATTTACTCTCTTAATCCAAGTCTATTTCTAGATATTTCCTTTCCCTGCTCATTCCAAACAAACAGGAGGGCACCACCATAAACACCATCATTTCTTTGAGTTTAAAGTATCTGTTTGAATGCAGTCTGGCATTGTTTAAATATTTTTTTAAATGTTCATAGTTTAGAAGGTCACTTACCGTAATGAAATAACGAAAGGTTAAGAAAACAAAACCAATCCTACCCTTCAGTCCATTTTCCAAAAGTTATCACATTTTACCTTTTCTTTCACTCAGTTGACTGCCATTTTTGCAATATATATGCACTATGTTTTGCTATACCATTTCTCACATTGTAACAGACAGATCTAAAATCTTCTCTAAAATTTAGGGGTTTAATAGTGTAAATTTTTTTTAAGTTGTTAAATTGTTTTGTTTAAGTCTAGGGTTGACTTGGCAGCCTGCTGGCTGGGTTGGACTTGGCTGATCTTGGGCGGGCCCACGTTTGTATTTATGTGTAATTGTAGATCAGCTTGAGTCACGCTGGCCTCTGTTGGGAGACTCAGGTGTCCTTTCCAGCTTTCTCATATACACAGGTCTTCTGTAACCCTTCAGCAAACTAGCCCTGTCCTCATAGTATATCTTCATGGCAATTTACCAAAGCAGGGGATTAAGAAAATGTGCAGGCACTCTTCAAAAAGCCTGCTTGCATCAAAACTCCTGTTACTGCACTGTAAAAAGCAAGGGACACAGCTAAGTGGAGAACAGAGCTGGGAGTTTGCTGTAAGAAAACATGGAAACAGAGATGTAATTAATTAGGTTCTCAGATGAAATCAAACTGACCTCTTCTTTTAGGATATAAAATACATATTCTCATTTTGATTCCTAATCAAGGAGATTAAATTTTCGGAGTCACTGCAGATGTGAAAAATCTATTCTACTCTCACATAGTTTAGAAATTTGACTGGCTATCTATAAAATTCAAGGTTGGATATCCTATTTTAATCATAATACAAAATCATTCTTCCATTGTTATTTATGGTCAAGCGTTATTATTGAGGAGCCCAAAGTCATTCTTTTCTTTTTCTTTAAGACCTGTATTAATCTCTTTAGAATATTATTGGGTATTTAGATCATGTAGGATTTTTTCCTTTACCTTGGAAATGTGTACTGTTGTGCCCTCCTGTTGATAAACTCCTGTTTGTTTGAGCATCCCATGGGCTCATTTGTTATGGAGATTCATGTTCTCTTAGGACTTTGCCTGTATCATGCTGTGGGTAATTTCCCTTTTTCTACTTATTCTGGTCTTCCCCTCTGAAATCCTAAGTGTCTGCATGTCAGATTTCCTGAATTAATCATGTAAGTCTTTTATCTTATTTTGAACATCTCTGATCTCTCCGCAATTCCTTTGAGCTCACACTGCATCCATGGACCTCCAATAGAGCTCTTCAGTTATCACTCTAGCTACTCAGTATTACTCCCTCACAAACTTAATGTTCCCCAATTCCAAGTCCTTTCATTTTAATGCTGTCAGGAATTAAATTCCATAATTCTTGCTTTGCACTAGAAATTTGGTGGCATGAATTCTGTGACTAGTTCAGGAGAGGACTCTTCCTTTTACTGACTTCTGAATCCTGTGTTATCACTCCTCAACTCTGCCATGAAGCAGCTTTCCATTGGTTATACATCTTTCAAAATATCTTGTTTTCTTTTTTCCTCAATACTTGGCTTTATTGATTTAGATTTTATTAAAATTCATTTAGTATCATTTCAGCGGTATCTAAGGAGGTTATTAAATGAATGTGGTAAATTTAGCATCTGAAAATATAAATCCATTCACTTTTAGTTTTTATTATCCATACTATTGCTCTCGACATAAATCTAACTTCCAGTTAGGCATCGTTAGGTGCACATTCTACTTCAATTTGGAAGTAATAAACCTCTGAAGTTACCATCTCTCCTACAAACTCTAGTTATCATCGCGCCTAAAATTTCTATAAAATCTCAGGACATATGCTGGTACTTAAAAAGATAATGATGTTACATAACACCTGGAACAATATTCACATGCAAACACTGACAGATACTTAGACTATCTGCTGACAAGTAAGCTGAATCCGTATGTTCACACGTATAACTCATCCCTCCCTGTATTTTACTAGTTTCTAAACCATCTCCAGCAGCCCTTATCAGACTGGGCACTTACAAAAAAGATAGGCAAGTCAGGCATGGTGGTGTACCCCTGTAATCTCAACACTTTGGAGGTGAGGTAGGAGGATTGTTGTAAGTTCGATGTCAGCCTGGGTTGCACAATGAGTTCAAGGTGAGCCTGAATTGCACACCAAGACATTGTCTCAAAACAAAAAAAAAAAAGTAAGCAAAGACAAGAGCCTGGAATTTGAAAAAGTTAACAGTACTCAATGTAGGACAAAATGTCAATCATGAAAAGAATGAGAGGTAAGAACAGGATTGCATTTTGGTCCTAAGGTGCTGAGGTTGAATTCAGAACTACAGAATCACGTAGAGATTCTGATAGTAAATGAGGATTCAAGACAGATTAGGATAGAGGGCAAATAATAAGAAACCCAACCAGATATAGTGAGGACTCTAGAAGTTTTCAAAATGAACTTTCGAGAGTCAGTATTTTGAAGGATATTATATACTTGTAGCAACCAATGGGTATAAAATGAAACTCAAGGTGTAAATTGGGTACTTCACATTTACTCCAGAGACTATTAATTCCTGAAGCCATGAAGTTGGCATTGTGCCATCACATTTAACAGACTGGTGGAGATGGGAGACTGTAGCACAGTCTCACTGGGAGTGAAAGGACTTTAGTAGTTTCAGCATTTGATGGAATAAAAGAGGATGACAAATAACAATTGCAATCAGAGCTGTTTTATCTTCTTACATCCCATATGTGCTCTTTTGCCCATTATGGTCCTTAAAACTCAAGATTTTAAAATTGCTTTTAAATCTTTCCATTTTTTTCTCTTTCAATTTAAAATTAACTGACAAATCAATTGATGTGCAATATATCCTGCTATTTTACATTGTGTTCTCTGGTTTAGATTATTGTAAGTAATGTGAATGTGATTATGAATATGAATGAGGTATGATAAAAAGATATGCTGAAAGTTTAAATTTGGAAAAAAATCATTACACATTGCCATGAATCCCCCTCAAAATACTCCCTCTTGTTTCAAACACATATACCCCATTGTTCTTGACACTTTCTGAAGCAGTGCTACAAGTCCTCTTTCATGAGTGACTTTACTTGTGTTGCTGTGGCTGCCTCCGTGCTCAGAATTGATTCAAAAGTTAATCTTTCAGGGTCATTTTGAATGTGAGGAAGAGACAGAAATCTCACAATTCGAGAGCCAATGAATAAGGTGAATGAAGCCATGCCATAGTGTTTTTAGGAAACTGCCTTTCCACTGGATGAAGCTGAGCAGTAGCATGCACCGTATTTTTTATCACACCTGGTAGAAACCCTCACAAAAAAGACTTCCAGAAACTGCTGAGAAAGTGGCAAGAAAAATGAGATAAGTGCGGTTGGAGCAAGAGAGAGTATTTTGAGGACAATTGATAGCAGTGTGTACTTTATTGAAAAAAAATGCAATTTAAACATTCACCATATATTTTGAACATACATATATACTGCACATGTATAATATATCTCACACATATACATATATATGGCCAGCAGTACTGGGAATCAAACCCAGATCTGTTTTAATTCTAGCTTGCTTTCATGCTTGCTTACTTATTAGTTTATTTATTGGTACTAGGGATTGAACCCAAGGCTTTTGCAATGAGCTAATTTCAAGTTCTTTTTATGTTTTATTTTTTATTTTTTTGTTTTTATTTTGAGACAGGCTCTTGCTAAGTTCCCAGACTGGACTTGAATTTACAGTGCTCCTGCTTCAGCATCTGCATCTGAGTAGCTGGGATTACAAGCATTCACCTCCACAAACCATTCAAGGATGGCATTTTTTAAGCATAATTCAGACAGCTAAACTGTCCTATTCTACACTCTGGAATCTGCTTATATTAGTATTCTCTGTTCAAGTTTTCCCTCATAATCTAATCTGTATCTCTTGCCAATCACGTACTATTTTCTAGGCACTAATTGCTCCTTATTCTTAAACATATACTCTATATTCTTAGTTTGGATCTGAATTTATACCATTGTCTCTAAGTAGAACATCTCTTCTATTTTCATCCCTGGGAATGTCATCCATCAACCCAGCTCCAGACTTTCCTGATTCTTTAGATCATAATTAATTTTTCCTTCTTCCAGCTTTCCTAGCACCCATTTGGTTTCTCTGTAGTAGGTTTCATTATAAGACAATACATACACAAAGGTATGGAGGCACTTTTGTATCTCCCTGTAAGTTTCTAAGAAATAAGGGCAATATTTGTTATCATCATATTCACATTTTTTCTAGTTCAAATCCATGCACACAGTAGATGTTTAATAACTCTTAGTGAAATGGACTCTAATGGTCTTCCATGTGCTGAACTACACTCCCTGGTTTTATATCCCATGTGAAATTCACCTCCTGTAACAACATTTTTCCTTGAATCCCTGTACCTGAAAGGTGTAATGTTCACTGCATTCTTTAATATGCATGATATGAGCTACTTTCCCTCAGTTACATGTTTTTATTTTGCTCTTTCCCTATAAGTTACTTATAAGTTGGAGGTTTGTTAAAAGCTGGAAAATGGACTTGATACAGGCCTACGCACATGAACAGAATAATGTATAGATTGTTAAAAAATTATGTTAGCTTCTTGCACGGAGAGCATCACAGTGCTAAGAATACTTAAATATGGGTTAGGTTTTTGATAGACATTTACAGCTCTTTTTCATGAAGATAATAGGTAAGTTAAACTAATTCATTTGTGTTTCAGAGTCAGTTCAATGTCAGTGTGCAGATTGTCTTACTGACAAAAAAATACCTGCACAAGAAAACATCCTAGGATCCCATACACTTTACAGTGTAAATGTGTATTGTGATAGTGTTATTAAGGAGGTTTAGAAATCCAATTATAGTCATGTAAAAACAATACATGAAACTAGAAAGTGCTCATGAAAGTAAATTTGAATCCTGTAACCTTGAAAAACATGAAGATTAAGTCAACATAATCAAAGAAAGCAGTTGTAGAAAAAAAAAACAATATAAAGACTAGGAGAGTTAGTAAAATTAATAGTTTTGAAAAAAGTACATTCTTATATATTAAAAAGATCTATGTGAAATGCTCTATTTTTAAAAATAAATAAAAAGCCAAAGAAGAAGAATTGCATATTTCATGGGAAATCTCAAAAAGTATTGAAGCATAATTATTTGCAACAGAGCTAAAAACACTTCCTGGAAAAGCAAGCAAAGTGGAATTAGCAGTAGCAAGGTAGAGAGTGACATTACAGTATGCATGGTGGGCCTGTAAATCACAGCAATCATCTTTCAGTATTTTCAAAAGTTGTTCTCCAACTTTAGTACAGTGTAATTGGAGACATGGGAAGAAAAAGCAGAGATTTATGCAGATTTACTGAGCCACTTTTACTCAAGCTCAGCCTTGACATTATTCTTTTCTTTCAACTGTGTGGATTCATCTTGGGATAAATAAATAATTTGCAAATATATGAGTCAACAAAGAAAGAAATGCAGAGTTGCAGACTGATAATGGAAATTACAGGGGTTATAAAATACTGTACATTGTGTTGCCATTAAGATGAAAGGAATATGGGAAGTTATAAATAACCCACATTATTTTTTAAAGGACTGCTCTTTAAATATTCTTTGTGGAAGCATAACTGATAAAAGTCCGGTTATTTTTCATGTGAAATCATTCTTCTCAATAAGCAACTTGCTAAAGTGAAAAACCAGCAACAGACAACAGTGACATCGTTTCATCCATGTTTCTGAACAAAATGTTACATCTGCCTGCATGCTCATGCCTGGGAAAATGTTGAATAGCTTTGTAAAATGCAGGTGTTACTCAACAAAAGTGTAGGAAAGTCTATAAAAGTAATAAACAAACCACAAAGGAAGGAACCACTTGAGATATCACCAATTTATTGTGATTCTTAGAATTTATGAAGTACTTTTCATTGCTTCATTCAATATCATTCTCCCAAGAACTCTGAAATCTAGCCACATTTAATTCTAATTTACTGTGAGAGATGCTTCTGATCATTAAATAAATCAACTAAAGTCTCAGGGCTAGCTAAAGCTTTTGATTTTTAAGTCAAAAGTGATAGAGAAATGGTAAGCATAAAAAAAGATTTTAAAAAATGGCATGACAATAGTTATCTACTGTTTGCAAGAATGGTTCTGGCCTCCCACTTACGAACTGACTGTTTGCTGTACTTATTGTGAATGACAAAGGGACAAGAGGTCAAGGAAAAACAACAAAAGTCCTCCATTGAAAGAACTTGAAGTTAATCATCAGGTTTACACAAATGGTTTAATTATTATTTCTGATTATAAATGAATCATATGAGGGAAGGGGTCTAATTTAGTCAGATTTCATATTGTGTCAGTATGAAAGCTGAGACCAATCAGCTGTCCTCTAAAAACTACCAGAAATGTGGAATGAGAGTGTTAGAAGATTTGGAGAAGATAAGGGATTGGTAAGAATAATATATTTTTAAATCCATACGTACTAAATCATTCAACAAATATCTCATGGCTATCACTTTATGGGGGACCACTTGCAAGAGTCACTAGGTATACAAATTTAATTTTAATGACAAAGGCATGACTTTGGAAAGATCTCAAAATATTTGATCCCAACATCAACAACAGTGCATTATTTGTATACTTACATGTTTACAATAGCTTTCAAAGAATCTAAAAACTAAAATTAGTCTTAAACTGAAAGACTTATGAAGAGGAACTCGCATTCTGAAAAAGTGATGGGCTACACAGCACACAGACATGTTCTGTGATCCACCCCAACTGTTTTATTTCTGGGAAATACCTATCAAAATGCTTCCTCTATGGACAAAGATGGCTAATAATTATATATCTTCAAAATATAAAAATTAAGTAAGCGTACTAAATAATTCATATGTTCCAGAATCAACCTTATTCATTTCCCAAACTTAATGTTCTGCAGTTAGCTGCTACTTACAATAATGGTTTCAAATCAGCTGAGTGTAGTACCCACACGTATAATCTCAGCTGCTTGGGAGGCTAGGGGAAGACTTCCCAGTCAAGCCTTGACTGGACAACATAGTGAGACCCTGTCTGAAAAACATAAAAAGAAAATCAAAAGGAAAACAATAGTGTAAAATACACTAAATATAATATTTTAAGCCTTTATTTTCCATGAAAGTCATTTAATTTACATTAAGCCAGTTTTTAAAGGTGTTTATGTGCTTTTGTTTCTAGTTACTTCCTTATGAGAAAAATTGATTATTCAAACTCATTTAAAAACTGGATCTAGCAATATGCAGTCACCAAAGCAATCCCGCATGTGTGTGAGAAAGCACTTTCTAAATTACTTCTAGGTTCATGGCCAATATGTCAAAAAATATGTATTTTAAAAAGAATATCCATCCATTGATTTGTTCCTAGTCCGTGCTAATGAATACACTGAGAGAATCTTGAAGTGTGTTATTTTTGAGAAAATACACTCATATATTACAGACAAAATCTTTTGCCATCAAAATCTTTGAGCAAAATGAGAGGCTGGAAAATGAATCATTTCATTCTGTGAGTTAATGGATCACTGCCTCATAGCTGAAACATGGTGAACACTAGTTTGTATTTCTCACCTACCATTTTAAGACTTTTTGTTCTATGCCAAAGTTCATATGTTCCAATATAGATGATTATCTTATCTATAGAAAATTATCTTATCTAAGGCTGTTGACAAAATCGTTCTTACCCCTTCTAAATGAAAATAGTTTGTTTACAATTTAATATAATTCTCTTTAAATACTGAAGCCAACTATAGAGAAGTAAACATGTCATGATCATAAAACAATTCACTTTTGATTCCTATTTCTGTGTTTTCAGTATCATTTTCTTCTTCTATTTCCTTCTCTCCTTTGTTTCTATATTTCTGTCTTTTTGGCACATTAAGATGTGCCATTAAAAAAAACTGATTACAGTTCTATACCCAGATTTCAATGGTTAATACTAATAAATCATACTTTTAATTGTAGTTTATTACTAATTATAACTTAACAGTAGTGAATCATATATTTCTTTACATGTCAATAAATATAAATTTATATCATTACTTTAAATGAAAACTATGTTACTGTTCTTTCTGTTGCTGCAACAAAATACCTGAGATAAAAAATTCAAAGGAAGGAAGGTTAATTTTGTCTTATGTTTTGAGATGTTTCTGTCCATGGTCAATTGGCTCCATTGTTTTGGGGCTGTAATGAGGCAGAACATCATGGTGGGGAACATGTGATAGAGTAAAGATGCTCACCTCACAGAAGCCAGGAAGCAAAGACAGAGAGAGGAAGTGCCTGGGGTTCTAACACCTCCTTCAGGGTATTCCCTTTTACTACTTAACTCCTTCCCCTAGACTACTTCCTAAAGTTTCCACCACCTCTTAATGGTGCCCAGACTGGTACCCAAGCCTTTAGGATATGAACCTTGCAGGGAGTGTGTGTGTGTGTGTGTGTGTGTGTGTATTGTCAGTGTGTGTATTAAAATCCAAAACACAATAGCAATATTTTATTGCTAGTCAGTCTCTCCTGAAGCATTCTTATTATGTTTTCATATTCTTAAAACTGTAAATATTGTAAAGAATAGTGTTGTACTGATAAATTTAATGGAACATTTTAACAATAAAATGTCTGATAAAATGGAATGTATGTATTGGCATTATTGATTGATATTGCTGTCAAGAAAATATATTTCAATTGTATATTCCTACCAATAAGATGTGAGAGTGACTTATATCCTACTGCTTGCTAGTTCTTTGTCCTGTGGTTTTATTGTTTATTTTTACTTAATGATGAGGAAGTTTGAAAATGATTTTATATCTCTTTGGCCATTTGTATTTCAAACTTTATGAAGCACCCATTTATTTTTTGAATTTTTTACCTGAATTATAAATGTTTTATTTACTAGCAATGTTTAAACTGCCTTGTCTTTTTTCACCTCTCCAATGTTTTATTTGTTTTACAATCTGGATTATGGTACTTTAGACAACCGTATTTAGTTGTATATGCTCACATCTATTGATCTTGTCCTACTTTTAGAATATTGGTAAACCTTTTCAAATACATTTAATTCAATCTAATAGTTGGCTTTTATGCCACTTTGCAGAATAGTGGGCAGTTTCTAAGGAAGCATCGGTTTTATCAGCTGCTGACAGCTGTTTCGCTAATTTGACCATCTCCAGAGTGCTACACATCCTGAAAACATTTATATTGATGGGGCCCAAATTCACAATCTATTTGCATTTTGCTCTATTAGCACATTTATTTCCTACAAGAAGCCCATGATAAAGGTTACTATTATCATTGCTGTCTTACATATGGGGAACTAGAACACAAGAAGTTAAGAAATGTTGGTAAGTTTGCATGGTAGAAATGGGCAGACCTGAACTTTGAACTCAAATCTGTCTTTTTTTCAGAGTTCACCCTCTTGACCCCTTCACAATGACTGCCTGTTGACTGAGCGTGGGCACTCTTTAATGAGCTCACTGCTAGGTCTCCTGCAGGACCGTATGGCCAACACGTACCCCTTTTAAAAGTTCACACTGTTTATTTTAAGCTTCACTTTGGTGGACCTCATTTGTGACTTTTTCTTGCAGAAAATAACTGCTTTTTAAAGCTTCCTTCATTTCCATGTTTCTAGATTCTGTGATAGGCTCACTTTTAACTTTTTATTTTCCTTGAGAAATTCAGAATTGCCAGGAGAAAATTTTCTTTAGGCTCTCTGACTTTAACTAGAACGTTTTTTATTCATTCACATTATTATGTAGAAATATAGC
Source organism: Heterocephalus glaber (assembly GCF_000247695.1). The sequence goes on from NW_004624777.1 coordinate 18,037,715, forward strand.
TTTCCCCACCAAACTTTAACTTTTTGTGCATTTTATTATGCCATCCCAGAAACTATAATTAACCGATTAATAATTGTGAGCAGGCCTTTGGTATATTTGTCTTTGCTTTTCTTCCTTTCTGAAGGACATTTTCATGGACTCTAAAGGCTACTGTGCATATCCAGTGATCATGTCACACGATGTCATGATCTACATTCAGATTGCTTCCTAACTCACCACATTATAATATTATTTGACAGGTGCAATTTTTCTATGGAATATTGACCATTTAGAGATGTATTTGATTACGTTGCATATATGAAACAGATAGTATGACAAAAAGTACAATAAGTACAACTAGGTAACATTTCCTGTGCCCTATTTTATAACTTTATGACATCAAATTTTAAGGTTTCAAGGTTTCCATTTCTCAACTGAAACATGTAAAAAATAAAAATGCTATTTTTCCATACACACACTTACATAAGTGAAATGGAAAAGGAGAAACGGTGAGTGAATGTATTTTGTTCACATAGCAACTTATACAAATATGAGATATATGAAATCATCTGTGAATATCATAGAAGTTTAAGATAATATATATCAACAAGGAAAAAGCACATAATCACTCCAGGTTTAGTGTCCCTTCTCTGAAATGCTTGGAATCAGAAGTGTTTTAGAAATGTTTACATATATATAATAATATATCATGGAGATAGGACTTAATTGTAAATGTGAAATTAATTCATGTTTCTTTAGCATCTTTGTACACATACCCTAAAGATAATTTCACGCAGTATTGTTAGCAAATCTGTATTTTGTGATCCATCACATGTGGTCAGGTTTGAAATTTTATTTGTGGTGTCGTGCTTGAAGAGTTTAGTATATGGAGCATTTCAAAATTCTAATTTCCAGCTTAGGAATCCTAGGCTTTTATAATAAATTATTTTTGTTAAAATGCAAAAATAATACTTATTCAATATTATACTCCCATTTACTTTTTTTTTCTTTTTTTTTTTTCTTTTTTTTTGATACCGGGGATCGAACTTGGGTCCTTGTGCTTGTGCAGCAGGCAGCGAAACCACTGAGCTAAATCCCCGGCCCCCATTTACATTTTGAAATTACTCCCTCAACCTACACAATGCACACTATTAATGTTAAATGCAATGATGCCCCTTAATTTCCTTGTTTCACCTGAAATTTTATCTTATTCACCACTTTTCTTATTCTCACTGAAGAAATATAAAACCATTTTATTTGATGGTTTTATTATAATTTTATGCAGACATTTTTGGGGGTAGGTTATTAAAGACAGAATCAATCTCTGTTTGATATGGACATATTTGCCTTTATACCACAAATCATTCTTCCTTGTTTTTGTATTGCAGACTTTGTTAAAGTTAGCTAAGTTAAAGCTTGCTGTCTGCACATGTATGTGTGTCTCTGTGTATGGTTGTTTCATGAAATTGCTTCATTTCTTTTATACTTGTGTTAAATAATTTGGCTATTTGTTTTTCTCACTTTATCTTTTTAATGGATTTCATTAGTTTTGGAGGAAGAAAAGCATTCTGAGTGAATTCAGTGATTTGGAATTAAGATTTACTTACAGAAATCATTACGTTTCCTATGAAAGATTTCTAAAAGTGATTGCTAATCATTTCCAGAGACAAAAAGACTTGTGTTTTTAATACCAGGAGAGGCTTGCTCTGAATACACCACCTGGGGAATATCATCTGAGGGTGACTTTGCTTACAGTGCCTTTTAAGACTGCCTTTAATTGCTTTTGCATCGAGCTATATTCATGAATGTGCATTCATCAAAGAATGAAGAGCAATGTGACATTTTCAAGTTTCACTAAGTCAACTAGCATCCGTTGCCATAGTACTCAGAGATCAGGAAAGTACAAGACTGTTTTTCATTATATGTTGAAAGATATCAGCAGGATGAAAGTGTCAGAGCAAAAGAAAGGCAAAAATGAAGAGAAAGAAAATTACTTATCCAATGGTCAATAATGAGCATGAAAGCAAACATAATCACCAACATTTTCTGGAGAGGGACAAGTTATGGAAAAGATATCACTAAAAAGAAGAGTAACTTTATTGTTCCTAAAAAGCATAAAAAATGATTCTGCCCCTTCCTTGCTAACAAAACATCCATAGACCTAATATCTACTAATTTGAGAACATTCTCCTCTAGTAGGGAATGACTTGGGTACTTTCATACCTTGATTAAAAAAAATAAACAGATGCCTGAGAATAAATTTTCACCCTTTAAAATCATTTGAGTGAAATCAATATTCAACATGTACTTGATAATTACAGCTGGAACTTTGTAAATATGTATAACATTTAAAATTAAGGATCAAATCTTATTTAAATATGGTACCTTGATATTTAAATATGATTTGATTTCTTGGCATCTATGAATTTTGACAGTGATACAACATTTATGGCATAAACAGGCCACATATTTGTTGTCTTCTTCTAATCTCTCCATCTTTCAAGATTGTGATGGTTGCAATTTGCCTTCCTTCATTTCCCCTTATTGTTCTGGGGTGTCTTGTTTTCATATAAATTGAAATTTGTTCTCAGTCTTTTACCAAGCTAGAGACCTGTCCTGCTTCCATATTTCTGCTTGGCTCTAGAATCTCCATGTTGATTTTCTATCTACTTCAATTTAGTTCCATGACCCTGTCTAATCTTCTGCAGATTGTGGAAGAAAAGTATTTAGAAGGAATTGATTTGACACACTACAAACCCATGCTACTGAATCCCATGTAGGTCTTTATGACTACCAAATAAACTTTCTTTTCTTCCTTACTCCAACTTACATTTTGAAATTACTCCATCCACCTACACAATGTGCACTATTAATGTTAAATGAAATGATGCCTGTCAACTTCCTTGTTTCACCTAAAATTTCATCTCATTTACTTTTTTCCATCTCAATAAAGAAACATCAAATCCTTCATGGAGGCTCTCAATCTTTCTCTTCCATACTGGAATTTGGAATTCTGATGGATTAAGTAGGACCATTACCTACCAATAATGCTGGTCCAAGAAAATGTCTATGAAGTCTACCTGGGAAGAAAAACAATCAATACTGTAAGACCTTCTTTAGGAGTCTTAGGCATTGAAAATTAGAACTTTAATACTGAGATAGGAGATTGTGGCAGGGCAAAGCCAGTTGAGCGAGTGGGGATAACCCATGGATCATGAAGACCAAGAACACATACAGCAGAACAAAGTTTCCAAACCCTGCACCTGAAGCCAATCAGAAAGTGCTGTCTTCAATTCTTCATTTACATCTGGCTATGAAACTAAGCAAGTCTTTGAAAGGACAGTTTAGATGAGCATCAAGCCAAGTGAGCTTGAGATGGGACAACCATCCTATCAGTACCTATGCCTGGTTCTCAGGGAAGTGAACAATCTAGGAATGGGAGATATAAAAGACCCCTTCAATTAACCTTGTGGCTCCTATGAGTCCGTTCATGGCCCTCTCTCACTCTGCAGAGCATATTTCTTTTTCACTCTCAATAAATGTAATGTTGATGTCTTCACTGTGTGTTTTGTTTCATTCTCCATTCAGGACACAAAGAACCTGGATTTCTTTGGAGCCCAAAAGCTGCTAATTTCTACCTAAAGCTAAGAGCTTTTAAAGTGAGACTGATAGGATAGAAAAAAGAATGAGAGGTGGAAAGAAGACATGGTAAATCATACTGTTAAAGTTATAAATTTTTAAAAGTACTTGTAGCTTCAAGACACATTCAAAGTTTTCCAAATTTACATTTTTCCCTCTTCCAGGTTACTTATTCTTAAATTCCTAAACTACAAAGAAATAAAATAGAATGGGCTCATGCCTTTGATCTCTGAAATGGGCCTGATACTTGAAAATGGACCACTATCCTCCTGAAAATTGAGCCCTTGCTTTTCTCCTCTTACTATAGATTCACAAATCCACAGATCCCCATCCCCAAGAACATATAAAATATCCCCAGCCTTAGATCATAATGTGCCTCTCTCCTCAAGAGCTCACACTCCCTTCTGAGTGTGTATATCTTTGACTGTGCTTAGTAAACCTGTGAATGGCTGTCAGTGATGCAAACCAAAATGCTTTTCTGTGACAAGTCCAGAAACTACACTGTGCGTGGTGAGGGGAGGACCCTATTTCTTCTATGGGGGACCATCAGACTCCATGCAGTGGCAAGACTGTTTTAAAAGAAATAAACAAATCAACATTTCTTCAGTCTAAGAACTACTTTGAATGATCCCTCTGTATCTCTTTTCTTTTATAATTAACAATATTCTGCAAATAGCAACTCATATAAGCTGTTTATACCTTTTTACTCAAGTAATGCATCTACTAAAACAAAAAAGTCGCAAGAAAGAAATATCCTTTTATTGCATTCTACAGCTACAAACAAAATTGGAAAAGGGAACTCTCTAAGCCCCAGTGGGAATAATGGGGCTCAAAAACAATGGAAATAAACATTTCATCTTTTAATTTAATGTAAATTTCTGTGAAAGATACAGTTTCTGATAAAATTTTCAAATGCAATAATATGGTTATGGAATGAGGGTACAATTTATTCACCATGTCAAGATTACAGTAAGAGGACTTCTGAAATGAAAATGTCAGACTGATAATGGTGACTCAGAAGACAAAAATTCAGAAAATGGACTCAGTAAATTGTGCTAAAGTGCCCAGGGCACTTTTCCATCTGTATATGAAACATGCATTCAGCTATTGTAAAGTTTCTCTAAAAGTCCTGGGAAGCTCTGTGACAGTAACAAGGAAAACTGATAGTAGATCCCACGGCTTTTTGTTAAGCTCATTAAGAACTGTGCTTTGCACTCTCTCATTTTGTGCCTGAAAATATGTATCCCCACCACGCCATATTGAAAACTTTCATTCTATTACCCATCTGCTGCCTGCAAATGATCAGTTTAAATGCAGAAGGGGGCAATAGGGGGGAAACTAAAATGATTTGCTAAACCTACCGTTTTTCTACTCCTTATTCTTCTAATCACCTCTTGGGCAATGAAACAACCAATCATATATCACATTTTCAAATGTGTCCTTAGGGAATCTCAATCATATTTTGTGTAGCATATTGTGATAATGACAAGCACATCTTTGAGCATTAGAAAGGATCATTTTGATCACCTAGATGTGGCATAGTAACTCTTATTTACTTTTCATTATAAAAGCCAATGATGAAACCTCATGTAGAGGATAGACTTTATGAAAAGATGTCTCCTTTCATTTAGCTGAATGAGTTCCTCATACTGGTTGCTCAGTTACAACCCCTACAATCAGATAAATAAAAGCTCTTATGAATGCAGCAGGCAGAAACAACTAGTGGTAAGTACATTTCATCGGCTGGGGAGATAAAAATTATTTCTTCAATTACTTTGTGAACATCTGCATGTTAACAAGAGAGCTGTGTATTAACATAATTAACCATTTCTTTTCTCTGTTGGTTGTACTCATGGATCAATTTCTAAGATTTCTAATGTTTTTCTCTGGTACAATAAGTTAAGCACGAATCAATATAAAACTTATTTTCCTGCATAAAGAGATTACTTGAATAATGATTTTCTTCCAATGCTTTTGGAAAGCTTAAGTCTAATAAAATAATTCTGTAACAGAGATATAATTAGTTATATGAGTAGATTGTTTATCAATAATATTTCAAGAAGAGTAGACTTGGATATAAATTGAAACCAAAATTGTTCAATTCAATTGAGTAAGCTGCAATGCTCTTGTAACGGGAGGAATAATTGCAACTGTTAATAACAGAGTGCAGTAGTCAAATTCAGGGACACAGGAAGCAAAGTGTCTGGGTCAGACCCTGGTGACAACACGTTCCAGCTGTGTGATCAGAGGTAAGTTTATTCATGTACCTAGAAGCTGTGTCTGGCTTTCAAGGTTGTTGTAAATATTAAATTTACAAATCATAGCTACATGTATTATAATTTATAACTACATGCATTATTCTCTTGTTTTAAACTTGTTTGAATGAAATTTCACAATCTTTGAGATGAGACATAAATGAGTCTTTAGACCCTAAAGTAGTATGTAAAACGAAGGAGTATCTTTGGGAGCTTTGGAGGTATACAGTCTGGAGAAAAAGTCAGTGTCAGGGAGCAACATCAAACCCATTTTCACCTCGATGGAGTCTCACTGAGTACATTACTACTGACACATTTTCCATACATAGCCGATTTTTCTGTTGAGTCCTCAACCAAACTTTTTCCTCCAGAAACAGGCAAGTGTGTACTCTCCAGAAATGCACACTTGCTTAAAATTGGGTGGGAGAAAAATATGTCCAAAGATGTAATCGTTGTGGGCCAAAATAGATTAACCAATGTCATAAATAAATGAGAAACTAAAATACTTTAGATTAGGTAATTCTCTTTTTCCTTTCTTTTACAATTGATGAAGAGCTAAGATTATATCACTTTCTGAAGATTTAGAAACATGGCCTGTTGGATCACCACAAGATACATACAAATATTCTGCCTGAGAGCCCATAAAATTTAAATGCAGTCTTTAAAGAGGCAGTAATTGCTAATCATTATTTTGATGAAGAATTTCAACTGTTACAGTCATAAATAATTCTCTAGTTACACAGGTCATTGCCCTGTTAATCATCATTTTCATTGTTAAGTAGAGCAATATTCTATTTAAAAATACTTTTATCTGAGTGTAATGGATTACACAACCATCTCACAGTAAACTTGACTTCGGGAATTAGGAAGAAACAAAATAACAAAGGCAAATTTAAGCATTTTGGCACAGTAATAATATTTCTTTGGAAAGATAAACTTGAATACATTTGTACCATAAATCAAAGAAAATAAAGGCTGGAGAAAGTAGTAAATGTAAGAATTATATTGAAAGAGATGCACCAAAATCAAAGAGAGAAGAAAGAGAAAGAGGAGGAGAGTGATACAAGAAAGATGAGTTCAGCTATTAAAAAAAAGATGTGGGCATGGTTACTCATGCCTGCAATCCCAGCACTTGGGAAGCCGATGCAGGAGGATTGCCTTGAGTTCAAAGCCATCCTGGGCTACATAGTGAGTTCAAGGCCAGCCTGAGCTACATAGCAAAATCCAGTCTCAAAATAAAGAAATTAATTAATTAATTAATTTAAAAAAGAACAAACTAGATAAGATGGTACACTACTGTAATCCCAGCTACACAGATCCTGAGGCGAGGGGATCACAAGTCCAAGGTTAGTTTAGGTAACTTTGCCTGAGACCTTATCACAAAATAAAATTTAAGCAAAAGGGCTAGAGATAAAATTTAAGGATAGAGCACTTGCCCAGTCTTCATGAGCTCCTGGGTTCAATACCCAGTACAAAGCAAGAAAAGGAAAAGGAGGGAAAGACAAGGAGAAAGGAAGGAAGGGAGGAAGGAAGGAAGGGAGGAAGGAGGCAGGGAGGGAGGGAGGGAAGGAAGGAGGGAGGGAGGGAGGGAAGGAAGGAAGAGAGAGAGGGAGACCTAAATGACAAAAAGAGTATCTACTAAGTATGTATAAATCCCATAATAGTCTAAGTATTATCAAATTTGATAAGAACTCTTATCTTGGGGGCTGCAGAGGAGGGATGGACTTGCAACTGAAACTCATGCAAAAACCAGGTACCCTATCTTCTGGAATAAAGGACAAGGGGAATTGTCCAGGGACACATAAAATAGCAGCCTATGGACATCCATTCACGACCCCATGTGGGAAAAATTAAAACTAAATTTTTGTATGTAAGTAAGTCTTAAACTGTTAAAACCACAAGTTGTCAAGACACAAATTCCAGGAGCAACCATATAAACTTGTCTAGGAGAGCTCATCCTGATCTATTGGGGGGAGGGGTTAAGTAGCTCTCTAGGACACTTTCACCATGCTCAGCAAGGGTGATTACCAGGGGAAAGTGGAAATCCTCAGACATTATATCTCTGTAAATTTTTTGAGCCTCAGAAGAAGCAATGTGCTATGGCATAAAGTCAACAGGCACAAGAGAAAGATTAATTCTGCAAAAATTTGAGATAGGAGAGCAATATGAAGGCATTTTTAGAATTTGTGATTGTAATTGTAAAAATGCCACAAGGAAGAAAGCAAACACTTTCAATGGAAAAAGCCTCATTTGAGAAGAAAAACATCTTGCGAAAGATAGTCTTTGGAAAGCTGGTAGCATCATAAGATTGTAAACCTTAAAAACGACTATGTGATTTTAGTAATACGTTTCATGATTCAGTTTTGTAGTGCCTAAGCAGGGGCTGTGTAGGCAACTATGTAGGAGGTCCCATTGCAATGCTAACGCTTTCTCCTAACTGTCATACAGTCAATTTGTGTTACCTCTTTTTTCATTTTGTTTTTTTTAGTGGTACTGAGGATTGAACCCAGGGCCTTACACATGCTAGGCAAACAGTCTACCACTGAGCTACATTCCCAGTCCTATTGTGTCTTTTAAAAATAAATATTATAATAAAATTTTTAAAGAAAACTTTGTAATTTAGATAAATTAACTTTATTGTATATTTCATATGCAGCCCATGACAATTCCTTTTCACTCAATAAGGCCCAGGAAAATGAAAGGCTTGGACATCCATGTAAAAGAAAGAAACATGTGGATGTGTGTGTATTTGTGTGTGTGTGTGTGTGTAGATGCACTTATATAGATAGAAATGGTCTTTGAATTAAGATAGTTTGACCTATGAGATTTTAAACTTCATGATGGTCCTAAAGCAACACATATTTAGGAAATACTAATTATGAATTTGAGCCTTTTGCTGAGCTGATGATATGCCGTATGATCTTGTCTCATGATGCTGGACAGCAATTGCAAGCTGCAGCTCCCAGTCAGCCTCATGATCAACAGGGAAACAACTGGCACTTGACAATGTACATGTTACAAAGCTGTATAATGGTTCATAAATAAAATGCATTAAGCTCACTTTTAATTTATAATATTTTCAGTTTACCACAAGTATCCATATCTAACACCATGTTAAATTGAAGATTATTTGTGTACACATGTAGATGATCAGCTACTAAGGATTGTTTTTGACTTAAAAATTTGCAACTTCACAGTAATGTGAAAGCAATATGCATTCAGTAGAAATTGTACTTCCAATTTTGAATTTTGATTTTGTACTGGACCAGCAATCTGTTATATGATAGTTTCATGGTGATTGCTGGACAGTGAAAGGAGGTGCTGTACTAGTAAGCTGCACAATCACCAGTGTAGACAACTGATGCTCTATGTACTATGTTGCTAAACTATGATGTTTGGTAGGTGAGGTATATTAAACACATTTTCAACTGACAATGTTTTCAATTTATTGTAACTATATCAGAACATGATCCCATCCTATGTTGAGGAAGATAAGTAAATAGATAGATAAAATTAATATGTAAACAAATTTCATGCCGTCAGGTAGAGAAGAATGGTTTTAGCCTATGGCAAAACCAAATATAAAGAAGATAAGCTAACAGAATTAGATCATATCACTATTAATTTATTATAGTAACCATAATCTCAAAACTTCATTTTGACACATCACAATGTAAACTGAGTATGAGCATAGATTGAAAAAATATACTATAGAGCAGACTATAGTTCAATATGAAATGGGGAATCATTTAATAGAGGTATTTAAAAATATACGATTGGCTAATTTAAAAGAGACAAAAACATAAATGGTTGCTCATATGATCAATCAGAGGAATGGAAATTAATTTTTTTTAAAATGTAAGTATTTTGTGTGACAATGAAAGTGGATTATCAACCTGATTGGCTTGGGAGCTGCCTAGGCGAGTAGTAGAGTACAATTCTGGCTGTGTCTAGATGAGTCATGGAGGTATGATCTTGGGACTTATTGCTGGTGCCTTGTTCTTTCTCTCTGGTGCTCTTGCCTATTCTGTTTTCTAGCTGCCATGAAATGAGCATGCCCTTATGACCTGATATTCCTGCCTTGGAGCTGGCTGACCTTGGACTGAAATCTCTGAAACCATGAACAAAAACAAATGATTTTCCTTTCAAGTTAAGTATATTGAGCATTTGGCCCCAGTGATGAAAAGGTGGCTAGTACAGAAAATTGGTACTGGAGAAGTGGCATCCTTGGTGTAAATGTAGCTAATTATGTGGTTCAGAAGCCTTGTACTTGGGTTGTGAGGAGAGTTTGGAATGGTTTAGAAATGCAAGCTGGAAAAGACCAGAATACTGATAGAAATGTCATCAGTAAAAGCCAGGTCAGGAGGTTTCAGAGGGAAATGAGGACTCTCTAGCAAAGTGGACAAAATGTCATATATGCCACATTCTGAAAAGAACATGGATTACTAGGGCATTGTCTGAGCCTGAATTTTAGGGTGGTGTATAGTGGAAAAAATTTCTAGGCAATCCAATGTTCAGGTTGTTGCACGAGTGCTGCTGACTACTTTATGGTAGATTTTAAATGAGAATTAAGGGCTGGGAATTTAGCTCAGTGGTTCTGCTGCCTGCCTCGCAAGTGCAAGGTCCTGAGTTTGATTCCTGATACAAAAAAAAGAGAATAAAATGAGAATTAAGAACAGAAAGCAGAACAGAAGTATTTCAAAAAACTTAAATTTTACTTTGAAAGGAACAACACATAAAGTTTGACCCACGTGTCAAAGGCATCTCAGGGGTCAGGAAGACTCACCTTTCCTCTATGGTTTTCCTTCCTTGCAGCCTGTGGATCATGGACAGAATCCCCTAAACTGTGAGCCAAAATAAACACTTCTTTTAAATTGCATATGTTGAGTGTTTAGTTCCAGTGACAAAAAGTAGACCAATACATATCATATATTACATTTTTATAACTACTTTTCCAAGTAAACCAAAACGTATATATGTTATGATCTAGGAATGCTACTTCAGTTTCTATATTGTTTGCAGATAGTTACATCATAGGATAATTAAGTGAGAAATTACTATTAGAAATGGATTACTGAATAACAGTAATATATACATTATCTGAAACTTTATTAATAATGAAGTTCAGTGGAGAGAAATATTATCAAAACTTGAAAAAGCATTTAAAAAATTTCCTGCAAGTACATTTCCAGATGATTTTAGCATAATGCAATTAGTTAGGGAGAGCTCATTTACAACCTTGCTTAACTTCTCATCTAACACACACACACACACACACACACACACATTATGAATTCTTATTAACTCTAGACATTAATGAGAAAATAAACAGGCTAATTTTTGAAGTAATTATCAGGACAATAGATATTGATGTAAGATTTTAAAATAAAAATGAAAAAAGTCAGATCTGGATAAATTTTTAAAAGTCAAGGAAGAAAAAAATAAATTACAAGCAAAGAATAATTGAGCAAATAAAATGGAAGAATAGAAAACTTCCAAATGACAAAAATTTTAAATCACAGATTAAGAATCAGTGAAGTCAGAAACTTGCATTTAAATTAAGTATAGAAACTATTATATAGAGAGCATTTTGCTGTGGTAAGAGTACGCACCATTGTCAGAACCTACCAAGTTATGAAATAGTAGAAAGACAATTTGGTTTTTGTCCTGGCTCTGACATTTATTTGTTGATGGTTGAAATTCAAGGAGTATATTTAACCTGTATAAATGTTTCTCAAATCCAAATGTGAGGTAAATAAGGTAATCCCTTATGTTTTCAATAAATTTGGCACTGTACGTCATTGTCAATAAGTCCTTTCATAAGACTTTGTTTGGCCTCATCTTTCATCACTTTTCTTTTGCCATCTTTATTTCAGCCAAAATCCCTCAAATTTGTTCCACTCTTGGTGTCATGCCAATTTCAACACATGCAGTGTCCACTCAACCCCTCTGAAGGAAACTACACTGTTGAAAACATTTACTGATAAAGGAGACTAGGCATCCCTGGGATACTTGACAGAGAGACAAATTAAGTCAGCAGCTTTGGTAGCTTCTTCCCCAGACAAAGTACTTAAGAAGGAAAATGATAAAATGCTGAGGTATTCATATAAAAATTTGAAATTCCTTCCTTGGACTTTGAATGGAAAAATGTAAAGATAACTGACCGCATGATAGCAGAAATAGAGAAAGGAAAACAGAGGATAAGAAACAGTTCGAGACTGATGATGATCATATTTTAAAAGCTAGAATAAGGAAATAATTTCCTTTCACACAGTTTTTAAACAGTTAAATTTTTACTCTATTGTACCTTATGGTTAACTGATGTCTTGAAAAACTAATTGATATTGATAATATAAAATATAATGAATATAATTGTAGGGGTAAATTATTGTTCTTTTCCTTTTTATCTTAATTTTTTAAAAGCTATACAATTTTACACTTAATTAAAAATTTTCTCATGCTAGAGAAATTACTTAAGGATCTTATTCACTAAGAAATAAAATTCTAAAATGTCATTCCATACTTACCAATTTAATTTTTTATGTGTTGTTTCGAAAGTTTTAAGGATGCATAGAATTTATAAACACAGATTTAACTGAGGTCTTTCTGTGATTTTTGCTCTAAAGTTTGTTCTTCCATCTCCTGATAAGACAAACAAAGAAAACTGATTCTGCAAACATATGACTTCTGAGTAAATTTTTGTTGTTGTTCTTAAAATAACAGGGTGAAAGAAATATGTGCTAGTGTTGGCAATAAAATAACTCCTTAATTAAATGTGGGATCATATATTTTGTGCCTCAAAAGAGACCTTAACATAAGTCAAGTTTTTCTTTGGAAACAATAGCTTCCAAAGCCAGGAATACTCAAAGACACTGTCAGCTAATATCTTGCTGAATTCATTAATTCTGCCTACTTTTTTCTATGTCAAAGTTGGCTGTTATAGCAGTAACACTACTGGTGGAGGAGTGGGTGAATATTGGCCTAGTAGCTCTGAGTAGATTCCATTCCCATGGGTATGAAAATAGAAAGCAAAGAAGGCAGGAAGTAGCAGTGAAGGCAACAGTTAAAATGCAGCTTGCTATGAAGGGGAGAGGGGGAAGGGTTGAGGGAGAGAAAAAAGCAAAGGAATACAGGTCATGTAAACCATAAGCCAGGAAGTGAATGCTTTAAAATGATTCTTGCCAGAAGCTAAATTCTTGTAAATGTGGGTCTTTTTTTCCTCCCACATGGCTATTGCTGTTGGAATGAGGAACACTGGGGGACCGGATGAGGAAAAGGTCAAAAGTCACTAAATTGTAGTTTTATGAAGAATATAATTGCTCTGCTTCAGTTTTAACCTTGACAGCTGTAAGCCTATAAAGTGCAAGTCTCCTCACAAACCACGCTTTGCAACATTTTCTAAAGACTTATATTGTATGAGAAGTGAGCTTCATCCTAACGCATACTTTGTATTTTTCAAATCTGCTTTTAGTTTAGCGCTGTAGGGAGGAGGTAAGGGGGCTGTGGAGTGGGGAGGAAGTCCTAGTGGAGAAGGGCTGCTTCTTGGGTAGAGGCAGATGAATCTAAAGGACTTGGTAATTTCAGTTCTCTTGAAGAAGCTGGCCTGTCTCTTATCTCAATGGCTAAGAGAACAATTTGTCAATTCTTGATACTTCAAACATATGGTAATTTAGAGTTCCGATTAGCCTTAATGCATTAAAAATGATATTGAGAAATACATGTTTATACCCTAGAACATATACACAAACATAGTAGTAATCTCCTTTCAGTAATGAAAATAATGCTTCAAGAACATGGTACTGTAGGCTTTGGTGTTAAGAATCAATTAATGAAACAGAAGTCTTGTTTCAGTGTATTTTGCAATTGTCATAAACTAGCAAATCACTAGTATGCAGTCAGGCAGATACTGCCATTAACTAAGCAGCTTAAATAGAATATTAAAAGCATTCAAAGACATGAACCTTTTTAAAAAAGGCAAGGAGGAGAAATGTTCATTTAATATTGTCCTCAGTATTGCCTCACTGTATGAACTTTAGTCAAAAATGAACATCATGTGCTTGTAAAAGATGCTCAAATTCTTGATTTTGCCTTCACTTTTAAATTTCCATAGTGTGACAGATTTTGCTTACTAGATAAAGTAAGTTTAAAATTCAGGCATTTGACATAAAACTGTATAAAAATCTATCTGTGTGTTCATGAGAAAAAGTAGCACCTCAAGGAATTGGTTAGTAACTTCATTTTAAAAGAAAATGATCATTTGTTCTTTGAGATTTAAACTATTTTAGAATTTGCCTATAGAAATACGATCAAAGGGATAAATACTTGAAAAATAAAAGTATTAACACTCAGAGGACATTCGCACCGTCCCTGTGTTAGCAATGTATTCTATATTTTAATTTTGGGGAGTATTATCTTTAAAGTTAAAAATAATTTTCCCAAACCCTAAATTGCTCAAGAATTTTAGCAACATGGATGGTGGATATTGGGAAGTAGGAAGAACTTGTTCAAATGAGCAGGAGAACAAGGGATGGGGGAGGGGAGAAGGAAGGAAAAATGGGGAGAAAAGAGAGAATAGAGGGAAAAGTGGGAACAAAGCTTTTTAAATAAAGAGGGGAAGAAGGGTTGAAGGGAGGGGAAGAGAATGGGAAAAAAAGAAGAATCAAGATATATTATGTTCAGGTGCAAATTCCCTGTGATGAATGTGATTATTATTTATATCAAAACTGTACCAATAAAATTAATTTTAAAAAGAATTTTAGTAACAACTTTGAGAAATCCAAGGCTTAAAGAGATACTATGATGAATAAATTGGATCTCACCTGGTTATTGGGTCGAATTACCCAGAAACTTCTAAAATCTTAGGAAGGGGCTGGGGCTCCACCCTGCACAAAGTCTTGGGTTTGATCCAATGAAAAAAACAATAAAATCTGAATAAAGATTTATCAAAAAGTATTTCTTAAAATATTAACTTATGTTTCTTCAATCTCCTTCAAATTATGACCCATCTGTTTCTAAGAGACTTCATTGAAAGCGCTATGTGCAATCATCAATGTCCTCTACTATGGAGTTCTAGAGGGGACAATTTTTACTCTATATTTCACAACAATATTTTCTTTCAATATGACATTCCCATGGAAACTCTTAGTGTGTGAAATCTAGAAAATAAAAGTTAATTAGATACGTAGTGACATTGACCTCATTAAGAAACTTGAATATTTGTCAGTGAAAGTGATACCTCAGTGCATTCATCAGAACAAGAACAGAGATAGTATCACTTTAATTAAATTCAAGTAAGAGTGAAGGGTAAAGTTTAGCAAGGTGTCCTTTATGAGAAATCTGGATGATGGAAGCATGATTAGACTCAGGCACGGAACGGAATAGTCTAAAAGTTGTTTAGATTCAAAATGGGAATTACATTATTAGAATATGTAAAGCATAACGTAATGCTCACATGCTTCCCTCTATTCTCTGGGGTGTCTACCTCACCTGGACATCTCTACAGTTGGTATAAAATAGTCTGTCGGTGGTTAAAGCAGACTGAAAAATAGCAATCCTAACTCTTCTGACTTCTTTCCCAAACTACCTTTAAGCACAGGAGAGTGAAGATTGCTTTTAAGTCTGTGGCTGAATAGCAAGCATATTCCTCATGGAGAACATGTGCAGGAGGTCATATTTCCTCATCTCTGCTTGTTTCAACCCTCCCAGCGAGACAGAAGAAAACGAAGGGAATTATTTCACCTCTGTTAATGTATGAGTTTCAAATTAGATTTTTGTGAGGAATATACGCAAACACAGATTTTATGTATGTGTGTGTGTGGTTGTCTGTGTGTGATGTAGAATAGGAACCTTATCTCTCAGTTCACAGATGTTCCCATTTTTAAAATTTTGGATAAATTAAACTAGAAAATGCACAGTTTGGAAACAAACTACTCTTTGGAACTGGACCCCTTATTAAGCAGGTTGGGAAAGAAAATTCTTTCTAATGTTATAATTATCCCATACTTGAGTTAATCAAAGCATGGCCTAGGAAGAAAGATACTTTCAAATACACACTAGCATGTCACAACCCTTTTCCCTTCTAACCATCTGTTCTTTTTTGTCTTCAGTCTTGTTTTACTTAGTGATTGATTACTATGTGAAGAATATCATCCTAAATCTTGGTTGATAAGGCGTGTTCAAATAGAGACCTTGGTCTATAAGAAATTACACTCTAAATGGGAAAAAAGTATATATACACAAAGAAAAGAACCTAATTATTATTGAGTATCTATTATGTTCCATTCACGTTTTACTCATAAATGCACATGTGTGTTATAAACATGGCGATGCTTGATGGATTGAATGTCTGTGTGTCCCCATCCCAACTGGTATGTTGAAGGCCTAAACTCAGTGTGGTGAGATTTGTAGATATGTCTTTGGAAATAATTATGTTTAAGTAAAGCCAGGAGATAGAACCTCCTATCCTGGTATCAGTGTCTTTATGAAACTCTCCCTCTCTCCCTCTCTTCCTCTTACTCCCATGCGATGACATAGTGGAAAATCTGTAAGTCAAGAAAACCATCTACCCAAAGAGGTGAATTTGTGGTCACTTTGGCCAAGGACTTTCCAGGTTCCAAACTGAAAAATAAGTCCTTAAACCATCCAATGTATCGCAATGTGTTACAGCCACCAGAGCTGACAAAAACACAAAGGAAGATTTCATTCAAAATTAAGCTCTCCCTCCACATATTCCAAACTAAAATTTCTCCAGGACTCTGAGTTCAACTGCCAATCAGTGATCATTTTTGTGGAATAAATTATCCTTGTTTCTGAAAAATTAAAATAAATCAAGTTGTAGATGTTAGGCAAACTTTAATGGGATCTGGTTATTCTGTCTGTATGTGCTATCAGTAGAGATTATAGGTAAAGATTCATTTCAGAGGAAATCTGTTATAGTGATGTTTAAGGTGTCTGGTGACCCCTTACTAATTTCTCTCTTTGTTTTATTAGTCTAGCTAAAACCATAAATAATAAGTTAGGTAAAACTAAATTAAAAATAATTGCCAAATTTTAAAGGGAAAAAGTTGAACAGAAATAATTTCTGTGCCTGTAACTTTTATACCCCACTAAATATTTTATTGGATTAATACTGATAATTACTACACAAATCTGTAAAGATTCTAAGTATGATAGAATGTGTCTTAAAGGCTGTTATGATTTATATCTAGACGTCCCCAAAGAGCCTCATGCGCTTTGTTTTGGTACCAGGGATCGAACTTGGGTCCTTGCGCTTTGCACTTGCAGGGCAGGCAGCAGAACCACTGAAACCCCAGCTCCCTCATGTGCTTTTAAAACCCGATTGGATTATGGGGGATTACAGCTGACTTGTTCTTAGGAGATGGGGTCTGATTGGAAGAGGTGCATCCCTGGGGGCGTGGCCTGGATGGGTTTGTCTCCCGCCCTAGCTCTTTGGGCTTGCTGTCTCTCCTGGCTTCCATGCATTGAGCAGCTTCTCCTCTGCCGTGCTGTCCTGCCCGGAACCAGCTGACTAAGGACTAAGGATGGAAACATGAGCCAAAATAAAACACTCCTCTAAATTTTTAATGCTGGGAATTTTGTGCCAGCAATGAGGAAAGTAATGAAAATGGAAGCATTTATTGTCATCTTTGCATTAATTATTGGAGGCAGATTCAGTATTACTATTCTTGTATATCAGGTGAGGAAATACAGGCTCAAGGTAATTAGATACGTTCACTAAGCTCTTGAGGTAACTAAATGTGTGATCTGAGACGTGACTGACTCCAGTTTGTTCAGGTAATTTTTACAATTTTATGTGGTTATATTAATTTTAAGTGGTCTGCTATATGTATTTTGAGTAATTTCTTACAGGAGAATTTGTCTACAACACCATGCAATACATGTTGATCTTAAAAGAAAAGAAGTAAGTTTTTGTTTTTTGGTACTGGGAATTGAACTCAGAACCTCATGCTTGCCAGGCAGGCGCTGCCGCTGTGCCACTGAGCTAAATCCTCAGCCCAAGAACAAGAAAAGGACAAGAAACGGGGTAGTTAGAAACTTTGTCTACTTCTAAACAGAGCAATGTTATCTTCTATTTGTCAAATGTATATAATATATAAAAGATTTGCTTCCAATACTGATTATGTAGCTTTTTTCTAAGTTTTTCATTGCCTCTTACTTGAGAGGTGATAGTCAAATGTAGGATGCTACTTTTATTTTTGTACTTACTGGTTACTTTTCTCTTTATAGAATATTAATTTTAATTTCTTCTTCCCTATCAGCAGTTTTCCTCTTATGCTGAGCTCAGTGTCATTTGAGAACCACTCTATAAGAACACATCTTGGCATCTAACACCTATTAGTTCTTCCTAATGTTTGGAAATGGGTTAAAAAAAGGAATAGTAGTAAACATAAATTATATATATATACACACATATACATATATATACATATATATACACACATATACATATATATACATATATATATGTATATATATATATATATATATATATTTTTTTTTTTTTGGTGCCAGGGATCAAACTTGGGTCCTTGCGCTTGTGAGGCAGGCAGCAGAACCACTGAGCTAAATCCCCAGCCCATAAATTATATTTTGATGAATTAGACATATTTAGGCAGCAAGAAAATAAAACCAGTAATTTCTCTCCAGGTGGCCCATGTCTGAGAGTAACTATGCATGGGAACTCTAATCTAGATTTCACAGGAAGACATTCTATATTTTCAATGACTCCAGTGTCTCATGCTGGTGTTCTCACAGGAAGGATTTATTTTTATAACTTGAAGGATAGAAAGTGAACAGTGCTATGGAAAAATAAAACAAGGAAGAGGGATAATGTATGCATGGAAGAGGGATGAAATTATAAATGGCAAGACAGAGATCGCTCCAAGAAGATTGCATGCAAGAAAAATTTGCAGGAAACGAGTAAATGTTGAAAAAAAGTATTTTATGCAGCAAGAAGAGCTGCTAAAAAGGGTCTGACATAGAAGTGTTGTGAGTGCTCTTGCATAAAGGAAGGAAAATTAGTATGGCAGAAACATGTATAAGGAGGTAAGTGGTAGCCAGTTTGTCCACAAGTCTTTATATATATGGAGACAAGAAATGAACTAACCTGGGGAGTTAGCTCAGTGGTTCTGCTGCCTGCCTCACAAATGCAAGGTCCCGAGTTTGATCCCCGGTACCAAAAAAAAAAAAAAAAAAGAAATGAAATTAAAAGTCTTACAAGGGTTCCCTGAGTTATTTATTGCAAATATAATATGAAGCAAGAATGGAACCAGGGAAACCAATAAGCAGATCATTAAAACAATTCCACAAAAAATAGTGGTAACTTGGACTAATAGAAACAATTGATGAGAAATGGTTGGATTCTAATGTATTTTAAGGATAAAAATCAATAAAAATTGCTGATGTACCTTGTGTTTGGTATGAGAGATAGAGAAAAGTTGATTATTTTAAGAATTTAGGCCAGAGGGACAAACAGGATAGAACTGCCATTAATTGAGATGGGGAAGTCAGTGGCAAAATAGGTTTAGTGAATACTTGTGATGAAGTTGGTTTCAGATCCATTGGGCTAGAGATGTCCTCCACAAAACAGTGTATATGCTGGCAGCTAGGAATATGCAGGTAAGATTTCAGGAGATATTAATATGGATGTTGTCCTCAAACAGATGACATTTAAAACTATCAGATTTCATAAGATCTTCACAGGAGTAAATGTAGCTAGAGATGAAAAAAATTCCTAAATTTGAGCTGTGGTATACTCCAACTTTAAGAGAGAGTTTAAGCAAAAACCAAAAATTGGTCAATAAGTAAGAGTAAAATACTAGTAGAGTATATTTGATGCTAGTTGTAAAGCAGAATTTGAAACAGGCAAA
Organism: Heterocephalus glaber; assembly: GCF_000247695.1. The sequence goes on from NW_004624777.1 coordinate 18,057,477, forward strand.
ACTATATACTTTATATTATAGTGAATAATGTTATCTGAAGTACATGATAAGTTATCTCACGTTATTTGAAGACATTTAATATGCCTTGAAGTCTGTATAATACTTAATATTTTCACAGTATATAATCTCATCTCACATTAGCATGTCAGTATTAAATATAAAATACTAAGTAGTTGTACTGTTTGCTGCTTCATTGGAGAAAAGACCCCCCAAAATTGAGTTGTTCTTCTGATAAAAGTCATGTACCTTTGCCTCTATTAACTAATGATACATGATCAGTACAGCAATTTATTGTATTATTTTATAGGAAATAAATGGATGGAAAAGCCAAGTTTTTGCTACAGTCAATGTAAACATTTTTGAAGGTGTTGAACTATAATTTGTTTTTTTACAGTTTTTATTTTTTATCAGCACATGTTTGCATTACATAATGATTACATTCTTTGTGGGGAGTTGGTACATGTACATAACAGATCTTGTTTTTTCATCCTCTTTCCCTTCTCTCTCCCCTCTCCATCTCTTGATCCCTATCTCAGTAAAAAAAGCTCTATCTTCTACTCCCTAATATTTACCCTCTATTTTGCTCTATTTGTATTTTGCATTCCTCATACAACTTTTATGTAACTCTTCTTGGGTGTCCTTAAATCTCCAATGTTAAATTTTTTATTACGCAATGTGAATTAGTTACCAATTTTTCAAAAACAGATTTCTCATGAAAATCTCAATGTTCAGCTTCCTTTGGAAAAATTGAGCTGTGCAACATTACAGCCTCCATGGCCATAATTAATAGTGGCAACCCTCTGTTGTCTCACACATTTAGGCTATTTCAATGTAAAACTCTAAAGTTCTTTACAAATATACCTGTAACATGGGGATATTTATGTGATTTACCAAAAAAGTACAAATTATGCCATGAGAAGATTTACCAGACTCCTGAAAAAGTAGGATCCAGTTGTCCCTAAAATAGAGTATGTGAACTATCTGCGACTGCTTTCACCATCAAAGAGGAAGAAAACAGAAAACTACACTGTGATTCATGAATCTTTCAGAAGCTCTGAAAGAGTCTAAAATTTACTATGGGGCAGCTACCTGAGAATATACATAAAAACAAGCATATTGGGTTTTATTAACTATTGTTACAATGGCAGTGTGAAATAATATAATCTATGATGTCTAGATAGTGGAAATAATTTTAATATTGAGAGCCAAAGATAAGTAGAGTGTGTTCGGGTTAAAGCACCATATTTGGGGAATAAGCAGAGCCTGCATCTCACAAGAAGCAGCCTAGTTGCTTTCCTGTGAAAAGGTTTCATGTTTCAAGAACATCCGCCTGCTCAGACTCCCTCCTTGTTCCCCCCTTTACCCTCTCAGTTCATAACCCCTCCCTACCCACTTGCCCCATTAACACTGAACATAAATCAGTTTCGTCTGCTGGCTCTTGATCTTCTTTCTTCCCCTCCTCTTTCAGTCCTGCAGTCTCCTTGTCTGTCTTTGTAAGTTGGTCTCCACTGCACCATATGGCAGCTGAGAGAAGGGGAGAGGAATTATCCGGCTTCAAACAAAAGGGGCCGTGGTGTCACCGTGGCCCATGAATGCATGAGACACGGTCATGTATAGAAGGGGCTCCAGCCCTGTCAGTGTGGACTAAAGGGAAGGCGATGGAGCTCAGAAACTCCTTTTAAAAGTTTCAGTGAGCTTTCCCTCCTCTTCTTCCCTCCATTTTGCTGTTGGTATTCTGTGTCCCAGTGATATTTGTTAATGACAAGGTCAGTGTGAACAATGGAACAAGAAATTAAAGAAACCAGCTAACACACTTCTATACATCTCAAGAATGATACAAGTGTTTGAACATGGAAAGGTGAAAAGAAATTTTTCCTTTCTGCTAAAGAATAATTTTACACACTTACACTAAGTTATTCATAAAAGAGCAATACATGGATAATTCAAGCTGTGGCACTACTGATGGAATTTTCTGGGTTTATAACAAGTTAAGTGCAGCTTCTAAGATTGTGATTTTCATCATTGATTATTAGTTATTGTGCTTTCAACAAAAGGAGCATTTTTTAGACTTCTCCCTTTGTCCTCATTTCTTATTTCTCTCAAAGCTGTAGCCATCTCCTGTGCCTGGATGTGCATGATGTGTTTTAGGGAAGAATTTCTGCAAAGCAGACACAATGATTGTGTTAGTGAAGGTATCATCATGCTGGAAGAACAGCAAATTCATGCTGTAAATTCACCAACTTTCAAGAGATTTGTTTATCCTGTTCCATATGAAATAAAAATGTACTGCAGGGGAAGAGTTGAATATGACCATATACATTTATAAAGGAACATTTTATGCTTTATTGCTATTGGCTACTACTGGCCTTAGGGGCTGATGCTGATTTTGACTCAAAATAAGAGTTCAGTAAAAGATGGAGCCAGCATTCCCCCATCTCTCAACCACCTACCCTTCTATCTACCTTCCCAGCAAGGTAAATTGAGTCACAAAATGCCAGAACCTGAGCTTATTTAGAGGAAACTAGGCTGTCTCTGACCTTTAACAAGGAGGCAACAGTAACAGTTCTTGAAATAAATCAATGGCCGTGCGTAGAGTACTTCAACTATGCCATTTACTTTTTTTACCTACATCTTTAAGAAGAAAAGAATGATTACACAGCTCAGTTCAACACATTATCTTCATTCCTACACACTTCTCTTCACAACTGCTTTTACTAGGAAGGTTATCTCCCCCTTCTCTTTTAGCTCCAATGTCTTTCAATACCTGTCAATGATGAATGCAACTTTAAAAAATTCATATATAGTATTTTTCTTTCTACTATGCAGCCTTAGACTGATGGTTATCTATCAGTAGACAAAAAAAGCAAAATTACATTGGCTTTTCAGTATGTCTTTCATAAATTCTCTTTTATAACTACATAAACATTTGGTCTTATAGGAAACCTTCATTAAAACAAACATTCTTTAAAATAAACAGAGCCAAGAGCTAAGGGGGGCCTGTGTTTAGCAAATATCAGGTTGTGTATGTTTCTACAGCAGGAAGAGTTACGTGGTATATCATCTGCCAGGAAGACTTGTATAGCCAGAACCCTCTGTGGTACAAACAGAAAGCAAGAAACAAAGCAACTATTCAACCTTTTCTATTCACTGCACCCACATCTGTTTACATGGTCTCTGTTCACTCCTGAAAGGTTTTATCCCCCCCACCTCCATTTTATTTTATACAGCTCTGAGCGGCTGGCAGCTTGGAAGATTTTTTTTTTTCCTTAAGAGCTAGAGATTCAAATCTGTTTTGTGAAACAGAGATCTGAAAAACAGGCTTATAGATAGCAGTTGGTCCTTTTTCTAGTCTATCCAGTTGGAGTCCTAATGAGGGTTAACTATAAACTTCAACACTCTCATTAATCTTTAAAGCGAATTTAACAAATAGGATATGTTTCTTTAAGGGGACCTGCAGACTACTATTTTCCCAGCTCTGCTCATTCCTATGTGCCAGTTTGATTTCTTTTAATAAAGAAGTTGTGATTTTAAAATCATTTTTCATGTGAAATTGAATAATGTGAATGTACTCTCTAGAAATAACATGTTACTGAAATCTCACTATGAGACTACTTTATAATAATAAGTTATATTTTAATGCCATTTTACATTTAGAAAGTGATTTACACATATTAGTTCAACAAATCCTACAAAAACTAAAGAACATAGAACAGGTAATACACTATCACGAAATTTCTTCCACATGTCAGACTGCAGTCTGTAGTGTTATTTACATAAAAGCCAGATTGCTTTCTATTGCCTTGTATACACTTTATATACATCTTGAGTTTGGGAATGAATTATGAAGATGACCAAGTCTAAAGCGCTTCATATTTCTAAGCTTTTAGGATTCATGAACAGAACCCTGAAAAGTGAGTTATTAAGAGGTCAATTAAAAAATCATAAAATAATACTCTGGTTTCTCTTCAGATCATATAAATCTTTCGCCTTTTACTAACAATCATAAAATGATTAATTGATGAAATTTTGCAATCTTATACATAAAGTCAGACACCACATTTAATTTCCATTTTTTTCTAAGTTTTATGGATTGTCTCAATAGAATAAGTAATTCACAAAAGAAGTCACAAATAATTAAATACCGTGGTACCTCTGTTCAGAAATTTGAGTCTTTCCACAATTCTGGTCTTAAAATGAGTTGGATAAGAGCTGAATCAAATTGAGTGGTTAGGTTCAATGTTGACCTCATGGGGAAATTTGATTTGATTCTCATCCAGTTCGGTTCATGACAAGAACCATGGAGACAATTGAGTTCATTAACTAATAATCAAAAGTCAGAATTACTGGGTTTAACATTGATTCTTCTAAAATATCATTGGATAATTTTGTCTGTATATATTAACTTAGCCTTCAAGGAGACATGATAAAAAATAACAATTTTAGTAGAACTTCAATGAACTCCTATTATGAAGATCAAATGACCAACTGTACATTGCTGTACCAATATTAGTGATTGTCACTAATATTGGTTTAGTTGTTGTCACTAATAAGCTTTGGTTATTTCTGAATTGTTAAACAACTGAGCTCATCTGTATGCACAAACCTGAAATGTTTGTAAACTAAATATTGAAATCCAGTATAAGTAACAGGAAAAGTGCAGTTTGTTGAAGAAATCCTCAAAGTATGCCATATTGTACCACTTGTTGTTTTGTGTGAAAGTAAAAGAATGAATGATAGAAAAATTAAACACAAGCTTTCACGGTCCAGTAACAATGAACAGCATATCGATACTCCACCATCGTATTTCTCATCTTATTTATAGTCAATACATTTGAATGGAAAATAGCTATGGCTCAGAAAATGTTTAAAAAAGCAAAGGGAGGTCAGACAGGAATAGTTTTAGATATATTAGCCAGGAAGTCTTAGAAAGAAAGAAAGAAAGAAAGAAAGAAAGAAAGAAAGAAAGAAAGGAAGAGAATTCTAAGACATTGTCCAATGACAAGCAGTAATATGGTATATTTCTTTATATCTATTCATTTGCATTATATGTTAGAACTGACAGGAGAATAATTTCTGGTAAGTTGATACTCAAGAAATAGCACATACTGGTACATGATAACCTTGTAAAATTAAAAATAGATAACCAGACTTGAGTTTCTACAGAGAACAGAAGATATATCCAATCCTGTGCAGAGTCAGCTTTAATATGTGAAAAAATATACAAAGCTAAACTGTGAACTAAAATCACAGTTTTTCTTTCATTCACAAAATATGTCTTTGAGGCAACAACAAACATAACTTTAAAAAAGATTAAAGGCACGGAAAAAAGTGACATTGATGGAGAAATGCATGTAGTTGCCAAACTGGAACACAAAACCGTGTTTAAAATTTAGGAGTTAAAAGGGAAAAACAACAACAAAGATAATTGGTATTTCCTGAGGCTACAAACTAGCTTTAGTAGGACATATGGTTTCATTTTGAGGTTTCCAGTTTCTGAGAAAAATGTTGCTATTTCTGTAGGCATCTTCATTTAAGGAAGCAGGAAAAACAGCTAATTAAACTAGAGTTAGCTGATTTTTATTTTTATCATACCTTTCAGTCTTTACACTTTTATGTAAGAAATTATAGGAAAAAAGTAGGGAAAAATAAAGCATTTAACAACTTATTGTCTCATGTGTGTTTTAAATAATATGTGTCAAGAAATTGTACAGCCTTGTGCTCTATTCCATTGTTGGTATAGTCAAGAAATCATAGCATCATATAATTCAAGTCAGTGTTTTTTGTTTTTGATGAACCCAAACAATGAAGCAAAGTAACACTTCAAAATTTATCAAGAGATGTTTTATGATAGTATTTTAGTTTTCTTTTTGTTAAAAAGACTGTACTCAGCTCTAACATTGTCTGTTCTCTACAAACCTGTCTTATCTCACTTAAAATACAGCTAAGTATCGCAAGGCATTATGCTAGACTGAAGACAGAAACATCTATGAGGTATCATATATTTCTACTACTTTGGTCCATTTGGTGTGAAAGTTATATAAAATATGCCATAACAATTTGTATAACACAACCTACTTAGTGCTAAGTAATAGAAGTACATACGAATTACAAAAAGTGATTACTGTATTTATTATGTGTTCTCAGTACCCAGCTTCAAAGGCTTAAACTATATTTATAAAGCAGATCAGACATATGGCTTGTATCCTATTTAAAAGTAAATATTTTCAAGAGTAATATGCCATATTCCTTACTTTTCACCATCATTTGTTGTGTGTGTGGGTGTGCATGTACACGTGTGTGTGGGTGTGTGTATGTTCATGTGTTAGCCCAGAAACTTTAGAGATCAATGTTTGCTTACTTTAAATATAGAGATCAATATTTGCTTTAATTTAAATAAATTGACCCTGGCTATAGAGCCAAAATAGGTACCCATTACCTCCCTCTTCCACTTCTAGCCTAATGTTAGAAACCACATTATTTAAAACAAGAAAATTCTTTGCTGTTATGAGCCCTGGGATTCATTCAATGAAAAATTAGGAATTTTATAAGCCTTTTCTGAAAGATTTTCTACTTCCCAATTTACTTCAGTTGGACCCTGAAGGTAAAAAATACTTTCCATTCTTACAATGATTTTCCCAGAATAGAAAAGTACAGAAATAGTTCTGTGAAAAGGGAAAACTCTGGTGAATGTACTTGAAAATGAGAGACCAAGAAAGAGAGAATGACAAAAGTATTTATAATGCTTCCTATTAATTCTCAGATTCTTACCTTTTCTTTTTTTAGGGGCTTTTGTTTTTTTGCTCTTCTTTTTCACTTTTCTTTTTTGGTACTGGGAATCGAACCCAGGGTCTCACGCTTGCTGGGCAGGTGCTACGTCACTGAGCTACTTCCCCAGCCCATCTTTTCTTTGTTTCTATGGGTTGGTAAATAAAGTCACATCCTTTGAATAGACTATTTAAAGGAGGCTTCAATACAACAAGCTTTTTGAATAGTAACTGGTATGCAAGCGTTCAGTTTGTCTCTTAAAATATATGCTTACCTTCCATGGAATAAGATTGATTTTGAAATTGCACCTATATAAAAAAGGACAGGCCAAAATCTACCCAAATATTTATAGTAAATTAAATGCTAATACAACGTGGACAAGACAGACTATAGACTTCCAATAATGAAAAGAACGTCTTCATTTTATATTTATAGCTGAATACTAAGAAAACATAATCTCTTTTTTTGGTACCAGGGGTTGAACTTGGGTCCTTGCGCTTGCGCAGCAGGTGGTGAATCCACTGAGCTAAATCCCGAGCCAGAAGACATAGTCTTAAAAGGAGATTTTGGCACATTCATATATACGAACAGTTTTGTTTGAATTTTTTAATGAAGAGCAGTTTTGCACTGTTGGCAGTTCCTGAAATTATTCTTATTTTATTATATGCGAATTACTCATTAGCCATCTACTTCTAGTACAAAAAAACAAAATATGGAACCCTTCTTATGAAAACAATGATCTTCAGGTGACTCATAAACAACTTTTGTACTAATGTACCTTCCCTGTGTGGTTCTGTCACAGTAAGGCCTCTTTAGTTGGTCCCTGATTTAGAATTTGAGTCTTGTGGCAATGAGGTTGTTGGGATCTGCTCTCCTCACACACTTCCTTTGGCCATATGGGCATATAGGTACCTTTGCATCATTGGTTCTTCTAGCACCAGAGATCCTCCAAAAGAGCATGGGATGTTCTGTGATTTTATGGTGAAGGACATTTGCTGTTTTAGGTTGACAGCTGCCACTAATGCAGGCTTCCTAGTTCTAGGTTATTTCTTAATAAATTTGCCTTTGTGTGAATTCTTTTCTACATATGGCAGTCATGGTTCTCTGGAAAGTGAAACACACACTTATACAAATGGTTATGGATCTAATATTCATTCGACATGTCTACCGAGAGCATGAAACAAAAAATAATAGAGCTAATTGAATATATGCTAAAGTGTTTCTGAGCAGTGACCTCCTACTTCAGTTTATTAGGGATTATGTTTTGTGTTGTAAAATTTATTGGATGTAAATAATGATTTAGAATGCTTACTTTATGATAAATTGGAAGACCACATAAGTTGTGATGAGAACAGAGTCTCAGAGGACTGATAGGGAAGGGATGGCATGCGACTTTCTTCAAGAGGCAATTACACTCAGAGTGAATGAATAAGAGCAATTTAGTCAAGAAAGCCACCAAAATCACACCTTTCTCTTTGTAAGAAGGTAATGGTGGAAAATTAAGTGAGACTTGCAAAGAAATAATGATTTTGTCCCAAACTACAGAAAATTATTGGAGAGATTTGCAGAGGGCACCCTGATTAGAAAATAAAGGCAAATGCCAGAATTCAGCCAAAACTTTCATGTACTATGCCTGTGGGGAAGAGTAAACTGACCAATCTGACAGAAAAATGATTGAAGCAGTAGTGTCTTAATCTCGTAGTCATCCTCCCTGTGAATTCATTCCCGAGCTTCCATGAAAGCTTGATGCTTCTCCCTTCCTGGCCACATACAATATTGAAGCCTAAAATAAACTTCGGTTTTGATACTTAATTGTATTGATTTACTGTTGGTATTATTTTTTTCATCTTAGAAGATTAGCACAGAACCTAATACTGAACATAATAGGTCCTCTAAAATATTTCTTAGAGGAGAAAGATCAAGTTCATCTTTATTGTTTGCTATAGTGTAGCTTCCTATATATGAGTTGCCTTATATCCCTTCTGTTGTGGAATAGTTATTGAAGAATACATATTCAATAAATTATCTAGAGAATTGGGGATCCGTAAATGACACAACTTTAGGGATAGACTTTGAGTTTGCTTCCCATAAGAAGAAAACTTGCTGCTTGAAACCAATAAAGAATAAGCTCAGGAATTCACAAAAGGAACTAAGAATTTGGGCCATATTGGGGACAGAAAAGCCTCAAAACGTTGAATCGATTATTACTACTAACAATTCAGAGTTGAGAGAATTTAATGAACAGAAATGAAGTAGGTGTGATTTAACAGAGTTATCTGTATGACTCCACGTCCTTGACATACATGAATACAATTGGATACCTACCTGATGAATGTTTTTTTGCTGCTACATAATCAAGAGATCTAGTTTGTCTAGACCTCTGCCATTCAATATGGCTTTGGGGTTCATTTAGTTGGATTAATAACTTTTATTCAGCAGCTGAAATGAGATCTACTCATAAGTGTATATATATATATAAAATAAAAATTTTATGGTTGTTTTCTTAGATAAAAGTATGAACTACTTGAAAGTTGTTACAAATTTACAAATAAGGAAAAGTACGTGCACTGTGTTTGAACTGACATTGATTTTTGTAATTGAATTTGTAGGTTTTACAAGGAAAATTTGAGCTTGACACATGCTCATGAAGCAACAAAAGATGCTCTTATAGTCCTTTGCTCTCATGAATGCTGACGTTGCTATCCGCGATGAGCTAGGGAGTATGGTCTGAAAAGTATTGTTGAAAAGTTCTCCATCAGCAGATTTTTGTCTTCTAAATGCTTAACTCTACAGTAATATGTTCCATATGAAATAAATTTGGAAAATTGTATGTAAAACATAAATACATTCAGTGAAAATTTAAGTTATTCCAGGACTTCTGTCCTCTCCTTTTGGCTGCTTGCCTTAAAATTTTTATACACTGCAGGTTCAGGGATAGCAGGGACCACCCTAAGCTCTTTCTTCCTCTAGCCAAAATTAATTAGAAAGATGAGGAAGTGCACATTTAATAGATTTTTCAGAAGGTTTAATTTAGAACATATAAACTCTCTCATTTGATATATGTACAGCTTAACCCTCAATTTGCCAGGAAAAATAGTCATTGCTATTGATCAACAAGGCCTAATGAACACTTTTTATTTCTCTTAAAAATATTTTGTCTTTTTATCAATAATCTGCAAAAATATTTAGTTGAAAGATGAATTTAAAAATTAATGAGAATTTCATCATAGCTTACTTGTTTTTGTCAAGTAGGTTTTGACACAAAATATTACGAAGTATAAATGGAGGGAAAGTTGGAAGACAGGAGGGGAAAGTTAAAGGGCCTCAGTGAGGTGTCTGGCAATAGAGTTAAACTGCTGTAGAGAGAGTAGCTATGAAAAACAGAGACAGTTGCTAAAGCTGCCTGGCTCACTTCTTGACATGGTTCAGCTCCCTCCTCCCTCTAAGCACAAGAAAAACAAAGTGGGGAGGGAGGGCTGTATCATAAATACTCACTTAGTATATAAAATATACACTAACACCTAAACACACACACACACACACACATATGTGCATATGCATTTTATTATTCTCTCCATATTAATACACTAAAATGTACATTATCCTTGTTACTAACTTAGCCTTCAATGTAACTCTGCTGTAAATCTCATAAGATAAGCACCTTGTCAGCACAAAGAGACCAAAGAAGTGCTTATCCAAAAATGTACATGTAGACAATGGAAGGGTGAATGGCCAAATCAAGGGTCTCAGAGCCCAAACTAGCCAATCAAATTATAATGACAATCAAGGTGGATAATCTCTTTCTTGCCATGTAACAAGAGGCTTAGAACAAAAACCCCCGAGTTCTGGCTCAGGACTCCCTACCTTACTTCAACAAGGTAGGTATCTACTTTTTTTGCAATAAAACAATTTTGCATTCCTATTTCTCTTTTCTATCCAATAAAGTAGTTTTATTTCTCCTTCTGAATGTATATCTCTAATTCTTTTAATTTATCTTCATTTTTTTTTTTTTTACAAATCCTAGATAAAAGGTTACCCTCACAAGATGGACTATCAAGAAATATATTTACTTTCTAGCACAATGGAAGAGTTTTTTAAATCATTATCTTTATATTATGAAATCCCTTTCCATGTTGACTATGTAGATGTACAGCTGTAACTGGATGAGAATCATATTACCATTTGTCTTTAGATATGTTGCTTATCTATCAATTCTGAGTTTAAGAAAATGTTTAGATGTTATCATCAATCTAAAGACCCGTTTGCTGAGACTTTGTTTATATGATCAATTTCAACACCACAGAGTGTACAGTGCTGTTCTCTGTTTCTTTATATTTCATTTGTCCTAATATTGTAAAATGTGTTTCTCTGCTCTGTGCTAATACGGGTACAAGATCAAATTTTTAGAACTATTACTGTTTAGTGAAAGTGAAAACAAACTATAAAAATAATGACAAATTTATTTTATGCCTTCTTGAAAGATAACATAATAGTAAAGCTGAAGGAAATAATTTATTTCAATTTTGGATCGTGCTTTGGATGGCTTCATCATTTGACTTTATTATTATTTCAGTTATTTTAGAATAGTTGAAAATGATTGATGAGTAATGAAGAATAAAGATAAAATAATTTCTAGGATTATGAAATAGTAAAATGTTTCTAGACATATGAAAAAATAGATCATTAAGATTTCATAGTGTATATATTTTTTTAAAGTATCTGTTAGATCAATACTGAAATTACAAATTAGAAAAAGTGTTAATTCATTAAAACATTTTGTTTGAACTTCAGAAAACTTTAAGAAAGAAAAAGAGTCATAAAGTATCAAACTTGGGGCCATTAGCTCTCCACAAGCTATGGTTCCACCTGGTTCCAACTTTCAAGCATGGTCTTGGTGCAGCTGAGTGTGGTTTTCTGTCTAATTCAGCAAAAGTTGCTGGTGTCATAGTCTGGGTTCTGTGACAGAGTGGAACAGATTTCTGGAGCAAAGTTTCATCAGAGCTGTCTTTCTAGGGATCTCCTCCTTCTGACAACTTGCCTAGCCCTCTTCAAGACTAAAGAAATGCATGGCGGAGGCAATCACAATCCCCAACTTGAAACTGCACTACAAAGCCACTGTGATAAAAACAGCATGGTACTGGCAAAGAAACAGACCTGAGGATCAGTGGAATAGATTAAAAGTTGCAGAAACAACTCCAGACATACTTAGCCACCTCATCTTTGACAAATGAGCCAACCCCCTCATTGGAGGAAAGATAGCCTATTTAATAAATAGTGTTGGAAAAGCTGGATTTCAATCTGCCAAAGATTAAAACTAGATCCTTACTTATCACCATGCACTAAACTAAGATCGAAGTGGATTAAAGATCTAAATATTAAGACAGAAACACTAAACTTGATGGAAGATAAGTTAGGTAGAACCCTTGAAGACATTGACATAGGAAAAGACTTTATGAACAAAACCTCAGTAGCATGGGAACTAGCACAAAGAATCAAAAACTGGGATCTCATCTTATTGAAAAGCTTCTGAACTGCAAGAGAAAACAACCAACAGAGCTAAGACACAACCTACAATGTGGGAAAAATATTTTAGCAGCTGTACCTTAGACAAAGGACTACTATCTAGAATATATAAAGAAATGAAAAAATCAGATCCTCCAAATTCAAAGACCCAATTCAAAAATGGGAATCTGAAATGAACAGACATTTCTCAGACAAAGAAATAAAAGCAGCAAATAAATATATGACAAAATGTTCAACATCACTGAGCATTTGAGAGATGCCGGTGAAAGCAACACTGGGATTCCATCTCACCCCAGAAAGAATGGCTGCTATCAAGAAATCAACCAATAACAAATGCTGGTGAGGGTATGGGGAAAAAGGAACCCTTCTCCATTGTTGGTGGGAGTGCAGACTGGTGCAACCACTGTGAAAATCAATATGGGGATACCTCAAACAACTAGGATTGAAAGTCCCATTTGACCCAGCTATTCCCCTGCTGGGTATCTTCCCAAAAGAATGAAAATAATCATACCACAGCGATATATGTGCACCCATGTTTGTAGCGGCACAGTTTGTAATAGCTAAAGCTTGGAAACAGCCCAAGTGCCCATCTACTGGAAACTGGATAAAGAAGATGCTGTTATTTTATAAAATGTAGTACTACTCAGCCATAAAGAACAAGAGACTAGAGACATTTATAGCTAAATGGATGCATATTGAGGCCATATTCTTCTTAAGTGAAATAAATAGGACACACATGTGTAAATACCGAATAGTTTCTCTAATGTGAGAAACTGAAAGTGTAAATAAGGATTGCAATGACTAAAATGAATAATTGATAATTTGAAATAGGAAGAAAAGATCCAAAGGGGTAGGGGAAGTGGGAGGGGAGGGGGAAAGGAAAGAAGGGAAAGGAAAAATTATGAGAAAAGAAAAAAAATGGAAATGAAGTCTATGTAAATAGGGAAGGGTGGAGGGGGTGAAGGGTGAACAGGTAATGGGGAAAAAATAAGAACAAAGATACATCATGAACAGGTACAAGCACCCAATGATAAATGTAAATGTATTGTATACCTAAAATGTACCAATAAAAGAATTTAAGGGAAAAAAATGGGTATCTGAAATGAACAGACATTTCCCAGACAAAGAAATAAAAGCAGCAAATAAATAGTATGAAAAAATGTTCAGCATGACTGATCATTTGAGAGATGCAGGTGAAAACATCACTGAGATTCCACTTCACCCCACAAAGAATGGCTGCTATCATGAAATCAACCAATAACAAATGCTGGCGAGGATGTGGGGAGAAAGGAACCCTTCTTTGTTGGTGGGAGTGCAGACTGGTGCAACCACTGTGAAAATCAATATGGAGATACCTCAAACAACTAGGATTGGAAGTCCCATTTGACCCAGCTACTCCCCTGCTGGGTATCTACCCCAAAGAATTAAAAGAATCATACCACAGCAATATATGTGCACCCATGTTTATAGCAGCACAGTTTGTAATAGTTAAAACTTGGAAACAGCCCAATTGTCCATCAACTGGAGACTGGATAAAGAAAATGTGGTTTTTTAGATAAAATGGAGTACTACTCAGTGATAAAGAATGAGAAACTAGAGACATTTATAGCTAAGTAGCTGCACATTGAGGCCATACTCTAAAGAGAAATAAATAGGACACACATATGTAAATACAGAATAGTTTCTCTGGTATGAGAAACTAAAAGTCTAAATAAGAATCAAAATGTATAATTGATATTGTAAAATAGGAAGAAAATGTCTAAAAGAATAGGGTAAGTGGGAAGGGAAGGGAAAAAGAAAGAAGGAAAGAGAAAAAATATGAGAAAAGGAAAAAATGGAAACAAAGTCTGTAAATACACTGGAGGGGTTGAAGAGAGGGCAGGGGAATGGGGAAAAAATAAGAACCAAGATACATCATGTAAAGGTACAAGATTCCAATGATGAATGTAACTGTATTCTACATCTACAATGTACCAATAAATAAATGGAGAAAAAAAAGAAATATCAAACATGACAAATTGCAGAGAAAATTTCAAAAGTTAAAATTGAATTCAATAACCCCTGATTTAGTACCCAGAGTTAAAAAATGGAGCCAAGAGGTCATGAGGATAGATATAACTAAAGATCAAAAGATAATCAAAGATTATATGCTAAACTGCCAAGATGTACTCTTCTACATGAAATAAACAAGATAGCAAAGTAATAATAAGCTGTTCATACACAAACTAATGGTGAACTTAACAGGCTTTACAAGTTCCAGTTGTTGAAAAATAAGTACTCTAAACTTTGGGCTTTAAGTAAAAATGAGTTATAAGGTATCTTATCTCATTGTAAATCTTTATGTAGGTTACATATGAATCCAGTGTTGAATTACTTTATATTCTATTCGTCTTGAATTTATTTAGAAGAGTAACCTTCTTCCAGACTGATAATGTGAGTGACCTGAGCGGTCTGGGAGATCTGAGTGAATTACTGTGAGCTGAGCAATACCAAGAAGAATTCCTTTCCCAAAATTTTCTTATCCCACATTTCTTAACATATAGGCTTGTATTTTATTGAGCAGTTTCAGTCTTTAGTTGTAAAGACATTTAAAGTTCAGATACTCCGAAGAGATAATTCAATTGTCCATTCATTTGATTTAGCTTTGCTTTTACAAATTGCAGGTCCTAAAAAGAATTTCAATTCTATACTTAAGAAAATGCATGTTTATATCGGCTGGCAAGCAGGAACATGCCATTTTGAAGGATGGAGCCACGCCATCTGTAGGGTGATTTTGTGCCCAGTCAGCAGGTAGTGTGAGAGTACTTAGCGCCTAGGCCCAGAAAGAACAGTTGTTTAGAAAAGGAGTACAACACAGAGGAATGCAGTTACCAATAGCAAACTTTACCACATCTTTGCTTCAATAATCTGGTTTTCTCAGTGCCTGATAGGCTTGTCTTACAAACACAAAAATTCTGCAAATTTTAGATACATTTTACAGAGAGTTCAGAAGCCGCAGCAGTGATGTTTCCTTGGTTGCAACAAGGGTCTTTTCCTCTTCAGGAGCATTCAGACAGACAACATTAATGCTTTAATATGGCTCTGTTTCCTTTCTACACCCAAGAATGAGAAGAGTAGGGAAGAGGACAAAAAAGAGCAAGAGAACAAAGGGAAGAAAAAGAGAGAGGGAGAGAGAGAGAGAGAGAGAGAGGGAGAGAGAGAGGGAGAGGGAGAGAGAACCAACAGAAGAAATAAATTTTTAAAAAATATTTGAAACAAATTTCAGAGAAAAGAAAAAAAATATAGATGTCATTTTTCACTGTCAGGAATACACACTGTTATGGTTGCCAATAACCTGTGGAAATCATAGAAGGTCTATTTGGGGGAATGGGGATAAAGCTAAGAAGAGGACCATGTATTTTAATTTAGTTCCCAAGATATATTCACCTAAACATCAGGGGGTAAGTTTTTTAAATAGGTCTCTGGGGACCCACACAAATCCCATTAGCTGGTAATAGGATTTGTGTACATAAATTCTTCTGCCCCGAAAATTTAGATTTTGGTGTTCAATTTTCCATATGATCTGCATACTCATTAGTGTAAATTATAAAGAGTTCCTCTGGGAAATTTCACATCATTTTCTTTTCCTTTTGTTTATTCTTTTCTAAAAGGTTGTTTTCAAAGGTTAATCCTTGAAAAATTCTTTAGTGTGGGAAAACATCTGAGGGGGATTATATAGAAAAAAAGTCACGAAATGCAATTATTCATATTCTCTTCCACTCACTAGGAATAGCTCTAAGAAAATAAAAGTTACTCATAGCATTTGCTATTCTTTTGAATTAATAGGACAATACTATATTCAAATTTTAAAAATATACTTGTTTGTAATTTTAAACAAGAATTTTGTTTTTCTAGAAGGAATACTCAAGATAATCTTAACCAATATGAATTTTCTTGGGGGAAAAATGTCTATCTTTGGGTCCAAAGGCTAACTGAAGACTATTAACATTTTTAGGAGATCATGGGCAAGAAACAGTATCAACTTCTCTCATCACCTCTGTGAGTTTAGGTGAAGAATATAAGATATTCAATCAAAGATAGATAAAGTACACTTGACAGGCTTGTGTGAGTGTTGTTTTAAATTTCCAAGTTCACTTGAATCCAAAATCAAAGTAAAACCCAAGGTGTTTTTTCATTGAAAGCAGACATGTAGAATGGGGGATGGGATCACTCAGCTGTTTCAGCTGAGTTTCAAATATTTCCATCTGACATAAAAATAAATTCCTGAATATTTATGGTAAAGTGTACTCTTTGGTAGTAATCATAACATGAAATATAATTATTTATTTAGCCAAATATATGGCAGGTGGAATAAGGATGAAGATGCTGTGGGATGTATAACTGATTGGAAAAACAAAAAGAGGCTTCCATTTAGTAGTTCACTATAACTTGTCAAATACACATGTATTTTCCTCACATTCCTCTTAATAAACTGAGAAAAGAGATATTTCCATATTTTGGCAAGAAAAAAAAAGATATTTCAAAAATGTACTTAGCTGTCTAAAGCTTACATTGTTAGTTGTTCTGTAGCTTTTGCAACCTGGTTTTGATTAATTCCCAAACATTTCCATGCTCAAACATGAGTTCGGTGCACCCATTCCTCACCTATCATAATCTGCATCATCCCAAGAGCTAAGATTGCAAATGCAATGGGAAATTTAAAGTCTGCTTTGTTTTAGATGGTATATATGAATGATCTTATGCACTGAATATAAAATTAAAATTAGTTTCATGGTTCCAATAATGACCTTAAAAAGACCATGTATTTTTCTCCACTATTATTTCAAGATGAAAAAGTTTCAACCAAAGCTGTTGAAAGGAAATCTGTAGGTTGATGAGTGTGATTATGTTGATGTAGAGATAAAAGAAAGGCAAATAAAGACTTATGCAAGGAAAGGTGATCTGAAGATTTTGGAATCACCCTCACTTGCCTAGCACCAAAAAAGGTGATTAATTACTGTGCATCAGTGCAACAGTTAAATACTGCCATAGTAATCCTGCATAACATACAGCCACAAGTTCTCAACAGCATACAAAATAAAAGTTAATTTAGCTCATGTATCTGAAAGACATCTTGTGGGTGTTTAATTGGGTTAGTGTAGCCCTTCACTTGTCTGTCATCTCCCTTGGAGAAGCAGGAAATTCAAGGCAAGGGCTTCTCATAGCAGTGCCACAGAATGAGGAACACAGCTTGAAAGGGCAAGATTCAGCATTGGGATATCATCATGATTGCCATTTTCTACTTGCCAAAGCAAGTCACATGGCCAAACCTAAAACCAGAGGAAACAGAATATACATCCCTCAAGTAGAAGAAATTATAGAGTCATAGAGTAAATGGCAGACATACCAGAGGAAGTACTGGAGTCATTAACACAAAATACTGCAGTTGTCCCCAGCTAAATAACAAAATACTGCAGAATCCCCAGCTAAAGTGGAAAGACTTGGAGGAACTGACTCCAGGCCATAAAGTTGAATATACCCTTTTCTGAACAGCTCCTGTTGGAATCCTCAATTGCCAGTGGTTTGAGGAATCTGTAGACAGCTGTGGCAACACAGAATTAGTAGGACTTAGAGAGGTATCAGGCAGTTGTCATTCTACCTAAAAGATTAAAAGATATGTGACATCTTGGACAAATGGAGTTTGCCATACTTGTACTTCAGGCATTATGCTCTCCATTTTTCTTTTTTTGTTGGTTTTTTAAATTTTATTTTATTTTTTGGTACCAGGGACCGAACTCAGGACCCTGCGCTTGCAAGGCAGGCTATGGAACCATTGGGCCAAACCCCCAGCCCTACTCTCTATTTTTCTTATAAAAAAGAAATTTAAAATAACTGAAGTACAAAATCGTTGACATCTTAATAATTTAAGACTTTTCTAGGCCTTTCACTTTTTGGTAAAACAGCTGTAATAATGTAAAACCAAAATTTCACGTTCACATTGTGCTTGAATTTTTATGAAATGGTCTCTCATTTATTTTTTCAAACTGTAAACTTAAT
The DNA here is from genome assembly GCF_000247695.1 of Heterocephalus glaber. The sequence continues at coordinate 18,075,801 of NW_004624777.1, forward strand.
TATTCCAAAAATTCCATTCTATGAGAAATCTGGGGATTAATCATAGCAAATTATAAACGAACCTACTTAGTTAGGCTCACTTTGCTTTTTCTTGAATTGTTCCAAACCTTAACTTCTATATCCACACCTTGCATTTCATTTTTCTCTTCTCTGAAAGCTTCCTGCTCCACACTGCTTCTCATATCTCTCACTGGTCCTAATAAATACCTATACAATTGGTCCTCGATCTCCAAATGTTATTGCCTGTGGCCCATATCTGGAAAACCACTTTCCCACTTGCTCTTCCTGATATTTAGGAGAGAACACCAAATAAGTGCTAGAGTTAAAGCATGAGCAGTCAAACTGAATAAACACCGTGTTTTCATTCGAGTCCTCTGGGTGTCTCTAGTAATAATGCTTGCCAAAAACTCTAATCTGGTCCCATTGGAAGAAAAGGAGAAAGAAATTGACTCAAAATTCCTCTTGGATAAAGAAGAAAAGAAAAAGAAAAAAAACCTTATAATTGGCATCTATATATGTTGGGGACAAAGCATTGTCTATTTTTTCGAAGAATAAGGTGTAGAATGAAGGCTGGTTCTCTTCATGGATGAGTTTTCTTGCATCTTCTATGGGAGATCTTTACTTCTGCCATGTAACCTCTTCAATACCCTGGTTGTAGGCAATGTCTACCTCTCTGAATGGCCTAGAAAGGGGCTGACTGAGCATTCTTCTATTCCACATACTATTGCACATAATTTCATACTGCTATATTTTAAAAAATATCAGTGATCATGTGATTTCCATGTGGTGCTCATTTTGTATAGCTACAGAGGGCAGGGACATGAGCTCTTTAAAATGCTGCTGTCCTTGGAGCTGTTTCTAAGATGCCTACATCAACCTATGCCTGGAGCCAGCCCAGGTCCCACTGTCCAGCACTGACTGGTGTGCGTTACCATCTATTAGTTTCAAATGTGGTGTCCAAATCCTCTGGAAAAGAGTGATTATATTTTACATTGTCATAGAACAAAGAGAGTAGTGTTTTATGTTTCATAATCTTTTCATGTGTTTTCCTGTGCTTTGAAGAAATCTATTTCACTTCTGATTGATATAATTTGAGTTCTTCTGGGAAGTTGCAGTGAGGAAAAATTACTTTTTTATCATCTCATCTGTTATCTTTATGGAGGGTTCTTAAGTGCATATCTATGTGCATCTAGGGTAAATAGGTCTCTCTGAATAATATGCTCTTATGTAGTTACTTCATGAGCTTTTCTTTTACTGTTGATTATGAGATTTTAAGAGAATGCATAGAAACAGAAAAAGCAGATATGAGAATAAATTTGCTAAAACAAACATGTTTATTAACATGGTATTATATTTTTTCTTTGTATATGTTCAATGTGACACTCCATTAAAGAATGCATAGCTTTGTCTTGGAATATATTGTATGTATTAAAGGTGTTGATTATTCCAAGTTTTCTAGATTGCAAAAAAGTTACTATTCTAATGCCGTCTAATAAAAATAATGACAAAGATTTAACCAAAATTATGATGTGATAGCTATACTACTGAATGATATTTACATAATATCCTTGACTTCTAGGCCATTCTCTTAAGTGCTATGCTTTTGAGTACCCAAAATTATACATCAAAATTGAGAGCAATATGAACACATATTTTTAAAAATGTTGATCCCTTATTTTAGCATAAGAAATAGAAAAGTGGGTTGAAAAAGAATTATCATGAGTAAAAATTTGAACACTCTCCTGCATGTTCCAGACTTCAGAATAGCAAAAAGGCTGCACCAACTCTTGGACACAAAGAAAGTATGTTGCAAGAATAATGTCATCTCAATGACGTCATGGAAGTCTGTTACCCATAAACCATTAGGACTCAAGAATAGCCACACTAGGACCAAGCTGTGTGACTGGCCAAGGAACCATAATAGCAGCTAATGTGATTAAGGACTCCACCTAAAAGAAAAGAAAAGAAAAGAAAAGAAAAACATTATACCAGAGCCAATCCTGGGCTGTCAGCTTTTGGGGCTGGAGGCAACAGTGGGGGTATTCGTAAGACAATGCATATGATAAAATTCAACTTTGAGAATAGGGGACATATTTTCAAATGAGGCCTCATAGATCCTATTATATCATAATGGGATTTGTGAGCATCAAGTCTCGTGCATGAAAAATCTACCTTTAGGTGGCCAATTTTCCATGTGACAGAGCAATTTATTGCATTAAAACTAGAAAAATGGTGCAAATGTCCCAGCAACTTTCAGTCTCTTATATCTGTTTTGCCAAAAAATGATACATTTATTGAATGATTACTAAATCAAATGGTGAAATTATCTGACATAGTGTTAAATAACATTATGACACAAAGTGAGATTTAAAAATTTCTAAGTCATCTATGTTGGCAGAACTTTTCTGATTGTAAATAACAAAGGCGAAAGAGCTAGCACAGTCCATGGAGTGTAAGAAAAACTTCTTATATGTTTTTTGACTCTGATGGAATCAGCTCCTATAAAAGAGACTTGGCTTTAATTATTAAACTGTTACTATCATGCAGATGCTCTCTGGGTAGAATTGTATAATTTTGCTTCTCTTAGTTATGCTGGAACCAGGTCATAAAATATGCATGTTTTATTTATTTATTTTGTCTTAGAATTAATGAGTAAAGATTTCTTAATTTCATAACCATGGACTTCTTTACATCCTTTCCTCTCTTTCAGTATGTGGAAGAAGAGTTTTATTCAGAAGTATGAATTCTGGGATGCCATTTTACTTACATTAAGTTGAATTTTTGCCAGGTTTTATGGTAGACGCAATCACTGCTGGGGATTCTGCGGGTGTTACTGAAAATTACTTGGACAGAAAAACAATATGTTGGCTCAGTACTGGCTGAGAAAGTGGTGATATGGGGACAAGAGGGAGTACTTTGCAATATATGTCAGTGGCTGGAATTCTTTCTGCACCATTTCCAACCAAAACACCTCTGCTCAGGGTTTTGTGACTTTCCCGTGACAATACTCAGGCCAAAACTTCTTGGACTAATGTCTTAGTTGAGACATTTCCCCTTACACAGCACCTACCTATTCCATTAATTTTAAACAGTTTAAAGACTAGCCACTCTCACTGAAAAAAAATACAAAAATCAATTTAGAATTATTAAAAGCATAAAATATTGATGAGAAAATTTAAAAACCCTTAAAAGAACTTTAGCTAATAAAAAAAATAGAATTTTTTTTCTATTTCCTCTACTTATTTCTATTTTTTCTCCTGCCATTTAGGATAGGTCCCTTGTTTTTCTCTACATGGCACAGAAAGGGATTATCTGCTCTGTAGCTGTCTTGTCCACATGTACAAGTTCAAATATTTTCCTTTAGTCATTTTCTCTTACTCTTAGCTCTGGTTCCTTAATCCAATTAGTCAAGTAGAATTTCCCATTTAGATTGTGTACTTGAAATTTGTTTTTTTTTTTTCTTTTTTTGTTATTTTATAAAGTTTCAAAGACAAGCACAGACTCTTCTTATAATCAAAAGTCTGGTTTTAGCACCGAAAGGCCCAACAAACAAAGGCAGAACAGGGCAGTGGGTCACCCTGCCAGATAGCAATAGATCTAAATGTTCTGGCACCCAAGGTGAAGATGAAAAATTATTATTTCCATTAATCTGTGTATGAATGTTTGTCAGCTTTTAAATGCAAAGAAAAATCACATGACTCATTGATTAGGAGACATTAAGTGATATATAGGAATCTATATCAGTTTCAAAAAATACAGAAATAGAATCTGCAGGGCTAGTTCTTACATTGATTTTCAAAAAAGGAAATACTTAAACCTGAACAAGTAAAGGTTAACTAAAGGTAATATTAAGTGGAAGTGGTTTTTGATCCTTCAGAGTGCTGATACAACTTGCGGAGCACTTATAAAATAATGAGAGAGTGAATAGGTACTATTTCTTCTCAAAATATCATCTTATAACAATGATTTCCCCCTGTGATACATTCAATGGGACTTGCATAGCAGAGGTAGAGTTTACTCATTTGATAAAGAGCCTTCAAACTACTTCACAAGACAGAATAGCCAGATGACAACCTCACATTATGTAACACTGTGAGTCCAAACTTACTGTAGGTCACCCAAATTTTGTTACCATCTAAACTTTCTTAGTATTTTTACAATGAAAACTTCCCACTCTTTTCTCCGACAGCTGTCCAGAGCACCTATAAATTTTCCTAGCCTGGTTACTTCCCAGGAAGAGGTTAACCTCTTTAATTATTTAACAACCTATTGATTTGTTCTTTCAGTACATATTTGTTGAGAATTTACTCTGTTCCAATTACTGTTCTAGGTACCAAAAATCCAATAGTGAATAAAATAGAAAAATTCCCGCCCTCAGGCAGCTTGTAATCTACCAAGAGGATACAGAAAATAAACTACAAAAAAGAACCCAAATGTTATGTGTTGGGTGGGAACAAATTGTTTGTAGAAAAGGAGATTGAGACCATTGGAGAGTATTTCCATTTTATATGATAAACTGACATTGACCTAGATAAGAGATGAGAGAGCACACTATAAGAGGAAGATCTCGTAATTGCACAACTCCTTCTGATGCTGCTTTTCTTTATGTCTCTGGGCTATAAATGCCCACTACTTGGGACTAAGAAGATGAGGAATCACAAGGCCTCATTTGTAAATATATAAAGTTGAAACAGTAAAGCAAGCACACTATTGGAGTCTCGCACTTTTCTTATATTGAAATTGAGGTGCTTTAATTCTAATAAGCAAATATCCCCATAATAATCTTACAGGTGGTATCATGATAAATGCTACTAGATTTAGAGGTCAAGCTGTGCTCCGATCATGGCTACACTTCTACCTGCCAATGAGAAGGAACAATCCATACTTGCCTCTTCAGTGCTTTCAGTTTGTGAAATGATAGGAAATGCCAAGGCATGCTCCACAATTAACTTGCAGTTATAGAAGGATGCACCAAATAACATCGAAATAAAAATGAGTCAATTTACATCATTCTGCTATAGAGAAAGTAGTATTTATCATGATCTATCATTTTTCACCTCAGAAATTTACTATCTTAATATTTTAATAAAGTAAATGAAAGAATCTCCTGATAGCAGGTGTACTTTGATGACACAGAAAACAACTGCTACAATAATATCTCTCTTGCAAAGTTGCAGTAGGCAGATTTCTAAGAGGATCCACAATGAGTCATGCCCTTGTATCTTCTCCTCTTCCTGGGTGTGGGTAGGAGGTCTGAATACAATGGGTGCTCATTTCCAATCATGTTACTTTACATAGCAAAAGTTGAAGACTGTAAGTAGAGACTGTAACCTGTTGACTTTGAGTTAATAAAAAGACACATTATCCTGGAGTGATCAGACCTTATTAAATAAGCCACTTACAGGCAGTGGAACACTTTTCCTGAGTTCAGAGAAGCCTTCAAATAGCAAACTCCTATAAATTGTAGATTTGCAGGAAATTTAATTCTGCCAACTTGGAAGTGGATTGTTTTCCAATCAAGTCTCTGGATAAGCTCCCAACTCTAGATGCCACATTGATCGCTGTTTTGAATAGCAAACCCAGACTCCTGATTAACAGAAATTTTGTGGTGATGTGTTATGTAGTAGTAGGAAAATGTTAATATATCAGTTGACCTAGAATTAGAATTGATGAGTCTATCTAGTTTTAGCAATCAACTTGCATTATGGATAAATATTTCATTTGCTATTAATATTTAGTGAATTTTCTTCTAGAACATTTTAAGCATAGTTGCTTTTCTTATACCAAGCAAACACATACCAACCATGCTTGTACTTTACAGCATTTATTCTCGTTGCAGAAAAGAGTAAGTGAATGAATTTTGCCAGTTGTGACATTTTATCACCATCGGGTGGACTCTACTTTCCCTGCCCAAAACCTAGACTTGAGGTTACTGGAGACTTTTGCCATTGACATTTGTTTCCTAAAGAATTCTAACCTGGAGTGGAAACAACACACTTCTGACACTCCCCACAAAACTGAAAACTAGTAACATTCTATCTAGATCCCAACTTCTAATCCCTCAAGATTTTCAATCACTTTTTACATTCCTAGCCTCCTGTCCCTCTTTTTATTTTAATTGGTTAGTATGGAGTCTGTTTTTGGTAATGATTCTGATACATAGAAATGATGTGATTAACATTATCTTAACTAACTAATTAGACAGTTAATTAGATAATAGCTGCCATTTTATTAGAATTGATAGTCATTTGAAAGCCTACAAATGAAAGTTTTAACATCGGAAGGTTTCAATACATATAGACATTTTCCTTAGTGTCATAATAGATTTGTGGAATCTGAAACCATTAAATCTTATTCATAGCTTTCTCACCTGAAGGAATACTTTGGAAAAGAAGATGTAGTTAAATACCTTCTAGAAAGCATTTAAATCAAGTTTACAGTAGTTCAACTAAGAATTCTTGTCCCAACTTCTCACTTCTTGAACAGAATCACTTTGAACAGGATCACATTCTAGCTGGCTCATCTCTGACTAAAATAAACTTTGGGTCTTACATATCCAATTGGCCAATGAGCTAGGTTACTGGTAATCTCATATACACTCTTTGGTTCCTTGGTTATTCTTTATATTAATGGGGTTTACAGGTTTGTATGTAACAATGCATCCATTGATGTATGGAAAATTTACAAGTGATGAGAAGGATTTTTTACATTGCATAAAAAGATCAAGAATTACATCTTTTCTGAGATCCCTAATACCACAAAATATACCTGCCAAGTCTCCCCACTACTCTGTCACATTTCCATGCTCATTATACAGCCTTTATGAAACTAATAATTCAAAAATTTAATTTTAAATCAAATACTCATAAGAACAAATCTTCAATATACATCTCCAAATGTGCTTTAGTTTAATTTCTGTCTTCTTCCAGACTCAGAGGTCTGCGTAAGTGTATTAGCACTCTTACAGCGCTCACGGACTTTTTCCCGTCTGTGTTGAGCCAAGATATCTCACCTCAACAGGCACAAGAAATGAAGGCTGTGGAGAGAAAGACCATCTCATGGTCATGAATATGAAATCTGCTGTCTGACAGGGTGAAGCATAACCACTTAGAGACATTTCTTTTAAGCTCCATTTCCCCCCACAAAAGGCTATTCTTCAGCTCTGGAGTTCAATTCACATCAGTATAATGAGAATCTTTGATGTCTAAAGCTCGCTTAACTACAACACAGAAACATGAAGTTTGTATTCCTGTGAGTGTGCACTGTGTTTGGTCAAACCATAAACTATATGTGTTGAATAGGGATTTATAAATTTAATAGAGACATCTAATCCATCAAGTCTAAAGTGTAGCATAAGAAAATACAAAGGGTTTACATTAAAACTTTTGGGAAAAATTTTAAGCCAAGAGTTTTATGTGATAGATTAAGGGAAGTTTTATGCTTATGTTATTTTCATTACATTCAGTTAAATATCACTCTTACTGAGAACATACAAGTAAATTTTCCCCATGTATTTGATTTATTATTAAGAGTGAACCATACTTGAGTATCACTTAAACCAACACTCCTTCTGGAAAAATTAATGCAGTACAGTTTCTGTTCTGCAAAAGACTCTGTCAAGAGAATAAAAGAAGCCACACACTGAAGAAAATACTTGCAAAAGATACACCCGATAAAGGACAGTTTGTTATTCAGAATATATGAAGGCTAATAAATTTTACGAATAAGAAAACAGTCCCACTGAGAAGTGAGGCAAAGACCTTCAGTGATATCTCACCAAAGAAGATATAGAGAAGGAAAACAAACATCTGAAATGGTGCACCCCATTACACAGCATCAGAGAAAGGTAGAGTAAAACAACAATGCAACACAACTGCACACCTATTCTAACCTTTGAGATACAAAACACTGACAACACCAAAGGGCAGTGAAGATGTAAAACAATAGGAACTTTCATCATCTCTCAGTGGAAACATAAAATGGTTTAACTACTTTGAAGCATGGTTTGATGATTTCTTAGAAAACTAAGCATAATCTTATCATAGGATTCAGCAATTGTGCACCCTGGTATTTATCTAAACGAGTTAAAAATGTATTGACACAAAAAACTTGCACATAGATATCTTCAGGAGTTTTATTTACAGTTACCAAAACTTGAAAACAACAGCAATGCTCTAGTAGATGAATGGATAAATAAACTATCATCTATCCACATAATGGATACTGTTTAGTACTGAAAAGAAACGAGCTATCAAGCTATGAAAAGATATGGAGAAACCTTAAGAACATATTACAAAGGAAAAAATTAAATATGAAAAGGCCGCACACTACATAGTTTCAACTACATGACTTTCTGGAAAAGGCAGAACTATGGAGACAGTAAAAAGATCAGTGAATAACAAGGGTGGAGTAAGAGGAGAGTTGAATAGACAGAGCACAGAGGATTTTTTAGAAGCTGAAGAAATGCTCTTCATGATATTGTAATGTCATTGTATAGTTCCCCAAACGTATAGAACACACAACTTCAAGAGTGAAAGCTAATGTAAACTCAACTTCGGGTGATTCCAGCACATCTCTGTGGGTTCACCAATTGTACCATTCTATTGGGTAATGCTGGGCATAGGATTTCTATACCTTCCTGTTAATTTTGCTATGAACATAGAACTGCTCTTAAAAAATGTCATCTTTGGTATTTTATTGAGGATTTTTTGCAGCAATGCTCATTAAGAATATTAGTCCATGGTTTTCTTGTTTTATTGTGTCCTTGTCTGCTTTTGGTATCAGGGTAATACTGGCCTCATAGAATGAATTTGGGAGCATTCCTTCCTTTTCATTTTATGGAATAGTTTGGAAAGCACTGATGTTACTTCTTCTTTAAAGGTCTGGTAAAATTCAGCAGTGAATTCATATGATCCTGGGTTCACTGGTTTTTGTTGTTGGGAGACTTTTTATTATCATTTAAACCTTGTTTTTGTTCCTGATCTGTTCAGGTTTGTTATATCCTCTTGGTTCAGTCTTTGTGGATCATGTGTCTAGAAATATATCCATTTTTTCTACAGTATCCAGTTTATTGTAGCATATGGAAATGAAATTTTTGTCATTTGTCAAAAAATGGATGGATGTGGAGATATCATTGTTGAGCAAAATAAGCCATACTCAGGAGATCAGGAGTTCCATGTTCTCCATAACATGTGGGCTCTAAATGGGATGATAGGGAAATAGAAGGGAGGAGGAAGGAGGGAATGAGGGAGCAGGAAATGCTCGGGGGCAGGTGACGGGGGATGGATGGGATCACAATACATTATACATGATGACACCCCCCCTTCACACACACACACAAAAGAAAGTAAAACGCAGGGAGAACGGGGCAAGGGAAGTTAATGGGGGGATAATTAAGTATGTTATGTGCTTACATCAGTCTTCCAAAAACTAAAATATACATGCATAAAATCAAAGAGGTCTCAAAAAAGCTATCAAATACATGTGAAAATAAAAAATTTAAATATAATAAAGAGGAGGATAGCATTGTATACAATGGTTTAGATTTCACAATCTCATATAAAAATGTCTCTGACCTCATTTAATAAAAATTAGGTTTCTTTTCTGGAAAAAAAAAGCCAATAAATTAGAGAGAAAGTCAAGGTTAGAAGCAACTGACTAGACATTAAGTAGAGATTATTCTGGTAAAGTTTATACTTTTCCTAACCGTCATCTGTACCACAAAGTAATTTGGTTGACTATCTCTGAAAAATATAAGCCCTAAGTATATCATGAGAATCAATAAGAAGAAACTTACAGAACTGAGAAGAGTGTCTATTCATGTGTGTTGTGTATGTGTGTGTGCGAGTGTGTGTGTGTGTGTGTGTGTGTATGGTGCTAGGGTGCTGGGGATGAAAACTAGCACGTTGTACAGGCTATGAAAGTACTCTACCAGTGAGCTCCATCTCCACCCAAAGTCTCTCTCTCTCCCCGCCTCTTTCTTCTCTTCCCTCTAACTCTCTCCCTTCTCCTCCTCCTCCTCTCTCCTTCTCCTCCTCCTCCTCTCTCCTTCTCCTCCTCTCTCCTCCTCCTGCTCTTCCGCACCCCTCTCCCTCCCTCCCTGCCTCACAGTGGAGCTGAGAAATTCTGTCATCTCTACTACATGGTTATAACTACATGGTTATAACTTCCTTTTTATAAGCAATACACTAATTTACTACTTGTTTTTTAATCCTCAACTAAAACAGTATAATATAGATCAAATTATTCATTTTTATATATTTTAGAAAAATAATTCAAACATGAGTTTGAAACTATCAGAAAGGAATCAAACATATACATCTGCATACATAAAACACACTACATGTCTGCTTGTATATATTTACATGTATACATATATACACACCACTTTTGCTTTCTCTGTTGAACGTTACCAGCTCTCCCCCAGAAAGTCTGTACCTGGTATGGTGTACAGTAGTGATCTTCAGCAAAGGAGTAGCAGAAGCAGTGTTAAACAAAATCAAAATTTAGGTTTAAATCTATTGAAAATAAGCAACATAGTAACAGTAAAACTGTTACTCATGCATATATAATGGTGCAAGCATTTTTTACAAAATGCAATGGCATTTCCACAAGTTCTGATTGAGCCATTCTTAGCTAAGTAGTATTTAAGTCTAAATAGCAAGCCTAAAGTTTCCCTTTGGAATAGTCTACTGGCCACAATAATGAATCTTGGATTCATTACGGTGGAGGCTGCAAGCTGCAAATCCTGATCACCAATTCTCAGAAGCAAATTCCAAATCCAAAAGTTAAACTCTGAGCAAGTATATGTTCTTTTCTTAGAATTAGGAAATTACTATAGGTCAAACTGCCTCTGACATTTTAGCTTCCCAGTTCTAGGCACAAATGAGACTATAATTGGGGGATAATAGTAATCAAAACATGAATATTGCTTTGGATTTTGATAATATATTGAAAAATTTCAGGGACATACACTCAGTGAATAAGAGGTAGGAAATGAAACTTCTTTCTGTGAACAGCTACCATATTTATCTGTAGTCACCTTTCTGAGTTCTATCTCTATATTGAAATTAAGTTTCCTAATTTTCTTCCTTGTAGCAAAAAAAAAAAATGCCTTCAAGTTTTATGATGCCATTAACAGACTCGATTGCTGAAGTAGCAACAACATAAATTGTCATGTCTGCAACAATAAAAACTGACCCTTGGTGATTATATATTTCTAAGTGTGACATTATCTACACACACAGAGTGTGAAAATAGAATTGAAAAAAGACATGCAACTTGATAAATCAATCCAAAGAACATGTCTGTTAATTGAATCAAAGGCAGCCTCAAATTTTCTAGATAATGTCTAAATTTTCCAATTTGTCTTTCATTTATAACTGGAACCTCTGTGCATTGGTCCCAAATATAATTTCTTGACTATATTAACCCTTAAATATCAACAGAAATTAATGCCTAAGGACTGAGAATTATTTGTAATTTAATAGCTACCATTCATTCAATCACTGCAAATCATTGCATAATACTTATTAGCCTATATATAGACATTTTTACTTAATTATTAAAACCAAACCTGAATGTCCATACAATGGAATAATCCGAGCACACAAACAACATGGGAAATCAAAAACCATTCTGCTAAGTACAGAAGTCAGACACAAAGCAGTATGTAATGTATGATTGCCTTTGTTTAAAATCTTAAAAGACAAACACTATTGAAAGGGGAAATAGATCAGTGAGTTGCTGGGGTTGGGTGTCAGGGAGGAAACGACTGCAGAATGAGAACTTTCCAGGGCAAAGCAAATGTCAAATGTCACGTCTGTATTGGTTGTTACACTACTGAATACATTTGTCAAAAGCCATCACAAATAGTCTGATTTTTCTGTATTAAAATATTTTCCAATAGAGTTGATTTGTGAGGATTTAAAAAATCACCCAACATAAACATTATATGTCTATTTATTTTTAGAACAAACTGAGGCTGATGTTAAGTTACTCGCACAAGATCATGGACCCAGTATCTGTACCTGTTCTTGATTGTCCCCCAAACCATGAACACTGCATGGATAGGAAGGATCTTTCTTAATGCCCTACAACTCATCTCCAGGTCCCCTGGCCCTGTTTAGAGGAAACCCTTGACACATATCTACAATACATATAGGAATAGGGCCCTAGAAGTCCAAGTTCTGCCCTCTCACTGTCCTACAAAAGCATGCCTCATAATTGATTCTCTTTCTTCACAGTATTCTATTTCTTTAAGAAAATGTGAACTGAAAAAAACACAGTTCCCCAAGATGTGGAAGGTGTTGTATAAACGTAGGTTGACTATCCATTAGTCAAAATGCTTGGGACCACAAGTGTTTTGGATTACAGATTTTTTTCAAATTATATATATATATATAGTTATCTACATATCTATATATCTATATATCTCTATCGATCTATCTCTATCTATCTATCTATCTATCTATCTATCTATATATATCTTGAGGTTGGTCCCAAGTCTAAACATAAAATTAATTTATGTTTCATATGTACCTTTTACACTTAGCCTGAATGTAGCATCACATAGTATTCTGAATAATTTTGTGCATCAAACAACCTTTCATTTGTGGAATTTTCCATTTGCAGCACTTTATGGGCACTCAATAAGTTTCAGATTCTGGATTACAGTATTTTAGATCTCACATTTTCAGAATAGGGATAATCAACCTATATATTAAGTCTTGTACAAACTGTTAAGCAATGTAATATAATATTTATCTTTCAAATCAGAAATAATTTATTATAAGAATATGGAAGTAGGACATTTTCTTCTTGCAGTGGAAATTCTAGGGTTTATACATTCCATAAAATACCTTAATGCATGCCTGAAGGAGAATATTGAAAGCTTATATTAATATTTTCCTTCCAGAATATTGTATTTGGGCCTTAAAAGCTACAGATCTCTTTAATGAGTTTCATTTAAGATTTCTACACTTTGAAAGCTGTACAACTATTCAGTGCCTGCTCAAGAGGCCTGACCTTGACCTCTACAGTTTCCTTTCTGTTTGTTAATGACCTTGCATTCTACTGCATACACAGAGCATATCCAATTTAATTTTTTTTCCTCCCTCAGATTTCAGTGTCATAATTATTGTTGCACTTTGAACACCCTTGTTTACGGTAGAGTTTCTTATAAACAACTTAAATGTGGTTGTCAAATATCCACTTCAGCTGCTTCAGCTTGCTCCTCAAAAGTCCCAGTAATTAATATTTTCAGATTACAAGGAAACGAGGTCTGCCTCTTTCTTTCACTCTGTGTGACTGTCTCTCATCAAAGACTTTCAGATTCACTGCCTAGGTTTTTTTCAGTTTGATGAAAAGTACAATTAAACAATGGGTTTCCCCTTCTTCTGCAAAAAAATAAAAGATGTCCATGAGGATAAAGATTGTCTTTATATGACATTTATTCAATATACCTTTTTAAGATAGGAAACATTATCATACATAAAAGTGCAAAAGTAAGTATAGATTTGAAATATTTTTTTATTAAGATCGTAAGTCTGATGCTAGCCACTACCTGGAAACATCACCAAAGGGCTCACCATATTTGCATTTAACATAAAGAAGAAAAATAAAGCAATACAACACCAAGGGCAGTAGCAAGACAAGCATGTGCAGGACCGAAGAAAATTCACTACATCCTAATTATTTAAAAATATACAGCTAGTCACTTTATGATTTGCAGGAGATATATGGCATGCACACAGAATCCAAGAAAAGAAAATGTTATTCCAATTATTCCAAATGCTACCTTGGTAAAAAAATGATGATTAATTTTTTTTAATAAAAGGACAAAGAATTAAGGATGTTTTTCATTTTAATACTTAAAGTCTTCAGCGGCATCCATTCTCATGGACCAATGTCATAAGCACTATGCCTGTCATAGGGGTTAGAAGTTAAGATGTTTGCACTTTGGTAAATATTTTTCTAACTAAAAGTGCTGATAAGGAAATGGAGGTTGGTACATGAACCAGGAGAATGTTCTTCTTAGGAGTGTGGAAGTTGTAACATACACAGATATTTTTGGTAACAGTATATAGATTCATTTTGACAGTAAGAAATTCAGAGTATATCATAAATAAAAATGCACATAAGAGTTTCTTGAAAGAATCTTGGGACAAAGTTGCTAGATTTGGAAAATAAAAATATAGGAACTTATTTTTAGTATAAATATGTCTTATGAAATATTTGGGACACACTTGTACTAAAAATCTATGTTTTATCTGAAATTCTAATAAAAATGGATGTTCTTTATTTTCTCTGGAAACTCTAATTTTGGTATTAAACAAGTAGTATAAAAGCAAAGCTGTAACTACACGTACTAACATGACTTCAAAATCAATACTATACCAAATAATCTTGAAGTTTGTTGTGTGCCTTTAGATGGATGTGCTAGGATTCTATTACTATAATGAAATATCTGAGAGGGTCATCTTAAATAGAAGAATGGTTTATTTTGGCTCACAATTTTGGAGGATTCAGTACATAGTCAATGGTCCTATTGTTTTGAGCCTGGTGCAACACAATACATGGGTACACAATGGAGGAACTCTTTTTACTTCATGGTAGCCAAGAAATAAGATGAGGAAGGAAGGGGTCAGTGTTCTGATATCAAGGACACATTCTAACTTTCTTCCACTGGTCCCACTTTTTAAATGTTTAACACCTCCCAATAACACCACAGGGTGGTGATCAAACCATTAAACATGGGCCTTTAGAGGACACTTAGCCAAAACGTGGCAATGGAGCAGTGTTTGGAGGCAGGAAGATGAAGCTTTCATTTGTGCAATGATCAGCAAGAAAAAACTGAAGATTCTGGATTGAGTTTGTAGCAAAGGTAGGGAAATAGAGGTAAACAAACAAACTGTAGACGAGATGATATTTGTGCTATGGTTTTAAAATATCCTTAGTAGGTACTCAGATACATGTTTGTAGAGCGAATATGAATTGAAATCCACTGACATAAGAGGTTGGCCTGTCTCTAAAAATCAGGACTAGTAGAACATTTTAGTAAAGTGACCTTTGCTATTTTTAAGATTATGTTTGTCCTATGATCTCAGACTGTGCCTTAATATCCATGCCATTCCAAAAGAATTTCAGTATCTCTGGGCAATATTGTCCTAGAGGTTAAGAAGCATCATTTGTAGAGATTTTTGTCCCAAGGTTAAAGGAATATTCATGCAAATTGAACTTTGCTATTTGTCCTACTACCCTATTTTATTTTACCAGACCAAACAAGAAATTACAGGAGACATGCAGAAAAGGTCCGTATACTCGAAGTCTTCCTATAAAAATACAAATAAAATGAAAAAATTTTCACCTATAAGCCACAGTAATTGTTTTCCCAATGAATTTATCAGAAATCTAATGGAAACTTAAAGCTTTTCCCCAACTGAAGCCAAAGACAGAACTCTCCTAAAATAGTTCTGCCTGAGAATTTCTTGCACTGAGTGATTCAAAGAGATCACATTATTGAGTATTATTATTATGAGGTGGTGTTTATACATCTGCTAGGCACAAGCATGCAGGAAAACTCAAGAGTGAAGGAGTTTTCCAAAGGGCTTTGTCATAAATGACACAAATATATAATTTAAATATGCCTAACATATAGAGGATGCTCAATATATTTTTTTGAAAAATAGAAGAAAGAATAAATGAATAATTTAACTTCCTTTCTTCCCTTTGAAACAATTTAAAAGGAGTAATTTACTGAAAATACTGAGTCTGGAAATGCATGAAAGTTTTTCTCACAAAATTCAAAGGTCTGATTTAATTAGCTATCATTTTTATACCTAATAGATGTCACCTTCAAATTGTCTGTTAATTTGTTACTCTGACACTACAAAAAGCTAAGGCTCTTTTTAACTTTTGTGTTTTATTTCTATTCTCTCTTTTGATTTCTTCTTTCCCTCCTACAAGCTCATATACCAACCTTTCTTCATGATTCTGTATTTATCTGTGACCCTCTAAGTTCACTCCTCCAGTGAACTCTTAATTTTCATAGCATTAAATATTTCCTCTATACTGATGTCTCAAATAGCATTTCCAGGCCTCACAACTGAATGAAATTCCGGTTCCAATACTCAGATATCCTGCTGCCAAATTTCTGATTCTAAAGAAAAAATATTTTTAAAGAATTCACAATGACACAATTTTGCCTCCCAAGTCATGCCTGTCCAATGACATTTTGAATTTCAAACTTACCTCACTGGCTGCTTTTCTCACTATAATTTCTCAGCAGTCACTGTGGTGTATCATTGCTTCCAACACTATCTCCATGACCTGGTCCATAGCCATTCTTCTGTGTACCTCCTACTTGACTGGATATCCGACTCCCATAGACTAAAAATGTAGTCCCAGCAATGATTTGGTGGTTAATTCAAGGGAAAATGTAAACAAAAGACAGCAAATAGAAGGGAGAAGAATTGGATTTCTCTTCTACTGAGTGATTCTAAGAAAATAAACTCTCTGTAGTTTCTCAGTCTCAAAAATATAGGGTATTTTAGGGCTAAACTTTGTGGTCCTGATTAGTTTTATTAGCACCTTTTCATCTGAATATAAATAGTCCTTTAAAATATTTTTTTTTTGCCACAAGGCCCTAGGTACAATTTAAGCATTTTTCAAGCTTAGCAAGTCCATTTTTCTCTTATATTTTCCTAGTGCAGACGAAAATTCAGTCTATTACCATGACTATTACTAATAGAACTCAGCTACAACATATCAAACAAAAAAATTACCAAAAAGAGTAAGATTTTGTCATTAGTGAAATTATATAGTTCATATTCATTACATAAATATTTTCTTTTTTTTTTGGTCCCAGGGATCAGACTCAGGACCTGGCGCTTGCAAGGAAGGTGGCAGCACCACTGAATAAATCCCCATAAAAATTTTTAAAGATAAATGTAGGCACAAGAAAACCTAAAGCATCTAGAAGTGAAATATTAATTATGTTCTTTTTGGAAAAGAATTAAATTACCAAATGCTATTTTGAAAGTTCTATTTTTAAAACCAAAACAAACGTTGAGGCTAAGTTTTGTTGGGCTATGTCCCCCGCCACTACTTGATTATCCCAAGAGGCCATTTGGGATATTGATCAGTACATGACTCCTATCTCCACTCCCAGCCTCTGGCCTCCGACGTGATTGGTCAATACACAATCCTGAATGTCCTACTTATCTTTAAAGCTCCTAGAGGTGGAAAAATATGAGCTAGAGAGAGGCCTCTTCTCAAGGAGAAAGAAGTGACTGTCGGTCTTCTTTTTCTAAATTATTTTTATTAATACATGATTGCCATACATAACGATCATATTCATCATAGGGAATTCGTTCGTGTATATAATATATCTTAATTCTTTTTTTCCCATTCCCCTCCCCTCCTTTCAACTCTTCTTCCCTTTCCCACTTACAGAAGCTGTTTCCATTTTTTCCTTCAGTTCTGTCCCCCACCATCCCTTGTTCCCCTTGTGGTAAGGTTTATCCCTGCTAGAAAAAGGGGACTTAACTCCAGACCGGGCCATGGCTTGTGCCAGCCAGATTTGATGATACCATCTTCACTGACCCTTTCATTGTGCCCTAAGGACCCTGCCACTGTGAAGAGGAACTGAACTTAAATCTGTGTCTTTATGTAAGGGGGAATATTTTTTGTGTACACACAAATGCACTATACAAATGCATCACAAGCAGAAATAAATTCATTGTGGTAGAATTAGTAGAAGTCATAAAATTATTAGCAAACAAAAGGTTTAGAGAATTTTCAATGTGTTAACAGGGAGAAATGCATTACATTTATTTTCGGAAGATAATTTTCATATCTTTTTTTCCAAAAGGATTCAGGAAATATTCAGATATAGAAATTTATTCTCTATCCAAGAACTCACAATTTGCAATGGCAATAAATAGGAAACCACAAAAAATCAGATTCTGTAATAATTCAAAGGTCTAAGGTTTTCATTCCAAAATTGAGCTGTTATCATGAGTTTACTGAACAGCCTCAAGACCTGTAAGTTATAAATATGAGACTGCTTTATTTTTCAGTAATGGTCCCACATCTAGGCAATATTGAAGCTAACGTTATCAGTGGGTACAAGCTACATTTGTGAATAACTCTTTGGCCTGATCCCATTATATTTCATTTACTCTCAGTTATTCATTTTTACCCCACTTTATCCAGTTCATCCCTGTTCATTTTATATTCCAGAAAACTTTCTTTTTTCCAGTCAATTATGAGCTCCAGTTTAAATGGGTACAAAATGACATGGATTTGCTGTGGCTCTCACATTTCTTCCACCTCTCTTCCCATGGTTTCAGTTTCTCAGGTATTGGTGAGGGGAAAAAGTGAACAAAATGGAGACCACCTGCACAATGAGGTATATCCCCAGCTCTCTTTGGTTCTGAGAAAGAATTTTACTAAGTTGTTAGACTGCCCAACCTGGGCTCAAATGTGTGATACTCCTGCCTCAGCCTCCCAGAATGTTGGGATTACAAGCTTGTACCACTACTCCTGGCTTCCTTTTTTTTATCTAAGAGCTGCTACACCTCCCCTCCTCCCCAAGCACTACCCACACCCATAGTGCCATCACTTCATCTACACACTTTCGGGGGAGCCCTGTTGGGTTCCTTTGAGCAGCACCCAAAGTCACTTGCAATTTCTCAGTTGACCCCCATTCTTTCAGCAGAATTCCAGGAGCTAAGTGGTCTCTGATAACTATCCTTTCAGCAGAAAGTATAAGCAAAAGTATAGACCCAAACTCCAGTTGATTCTAGGGTCTGTAGGCACCTAGAATCCATTTCTCAAATTGCTTGGTGTGGTGGCTTAACTAATGGTCAACCTGGAACACCCAGCTGAACTGAATCAATGTGGTCTGGGCATTGAACACTGACCTGAGGATTGTTGTCAATGGTATAAAAAGAGAACTGGTGGGAAAAACCATGGGCTGTTGATTTTCTAGGAGAAGTTTGCTGCAGAGTTTTCTTGATGTGAACTTGGCTATTCTGAAGGAGGAGGGGGGAGGGGGAGGGAGAGGTGGGGAAGAGGAGGAGGAGGAGGAGCAGCAGCAGCAGCAGCTGCTGCTCAGGGCCTCTCTGTTCCTGGGGATGGCTGCTGTTCTCATCAGGGAAGCTCTGATCTTTTCACTGTGAGCATCACTTCCTGGCTCCAGTGTAGACACCTCAGCCTGGTGGTACAAATCCTTCACCTTGCCAACACAGGCTTTCTAGCTTTCACCACTGGCCTTTGGGCCTTCCAGGTGGAGATCCTTGATACAGACAAGCATGAAACATTGCTTTGTGCTCTAGACCACTGGCTCGACTCGTGAAGGACATTGTCTTGGGCTCTAGGCCTTCAACTGGACTTGTGCAAAACATTGCTGTGGGATCCAGACCCTTGGCTGGATTCTTTGGGTCTCTAGTGGAAGACTGGATCTCTTGCCCTCCTCTGAATTTGACTTTTTGGTAACTATTACTAAACAATACTATACATTATGTGTCCTGTATTAAATCTATTTTCCTTGCAAAATGCTGAGCACAACATTTGGGAAGTGGGAATCACTGACAGAGAGGTATGGTGGACCTTGCCCCTAGCCCCTCTGCTTAGCCTTTTCCAATATGCTTTCCCCTAGCCTGTTTCTCCACTCTTGTTCCATTAGCAGGAGCCATGCCAAGGAGCACAGTTCCAATAGAAAGAGCAGTCCTCCTTTCTTGGGACTTCCCTTGATTACTTAGTTTGGGGGAAACAAAGCAGTTCTTAGTTTCCAGGTGTATTTGGCTAGTTCTTTGTAGCAGACAGCATAGCAATCCTCTGGGAATCCTTTGCTTTCACCCATAGAAGATAGAGTTTTTGAGACTGACAAAAAATATTCTTTTTTTTTTCTTTATCTATTTTAACCTATGAAGTTTCCATGACTTTATATAAGACAATTTGTAGCCCTTGGCATCTTAGCATTTTTATGACCAAGAAAGGCAGAGCTCTGCACTTCTGGCAAGACAATAGGATTTGAAGCTCAGCAGGCATGTGATTTTACAGTAATGTCAAAGGACCGAACAACTATAACTTATAACCCTTTCTGTTTACAGTGATGATTCCAGGCACTTTATTACTGAATTTTCAGTCTCTCTTTTAGAAGTTCAGTTTTGAGGTTTGATTCTTAAGAGAGAAAAAAAGTATTTCCTGCATCTTGAAGCAGGATGGCATTAAGTTTCTTACTTCCTTCTCATTGTTTGGTTTAGTTAGCTGTCGCTCAGGTCTGACTGCGAGGTGCTTTGGGAGTTTTAGAGAGGTTAACTATTGGGTTTCATCTCTAGCTTCATGGAAAGCATCTGCAAATAATCAAGATACAGAAGCAGCTCAGAGAGGGGACAGCCTTCAGAATTTGATTTAACTAAACTTTCCTGTGAGCCACATTTCTTTGTTTACATACATTCCTGCTCTGAAACTCAACTTCCTGTCATAAAGCTGCATACCAACTTTGAGTATTTAAAAAACAGAGTGGCTCAAACCTTTATAACTCTAGACACAAACTTCAAATAACTATTCTGTTTAAAGGTTACGTTGTAAATGTTGTACTTCACTCTAGCTTTCACAGTTCAAATCCCTTTCAGATATTCACATACAATCTCTCACACATATGGAAAAAAGAGTTATTTTTTCACAAAATATCTGTCAGTATAGACCTTTTTTTTTGGAGACACCAAAGTGACATAGTACAAAGACTACAAAGAAATGGAAGTTATTTTCTCAAAAGTGATAAATCCCTGAGAAAACACATAGCACTTGAGCCCATATGGTATGAATTTCAGCAATACCCCTTTTGCAGTTAATTAGGATGTCATGGTTCCTTTGAATCCTTCAGTGTGTTGTTTTCTATCAGTTATTTTTCTACTTTTTGGAGCTTCTCTTTCTTTACTTTTTCAAAATATAACTTGATATTTTCTGTGTACTCTAGCATATGTCATTCTCTTCCTCAACAAATCTCTTGGTGGGCTTTGCCAGGTGATACCTATTTTAGCATAGACTCTAAACACATAGTTTCATGCTTCCTTTTCTAGCCTGCTCCTCTGCAAGATATAAATCATAAAGTTCAGTTTCAACATTATAACTACATCTAATTATACTTTATTAAATCAAGCTTCAACTCCTACCTAGAAATTATTCTTTCCAAGGTCATAATGACCTCTTTGTTATTAAATCAAAAAGCAATGGGGAAATTTCAGCATGTATTTATTATCCTTTCTGCAGACTTGGGATTATTGGTAGCACCCTTCAGACTTTCTTGGTTACTGTGGTATTATTGTTTCTTGGCTAGTCATTGGCATAGTCTATTCTTCATGCATCTGACTTTCAATCCTAGGTTTTTCTAAGGTACTCTTTTAGTCAGCTTTTCTGTCACTGGGACAAAATACCTGGCGCCTGCAACTGAAAGGAAAAGTTTATTTTGGCTCATGGTTGTCAGAGGATTCAATGTGTATGCTTGGGTGATTCCAAGGAAGAAACGACGTACTGGATGGCCATGGTGCAGGAAAGCTGCTCACTCTATAGCAGCCAAGAAACAGAGAAAAGGAGGACCGAGAGCAAGGAGAAACCCTTCCATGTCATATAACTAGTGACCCACTTTTAACCAGCCATCATCTTCTAACAGCATATGTAGCTACTGAAATCATCAATGAATAAATTTGCTGATGAGTTTAGTGCCCTTACGATCCAATTGTTTTCCACACACAGAAGACTTTCGGGAAACATTTTAGATCTAAACCGTAACATTCTGCCCATGGCCCCCAAAGACTCATTGCCATTTCATCATGCAAAATGCATTTAGTTCACCTTTAAGAGCCACCAAAATGTTAACGTTTCCAGCATTGCTGAAAAGTACAAGGACAAAGTCTCTGAGACTCGAGGTAAATTCTCAGCTGTTAGCCCCTGTAAAAATGTTAACAAATTTAACCACTTCAAACATACAATGGCACATGGTATGCATTCCCATGTCAAAACAGAGAAACAGGAGGATAGAAAGAAATGGAACCAAAGCCAGATCAAAGCTCAGTGGGGCAAACATTAAATCCTGCAATTCCAAATATAGCACCCAGGGCAGGTTATGTGAGAATGTGAGCTCCAAAGGGCTTCAGAAGATTTGCCCATATTATCTTATTCCTTGAAGCTCCCATTACTTCTTTCTTGGGCTGACTCTATCCACAGCCTGTGCTTTCTTTGGCAGACATTCCATGTTCCAGGCATCTTCAATGTCCTAGAATCTCCAATATACTTTCAGCTTTACTCACAGCTTCACACACTGCCCTTTCAGGGGCACACTGCCTGACCTCCTAAACCTTCCTCTGGAATCTTTATGGAAGACTCCATGACCCTACAGTTCTTGCTTTCTTCATGTCTAAAAACTAGCACCATGTGGATGACACCAAGGTCTGCTGTCAGCTCAAGCAGTAGCCTGGCTCCCTTGGACCATGGATACAGTGCCTCTGAGTTCCTGGATAGCTGAACTCTGAAAGAGACTTGTCTTTGTATTCTTGGGTATGCTGGGGTCCCTGTGGCTCTCTTCCCAAAGCAAAATATATCAAAGTTGTTTACCCTTTTACCCCCTTGAGCTTGTAAGGGTGGCGTCTGGCAAGCCATCTTTCTTATTGTCCTTATGCAAAGTGCTTGGCTTCTTTTTAATGTCAATCTTTCCACCAATCATGTTTTCCTGGGTTTAAACTTTGCAAACCCTTTTGATGTAAATGCAAACTTTTCAAATCATTCACTTCTGCTTTTTTCTTCTGAATCTTACTGTAGATTTGGCTAAGAACAGCCAGAAGTACTCATGCCATAGCATGAATATTAGGATGCTGTGAGAATTTCTCTGCAAGATTCGTTAGTTTGTCACCCCTAATCTCAGTTTCCCAAAAAGTCTTAGGACACAGGAAAAATTAGAGAAACTTTTTGCAAGAATGTAACACAGATGATCTCTTACTGAGTTTCCAAAACAATGTTCATCCCCATGTGAAACTTCATGAGCCTGACCTTATCTATGTTCCTATCAGCATTCTGGTTTTCTGGGTCCAAACAAAATTACTCATCAACCTCTGCTTATAGCAATCAAGTGCTCCTTGAGCCCAGTTCCCCAAACTTTCTTGAACTCTTCCCATGACCAAGTTCTAAAGGGTTCTGAATTACGTGGTTAAATACAATCATAGTAATGATCTCACTTCTGGTGCCAGTTTTTTGTATTAGTCAGTTTTCACATTAATGGTACAAGACACCCTATACTTGAAATTCAGAGAAGAAGAGGTTTATTTTGGCCCATGACTTTGAAGTTTCAGTCCACATTTGGTTGGCTTTGAGGCAGAAAAGGCATGGCAGGAGTCCATGGCAGCATAAACCGCCTCACCTTAAGGGAGCCAAGAAACAGAAAAAACAGAGAAGCTGGGGCATTGAATACACCTTTCCAGGTAATGCTGCCGGTGACCAACTTAAAAGCAGGCTCTATCTCCTAACAACACATTGAGCTACTGAACTCAGCAATGGATGAATTAACTGATGAGTATAGCACTCTTGTGTTCCAATTGCCTTCCAGACACATGGGTCTTTTGGGAGACATTTTAGATCTAAAGCATAACAGAAACCATTATTAGCTATCACTTCTTTCTAATCTATACAAGCTCCCTTTTCTTTTCCGTAGCTTCACTGTAAATCAAATGCTGATGATCCTGAAAACTACTTATCTAGCCTGTAGTTCTCATTCTGTTTTATATCCCTTCAGTCGCTAATTTCTATTGATTTACTTGAATGTATTTTTCTCCACCCCATCTTAGAAACAGTATAATACACAGAACTTTAGACTCAAATTCTCTGTGTTAATCCTGGCTCTACCCATGCTACCTGTATGACCATAGGCAAGTGATTTAACCCCTCTATACTCAGATCCTACCTTGGCAAAAGAAATATTGGAAGAGTGATACATAGGATAAGATCATGCTAGTTTTTGCATTACTACAGTTGAATTCACCATCTATCTTTCTTAGCTTTAATAGTTTCAATAGCCTACTCATACATTTCTTCTCCCTTTTTGACATTCTTATAATAATAAAAAAACCAATTGATCATCCTAAGGTGTTATCACATCTTTTTGATGCATAAAATTCTGGGATGGCTCCCTTCAATTTTCATACTGTAAACCTGATGAACTGTGCTCTATGTTATATGATTTCTGCCAATATCTGAAACTTAATCTATGGAAACAAGAAAATGGGAGACATCAGATCCCTCTTACCTCAGCTTTTAACCAGCAACTATGATCTAATATTTCCAACTTCTCACTAATAGAATCATTTTCTCTTTGCCAAAAATTTCTACTTGGCTATTTCTTCAGTTGCATCCTAAAAAAACAAGACATGTTGAAAACAAGATTTAAAAATTTTTATGGGGGTCATCCAAGTCATATACTGAGTCAAAAAGCCTGAAATACAAATATCACCAAACTACATCTATGTGTGGCCACCTACCATTTATATTCTTTATTTTTCTGACCTCTTTTACATTTTGTTCCTGATGTTTCATTTTACTCTGTCATGCTTCAGTGTACTTCAAGCAATAACCATAGAAGTGGAATAAATTGATTGTGTTCAACAGAGATAGAGTAGATGGTGAAGGTAATTAAGTATAGAAGTAAATCTCCAAAAGCAAAACTGACATTTTTTTTTTTCCCAAGTGCTGAAACTTTGAAATGATATTTCACTTGAAAATGGTATTTGGTTACAAGAAAAAATAGAGCCTGGTATGCATTACACTATTGTGAGATCTAGAAATCGGGCAGTAAGGATGATGAGGAGTTAGTATCCTGAGAAACATTCAAATTATAGAGGAAAAAGAAATCACATTAGGGCCAGGGATGTAGCTCAGTGGTACTGCACCTACCTTGCAAGCACAAGGTCCTGAGTTTGATCCCTGGTGCTGGAAAAAAAATCACATTAATCAAAATAATATTTCAGAATGTTTCAATATGTATGAGTACCACACTATATAGTTTCTGAATATACTATAAAATATCGAAATGATTTTTACTCCTTCTTATGTATAATTTCTATTATACATTTTTAACTAAAGTACCATGTTCAAAGGTTAAGTCCAAAATAGTGTTGTGTATATCTATCCTTTTATATGCAATAAGCACAGAGACACTGTGACTTTGTAGAAACAAATTGTGTATTCGAAGAGGAAACACAACTATACCAATTTCTATACAACTTCTAAACAAAGCATTGATTTCCTTCTGTTTAGTAGATTTGACATGAAATGCTTGGAGCAATTTTATCAAAGAAAGTAATATAATCTTTAAATTAATTCTAGAATTCTGTGTCTAGTTTTTTTTTTCCTGATTAGAGTAACACAGTTGGGTTAGTATCAGTATTTTAAACTAGTGAAGCAAAAATATTGGATGAATTTATATCTCCACCACTGTTCCTCCCTTGAGTTTAGTTTTCACTGTCATTTACAGTACATTCTCAGTAAATCATCTTTTTGAAAATGATGTTTAACATCACACATTTATTTTCCTAGAAGTAGAATGGATTTTTAGGAATTATCTAGATTAGAGCATTGTGTGGTTTATTGGAAATAACTATTTAAAGGTTCTTAAATGATATTCTTTAATGAATGATATTTAATATACTCATTATATGTCAGTGATGATAGATACTTGAGAGGATGTTCTCCCACCATATATCAAACAAAAAATTCTAACAAAAACCTCTTTCTTGCTCACAAGTGAAACTTAGGCAGTGGGGCTGTGTCTGCTTACATTTGACATAGTGCTTTGGCAATCCCAGACTCAGACTGGCTGTCGTGATGGTACGGCCTCATCAGCCCCACCAAAGAGAGGCCAGAGATGGTCAGCAAATCTGCTCTGAAGATTGCACTGTAAAATGCAGATGAGTCATGCCACAGGTAAGTAAGACTCACACAACAAACCTCTACAGATTGCAAGAGACACCTTAATGGTGTTTGAATGTGAACAGGAAGTCAATGCCGTTGTCTGCGGTAAAATGAAGTTTTAGGTTATTAAGTAAACATGTGATTTTATCTGTGCCCTTAGAAACTACAGAGTAGATGCCAGAACCATGTTAATATTTGATCACCTTTAATATTTCAAAAGTCTTAATTTGAAACAATCAAGATGAACATGAAACATGTTATCTTCCTCAAAGTTCATTAGTCTATAACTGGGTATGTTCTTAGCCAGATGTAATGAAATTGTATATCAAAATCTCCTATGTCACTCTCACGCACACCATTTATTTCCTTTCTTTTGCTGCATTTCCAATCTTTTATATTACACATTAGTTATTAATGATATTTCTTCTGAGTTAGAGGATAAGTCCTTTGAAGTCTGGACCCATATCGGCTGTGGTTTGTTGCTATTTACAATGAGGAACAATTTCACTCTGTTACAGTTTGAATATGAAATGTCCCTCCAAAGTCTTGTGCATTTAGAGAGTGACTGGTTGGGGACATGCTGTACTCATCAGTGGATTCATCCATTGATAAATTCAGTAGCTAATTGTGCTGGTAAGAGTTTGGGCCTAGTTGGAGGTGGCTCATTGCTGGTGTATCCTGCAGCACTGTATTCTTTTCCCTGCTGCAACCCTTCTTTTTCTCCTTCCTGATTGCCATGGGTTGAGCACCTTTTCCTCTACCTTGCCTCTCTGACGTTTTGTTTTTGTCTTAGAGCCAGCCAACAATGCAGTGAAATTATGAACCAAAATACGCCTGTCTTCCTTTACTACTGTGTGAGTCAAGTATTTCCTGTTTGTCTCAGCAACAGGAGCCTAAGACACACCCTCTGGAATTGGAAGGACCCAATAACTACCAGTTGAATGAATTAATGCTCTTTCACTATTGTTTTCAAAAAGGAAGAAGAGATCAATGAATAAATCTTTGACCATTTTAAGGTCTTTATTGTAGCTATCAGCATGTTCCATTTTGAATTTTTTTTAAAAAATCCAGAATAGGAAAATATATGAAGGTAGAGTAGGTCAATGGTTGCCTAGATTTAGTGGGGGGGGATTGACAGATGGTGGCTAGTGGATAGAGTGTTTGGTTTTGGGATAACAAAATGATCTAAATCTGTGGTTATAGTTGTACAGTGCTGTCAATATGCTAAAATCAACTGAATCACACACTTTAAATTTGTAAATTTTATTACATGCAAATTTCAGTTTAAAAAAGCTGTTATTTAAAAAAAATTGGTAAGCAAGCAGAACAGCCATGAAATAAGACAAATGCGTGTTTACTTTAAGTACACAAAAATATTAAACCAGGGAGTCCTTTATAAAAATACTTATGTACTTGTGGTGTAGGAAACTTGCCTAGCATGCATGAGGCCCTAGGACTGAGCCTCAGGCCAGAAACAAATGTATTTTCTTATTATGAAACACAACAGAAAACAAAGTTTTTTGTTACCACAGAAAAGCGTGTTAGCACTTAAAAGTATATTTACTTTACCAATTTCAAATATCAGCAGTATTTTCCAGAATCTATCCTGATATGCTTTTTTGCATCAACAAATAAAAGTATAACAGAGAAATAACATCGTTTTATCCTGTGTACAAAATATTAAAATTGTTGACACATTATTATGCTAGATTTATGTAATTTCTCTTGTCTGGTCCCTACTGTGAGGGTTTATAAAATGATTGGCTAGAGAAGGAGACAAATCTGTATCCATGAAGTATACAACGCTTAGGAGACCTTAATAGGCATTGTACTCTGGCTTCCACTGTTTAGCTCAAGTCTGATCCCAGTGGAGCATGGCAGCAAGGATTTGGGGTCTGTTTCTTCTCCCACACAACAATCTCTACAGCTCATCATTATACTCTGCTTTTAAATAAGACTGCTTCTCGGAAATTCCACAGTTTTCTAGTTGTACAACTAATGTAAACTCTAAGTCATACCCAAATCCTTACTATAAGCATATGTTCAAGACCATTTCCTAATATAGAAAAGATTTGCTTTCTGTTTCAATTTTATTGTGATTCATTTGGTTATTTTCCTTTGGACCACCCTAGAACTTCAGTCTCATGTGTATAGCTCTCAAATATTTACATAAGGATATAAGTAAAAGTTACTTCTGTCTTCTTTTATAAATCAATTGCTACTGTTATTACTGCCTCTTCCACCATCAGTTTTAATTTTTCCTATTTGAAACTAAAATTCTCGATTTTAGAGCTGGTCTTTTTTCTTACACATAGAGCAACTGTTTTCATAGAGATTAGTTCATTTAACTCATTTATAGGCTTGTTAGTAATCAATACCTCAAGCAAGACTTTATGTAGTTGTTGCTTAAAAATTGTCATGTAACTATATGTTAAATACATAATCTTGAGAGTTAAATTTACTTTCTGGGAAATTACATATATAGAGAGAAATTACACACACAGATAAAAATGTCACTATATACATACATATGTGCATGTATGTATATATGGTAAAATATATGCAAATATTTGACATTATAAACGTACATTTAAAATTAAAGTATAAATATTTATACATGTTTTCTCATATACAGAAGAGGGAAATTCTATGGAAAACAAACATGCCATTCAAAGTAACCATCATTTTTATGTGCTATGAAAGGCACGTATGTTACACAATTTCTTCTTTGAGAACAAGGTTACAGGTGCTCCATTTCAAGGTAGTCTTAGTGAATCTAGGGGTAAAATCTAAATAAATATACTCAATTGAGAGTCCAAAGTAGTAGGAGAGGAACAGTATAAGTCATAAGCCTGTAACTACCAGAGTTCTGTGGAAAATGGTCAGTAAGATTGAACTTCAACCTCAGTGAGATGATAACTTCAGGGCAGTTGAATGTTACTTTTCATCTACTATGACACAAACTACTAGAGGATCATAACCAACAGATTTAAACCGTGTATTTGGTGCCATAGGATTACACTTGTCAAAGAACTTTGCTAAAAATAAAAATGTTTAAAAAAATGTAAAGACGGAGAGGATGAACAGAGATATATTTAACAGAGGAATTTTAGTTTTTATTTTTATCTTTATTGAGATTCTCAAGTGCACAGTTTTGAAAACAAAACAAAACAAAAAACCAAAGAAAAGGTCTGAATTTTTAGTAAAAGTTTAGTCTTTTCTAAATCACCTTTCTTATATAAAACTTTTGTCCTCAGAAAACACATCATATTTCTGTATCTGAAAAACACAAAATTACTTTTCAGATAACATTATTTTGTTTAGGTAAAGAAAGAGGAGAAGGGATTTATTATTTTCATATTAATGACTGCTAAAAATTAAGATTATCCTTAGGTCTAAACCTCAGAAAGCTCAATATAGTATAACCTTACAAGAAAAATTCAACACTGTTAATAATAACATTTTTATTTACAAGAATATAGAATTTTGTTTCAGATAATCATCTTCCTCAGGCTTCTTTCCTATCCATCTTTTTCTAATTTCATTTCTTGTACTTTGCTAGAAAGGTACATATTATGCTGTAATTGGTATTCATCACACCCATTTAACAAATTAAAATTGGCCAAAAATTTAATTGTAGACAAGGTGCTACTCTTCCTAACAGTGTTATAGACTGGGGTTTTTTTGCATAGATTTGTAGGTTTAATTGCTTTACTCTAAAAATAAACTTACTTTCTTTCTCAGTTATTTTTTAACATTCCCTTAATCTTTAGAGATTTGAGGAAAATTCTTTGCACTTCATGAAATTGAAGAAACTCCACCCAAAATTTAGGATGAGTCACTACTCCTCTTCATCTAGAACTGAGATTTCACCAATTCTCTTGAAAATCACTTCATATTCTATAAGGGGAAAAATCAAATATCTTTTGGACCTATTGTGTGAGTAAAGGTCATTATGAAAAAGGACAGAATTAAAATATTGTGAGTATTAGATGGTCTAAAGCATCTTAATTTTATTTGAAATCACAGTTTAAACATACTGTTTCTAAAACAGTCGTGGTGCACATGCCTACAATCCCAGACTCTAATAGGCCGAGGCAAGAAGATCCTTAGTTTGAACCAGATTTAGGGAGACTCTCTCAAAACATTATATAAATTGTGACCACTAATCCTGACGTCAACGTCATGAGATTAAGAATATTAACCTAGCATATTAGTAAAGCACATTCCTGGGGGAATATGAATGGGTTCTCGATGCTATATATAATCCCTCCTCAGTTCCTCTCTCATGCTAGTCCCTTGCGCTCTTCCTCAGTCACCATGAACTCAACATCTTTGTACATCAACGCCTTTCTACCATGATATTCCTGCCTGGGAGCCAACCAACTATAGACTGAATCCCCCCAAACCATAAAATAAATTAAACATCTTTAAATTGAGATTGTTGAATATTGTGTTTCAGCAATGGAAAACGTGATATACATAGTTTTTCTTTCACATTTCACACAAAGTGTATTATTTCTAAACTTGCTTGTCATATTTTTGTTGTTGTTTTAATTTGAACCTATGCAATAGCCACCAATTCAGTAAGTTTCAAATACTGGATCCGCTACTTACTAGGTAGGTGGTCTTCATTTGTCTTTTTAAGCTCTTTGAGCCTCAATTTCCTAGAATGTAAGTGGGGACAATTAATACCTTCCTCATAGTGTTATTTTAAATAATTACTGAAATGATATATGTAAGTTATTAGAAGTTTACCTGGTATATCATCAGCACTAGGAAAATTGTGGCAACTACAAGCTGTAATAATTTGCTCCTTTAAATTGCCCAGCATGTGGCAAGTCAATTAAATCATATCATCTCCTGGATCATATATGTCCTGGGCCCAAATCACCCTTTCATTACTAACAGATTCCAAACTTCCCAAAAGCCACATATGAAACTGCCCTATCTTTCCTCACTTCCTCAATTTCAACATCTTTCTCCCATTGACTTTTGCTCTATTCATTTAATACACAAAGCTTGCTTCTGCCTTCAAGTATTCATACTTGCTTTTCTGATTTCCTAGAATACTCTTCTATAAAATTTGGATTTGATTGAAACTTCCTGTTGTGGGTATTATTTCTGAACATTTAAATACCCCATTGTTTAATCTTCGCGTGATAATTTTAACCAGTTAAAAGTCTTTTACATCTTTCTGTGTTTATTTGTTGTTTATCTTCTCTGTAAGAATGGAAGTTCTATGGATGTAGAGGATATTTTCTGTTGCATTCAGTACTGTATTCACAGTCCTTAAAATACTGTTTGACACATGGTAAATCAATCAATCAGTTTTCATTCAATAAATAAAGGAATAGACTGTGTCCATGGCAAATGATTCTGCTGTGGGTTTGGCCAGCACAAGAACATGTGACTATGCTGGTATCTGGCATAATCCCTGAGAAAAGGAGCCACTTAGTGAACAGTTTTAGCTCTTCATTCTTCCAATCATTCTTACCTTTCATAACCCAAGCTGTGGTTCTAAAAACAAAAAGATACAAGGAAGTTGGGATATGATGTATACAGATGCACCAATATATGTATATGGCAAGCAGTGTCCGGGGTTCATAAAGCAAGCAACACTCTTATAGATTAGGATCCTGTATTTGCTCAGATTTAGACAAATACAGCAGGGGAGCCTCTTGGAGCTTAATAAAGATACACATTGGGGTAATGTTTTCTAGAGTCCTGATATGGAAGACAGAATTAGATATTTAAAATACCTCCCAGGCAAGTAACACACAGCTGTTGGCTTTTCAATATCTTTCTCCAATAAAAGAAACCCAGGGCTACTTGTAAAAACAGCTGAGTCTAGGGCTGAGGCCAGAAATATAAGATCTGAGCTAGAACATCTCATATTGCCCCAAAGTGAGTGCTCAAATAAGAAATGAGCAAAACCCCTACAAAGACAAGAACATGTCAGAAATTTTTCAATGGACAAAGAACAACTTATGCCACAAAATAACGTAGTACTAAATTATTATCCAAAGCATAAATAATTATAAATCTATACTAATATAAAGAAATAATTGAATAAATAAATAAATAAATGGGAGAGAAGAGCACAGTCTCCCTTGCAGAATTCCAAATAATTTATGTAGATATTCTACTCTCAAGAATGAGGAGCAGAAGTTTCATTCCTTAAGTGGAGGATACTCATACTGACTTCCATCTAACCAGTACAGTGTAGAAGAGAGAAGAAACAAGTAACTTTCCAGTTGACAAATTTGACCAACATCTGATGAGGCAATCAAGATGAACACACACAGTGATGAATCACATTGTAGTGTATACTCTTGGTGTAATATGACACAAATGGCACTTTGCCTCTTTGATCTTCCTCCCCAAAACTTATAACTCCAATCTGACCCTGAGAAAAATATGAGACAAATCCTAACTGAGGAATATTCTATAAAATACCTCACTGGTGCGCCTCAACACTGTCAAGGTTATCAAAAAACAAGAAAAGTCTGAGAAAACCTAACATTCAAAAGAAGTCAAAAATGACAAGGTGAATGCAAACATGGTGATATCCTGGATGCAATTTTGAGGAAAAAAAGGACATTAGTAAACACAAAGTAAATATAACTAAAATATGAACTGTGGTTAATAATGTGTCAATTTTTTTTACTTGTTAAAAAAATACCATACTGATGTAAATTTTTAACACTAAGGGAACCTGGTTGTAGTGTATATGAGAACTCTATATTGTCTTGACACAATTTCTGTGCATGTAATACTATTCTAAAATGAAAAGCTAATTTAAAAAAACAAAGTAAAAATTCAAGACAACCTTCTATTCTTGACTTTATAGATAACTGATGAGAACATTGAAAGTCAGAATTTAAATATACATCAGAAACATTTATTTAATGTCCTACACCTGTGAATAAATCAACACTTGATCTTACCCAAAAGGCCAAGAAGCGATGTGAATAAATCAACTTGTGCTGATATTTTAGGTATACATATGCCCGGCACACAAATAAATGAATTAATGAAAAAGGAATATTTTAATTTTTTCTGTTGTAATAATTTCAAAAATTAATCTGTAGAGGCGTGTGTGTGTGTGTGTGTGTGTGTGTGTGTGTGTGTGTGATTTTGAGAGAAAAATAAGGAAAAAAGTTTAGGGCTATTGGTTTCAAACAAACAGAGGAAAGGTTTTAAACAATCATTATATTCTAGCTAAAATTAAAACAAAATAATTTGTACTATAGTTTTATGTGATTTTCCATAATAAACATGCAAATGACATTATCTTATTCCTTCCGATATCATTGCACAGATTAAGGGGGAGAAGTTCAGCACATCTTTTTATATTAAGGAAAGCTCTTTAAAAATTCAGACTGTGACTCACATTGTTTAATTTAGGCATTTCTAAGCCTGAACTGACCAACTTGCTTTGGGATGCCTATTTTTAGTCTAGAGCAGATATTTATATAAAATTTCCCCAAGGAAACTATCTACTTTTGTCTCTATTCCAAGAATTCTGGATAAAAAGGGAAAAAACCCTCAAAAAAAACAGTTTTAAAGAGTACAAAATTATCTAATATAAAATCTACCACATTTAAAATACAGAAACACTTGTCAAAATAGGTAAACCATCAAAAAAGGTACTATATCTTTGTAAGATATAGTGAAACTCATTCTATATCACTAATCATAATATTGATTTATTTTTGAAAAACAGAAAGTATCTTTCCTTCCACTTGGAGCAAGTAATCTCACATCTTAAAAGGTATAGAAAAGCCAGAGATTTAGCTCAGTGGCACCACGCCTGCCTTGCAAACACAAGGTCTTGAGTTTGAACCCTGGTACCAAAAAAAAAGGTATACAAAATTTCAAAAGAGGAAAAATTTCATGTCTGAAAATGAAATTTAATATGGGCTATATTTTCATAAAGTTGGAAAAATATAAAATTTATCAGAATAAGGAACTGAATAAAACTAACATCATATTATTAATAATTTATGTAGTCATTAAAATACTTGCAAAGAACGTAAAAAAAAGACAATGCCCTAAGAAAAAGCCAGTATGAAAAAATGGATACTCTACAAAAAACTGACTTAATGCTTATTATTCTAAAACTATTTTCCAAAGATCAATTGATCCATTCTTAATTGATCCATTATCAATTCTCCAATTGATCCCATTCAATTGATCCATTCAATTGATCCAGAAGAAACTCCAGCCCTACTGACTCCTAGATTTTCACCTTGAGACTAAGCAGAGGGGGAGTAACCCTACCAATCTGACTTCTGAAACCGAGATTCTTAAGCCTGTACAGCAATGAATGACTTGTGGAAAATTGGAAGTAATAAGATTGTGGGGGTTTTTTCCCTTAAATTCTTTTATTGGTACATTTTAGGTACACAATATGTTTACATTTATCATTGGGTGTTTGTACCTATACACGATGTACCTTGGTTCTTATTTTTTCTCCATTCCCTGTCCTCCCTTCACTCCCTCCACCCTTTTTTTTTATTAGAAGATGCAGAAACAACTCTAGACATACTCAGCCACCTCATCTTTGACAAAGGTGCCAACCACCCTCATTGGAGGAAAGATAGCCTATTTAATAAATGGTCTTGGAAAAACTGGATTACAACCTGCCAAAGATTGAAAATAGACCCATAACTATCACCAAGCAAGTAATACTTGCTTCCAGGAATGAATTTGGAAGCTTTGCTTCCCTTTCAATTTCCTTGATGAGTTTAAAGAGTAATGGCAATAGTTCTTCTTTAAATGTCTTATAGAATTCAGCAGTGAACCCATCAGGACCTGGGCTTTATGTGTTGGTAAAT